>VXBX01006882.1:1372608-1507043 GCA_013400415.1 Scytalopus superciliaris
TGACCAATTCCATTTTTATATTTTAAGAGGTTTTATTCTTTTTTCTACCAAATTTTACTAATAGATGCATACTTCATAATGAAACATCCAAATCACAGCTGCATGAAGCTCACTTCAGCTGGGAGTACAGCTATCTCTCATTCTTCACACTGGAATATATGATGTGAGATGTGTCCGTTAAAATTATGTCCCTTGGTGCTCTTAATCCCCCTTTGAGGTTGGCTGTAATTAAGAATGTATGTTAAGGCCTATGCATCTTATCAATCAAGACTGAGGCTACAAAGTGCAGTGTACATGCAGATGACTGGATGTAACAAATAGTGTCCTTTCCTGATATTCTGCAAGGCAACAGCGTTAACTCAAAATGTATTTTAGAGCGTCTACTGTACTCTTAAAATTGAACACAGGTACAACTTTTCTAAAGGAGTTTCTCCATCTCATTGTATATAATAAATACTATCAACTTTTCAAACCATACTTTGCACTTAAAACATTGTGCATGAATTGTCTAGTGACATCTGAAAAATAAGCAGAGATCAGCATTCAGTACAGTGCATTACATATGCCTCTATATCCTTATTCAGTGGCTATAATTTCAATCGTTCTGGAGAAAAAGAACAGACAGAGCAGGCTGCCACCACCTCTGTATTATTTTGTGGCTACCATTTTGATTTTTTTATTCAAATTGGAGCAATCAAGATCATTCTTAATAAAAGCAACAGCTATGAACAAGGTGAATTGTATCAAATAATTAATTTTTCAAGAAAGCAGAATATTCTCTCACAGTGAGAGAATTTCTCATTGTTTTTAAAACAGCAGTACACTGAAATAACTTTTCTTAATGGGCTACATTTTCTTTTGATAAATTGAAAACTGAAAATGATAGTATGGAACGTTGAGAAGTTTTTCTCCTCAGAGCACCAGCTAGAGAGAATTTCATGTATGAGTGTGGAAAACACTGGAGTTGAATAAACAGACTCAGTTATTTATACTGAAAAATTCCAAAGATTAGGCTTTTACTTTTTAATGTCTCAGCCCTAAAAGGTATGTGATATGTGTTCAGTTTATTCCTTTTTACATTTGCCCTTTAAGTGCAGAGTCCATTGATAGCCATTTAGAAAGCACCCAGGACTTGAGTGCCATGTGTTTTAACAAAGCTAACATGAGAGAGATTTTAGATATAAGGAGCAGTGTTTTTAAAAAATCTCATGAAACTGCTGGTTTCTCTACACTGCCAGAAGTCAACCTGGGGTGGGAGGGGAGCAGGGAAGCTTCAGAGGAAGTCTTAAAGAAATGAGCCATTGCCAGTGCTGTTATCAATGCCACTGAGAGTGAGACTGGCAGTTTAGTCAGGGTTAAGCTAATGTCTGCAATTCAGACATCCCTGAACACAAATTCTTAATGCCAGGTTGCTCTGTAGGTGACTGGCATTTCAGCCAGCCATACAGATATGGGACAGTTGGTCATCCTGCTGCCAATGGCATGTGAAGGGAGTAAAGGCTCAGACAGGATGGTCACAGTCACACTTATCCTTCCCCAACAGTTGATTCACATATATTTTTTCAAACATCTTAGTCCTGCAAGGAGTCATCCTTGCTGCTGAACAAGGCAGGTGCTGCAAAATTATTCAGTACTCCAGAGAGATGTTTAAAATGTTAGCCACCAGGTCTAATGAAGGGACAGGTATTTTCCAGCACTCACCAGGCCACTGGAACTTTTTCTTTACCTTTTCTGAAGCAATTCAATTTTGCTTAACCTTGCAAGAGATGTTTTTGGCAAGGGTTGAGTGTAATGCAAGAGTTTCTGGAGATGAGTACAGTATCAAATTTGACCCACTGCTTTGATGTGATTGCAGTATTCATGGAGACAGAGGATGCCTGCAATGCCTGGAGATGTAGTTATCTTCTGTGTTATTATCCAAGTTGGACTACCAAAGTCATGACATTGAGGGTGTGGTTCAGTGAGCCTTTATGAGCTGCTGAGTAACAGAGTTCCAGAGGGCTTGATGGGAATTGTTTGGTCTTGCTGTTTCTCAGGATCAGATCCACAGCCCTTTGGGAATAATTATTGCCCCATTATTGATACAGCTTTCAAAAATTTGGAATATATTTACACCTTTTTTTAAAAACAAACAAAAAAAAATTAAAAACTGAATTATAGTTAGAGCCTTGATCTGGAGTCCTTCTATGGCATGAGAAGCTGACAAGAACTGCTGGTCTAGGGCACAAATTTGGACTATTAACCTCTGACTCCCATTAGTTCCCAAGAAAAGCCTCGTGATCAGTGTTGCTTAATTAATTTGTAGTGAACTGACAGGGAGATGTGGACCTGGTCTTCGGTAATTGTGTTACTTTCTAAATTGTGTCCTTTAAAAACCTTATTCATGTTATTCTTTAGACTTTTGACCTCCCATTCATTTTTCTTCTGCCATACAACAGATGGACCTGAATCTAGCATGAATGATGACAAGTTTTCATCTAGTAGGAGCTCTCATCAGCGTTGCTCCTAGTTGTTCTGCCTTGATAATACACCATTTCAACAGAAATGAGAAAAATGCCTTCATCCTCATTTCTCTGTGAAATACAATGTATTTGGAAGATAAGCCTAGACCTTCATGTTAATCATAAATCGATTATGTTTATCCTAAACCTGAAAAGCATGAAAATACCTTTTTTCCTTATTGCAAAATCCATTAAGATTTTCACAGTAATTATGGTACTTTTTGTACAAATCATAAGCTCATATCATAATCATTAGAGCCACAACTGAGTAGTTGTCTCTCTTAGAATATTTGAAATGTCTGTTTCAATTGCAGTGGAGGTTTGGGAATTTATTTATTTTTAATAGCTGAAGTAAATCCTTTCATAAACCAGATTTCCCCTTTTTATTCCTCATACAGCCTTCTGAGTTTAGTCAGATTTTACTCATGAAGAAAGTGAGAAGGGAACTACGAGGTTAAGCCTGTAAAACACTATCTGTGCCCAGTACCATTGGCCATTGATTTGGCAGATAAGCACCCTGCAAGATTGCTCCTTACACGTTGAGTCTGTAAATAGATTATGTCAGTCAAGCTGTCCCCACTGTTTGTTATTTAATCACTTGAACCATCCAATGTGTTTATCAGATGGACCTCCTCAGTGTTAAGGGATGTACAAGGACAGTGTAAACGTCACAAAAGGTGGGAAGAAAGAAATATTCTTAATTCTGCTATATGTATAAGCAGCTGGGATACAGAGAAAGTAAAGATACTTCATTGTCTTCATGCTCCACATTTTTGGAGGGTGCTTTTTTGTTTGTTTGTTGGATGGATTTGCAGTTTGGGGGTGTTTTATGGGTTGAAGAGGGGCTGGGGAATGGTACTTACAGTTCTGATTCCACCTGGTACACAGAGGTTCCAGTTTATAGGACTCCCCTAAACCAATTTACACCATGATACTGACGGTGTGGGTTTGGCTCACTTTGTGACTAGCAGTGCCAGAGAATAAATTATCTGCAGCTTGCCTCACAGTTTAGTTGGCAAGATATCAAATAAGCACGTTTCTGCTTATGAGAGTGCACAAATAATTGTCAATGTCCAGAACTCAAGCACCAGAAATATCTCATTATTCTGTGTTCATTATTAAATAAGTGCCATGGACTCACTTCTCCTGTTTGTCTCGGACTCTGGAATGTAAGCATGATCTTATGGTCAGGCCCTGCTGCCCTTTCCACATTAAGTACTAAACTGTCAGAATGAGTGGAAACAGGTGTATGCAGAGAAAGAAAGATGGCTATATCTGAAAGAGTGATTTTGATTGTTGTAGCCATGGTTGAAATTAAATCTGGCTGAGTGCAACCAACATTTTTCAGGCTCTTTCTGCACCTTCATGACCAGTGTGCCAACAAACATGTTAATAAAAGGGCACTGCAGAAATTCTCCCTTTATTGCAGTGCCCATATCAGTTGCATGTTATTACTTTTTGAAGCCTCTGAAATACTTTGGCTTTGCTGTGTGAAGGTGTCCTAATGAGTAGATTAAAAGACTTAAACATACCCTTTGTGTTTCTTTCGCTTCCCTAAAAATATGTGACTAAAATCAATCCCAGTGAGTCTGCATGTAGTTGCCAGTGCTGGAAAACAGGCACCTGAAGCATCCCATCATTTCTCATGCACTGTGAGATGGGCAGGGAGGTATCTGCTCTGCCTGGCTCAGGCTCTCTAGGTGTAAAGCCTGTGCTTTTCCCACAGGCTGAGGATATTATTGCATCATGCATAAAAGCAGCTGCTATTTGTGTCAAAGTGGAAGTATGATAATTAATTTTACAGGATATATAGCATAATGAAGAACAGAATCCCTACAGAGGGGTTTAAATTGTCTTTTGTTATCATTTTGGTGGGGAAAGGGGGACATCTGGTGGGAGGTCTTTGTAAAAATTGAACACGACAATTTCTTATTTGCAGTAGGATACAAATCCCTAGGGAAGTAGTATATTCTGAGTAAACTTTAGATTTTGCATAAATTCTAACTAAGAGAGTTGATCAATTAATGTGTGTCTAAACAACACAACAGAATGTTTTGCAGTGGTGCATGCTGTAAAGTCCTCACTTCCCTTTTATCCAGTTCACAAAGAAGTATAGCTAAACCTGGATGAATGCCCAGTACCCGCTTGTAATGAGACTTTTACAAAAGGTCTGGGAGAAAAATGGTGAGATGAAGACTCATCCAGAAAAAGCACTTAATACTTCTTGCTCAGGGTTAGAAAATAAATATTAGAAATCTGCCAGCATTTCCTAAGTACATAAGAAAGCAAGACATTCTGGCATTACTAAGCCTTAAACAGACATCTTCTAAAGGATTATAATCTGCCTAATCAAGCCTTGGGAATGCAACAAGGCAGGAGGCAAAGCATACAGTAATACTTGAGCGTGACACTTATAAAGAAGTTGCAGCAGATTAAAGGAAGATGTAAGAATGTGGCACATCCCAGGGTACAATGCTCAGTATACTTTGGCCCGTCATGTAAATAATAAGTAAAGATTGCATTTATTGATAAAGGACAACTGAAGTCTTTTTTGTTTCCATCTTCTCTGATCCTTTCTTAGCAACAGTCAATCTGGAATAAGCACCTTTGTTCCTTCTGCTACCATTTCATAACTTCTGTGCCGTGTTGCAAATGATCCCCTTCAAAAAGCATCATATGAGGGGGCACCTCTGGGGTTAGAACAGCCACAGGGTGAGAACTTCAGTCTTGCTGTGGGAGAGACAGTGCTGGAAAACCATTCCCTGCACAAGCATTGCTGCACAGGGCTTTGAGAAGACAGCCAGCAGGAACTGAGACCTTACCACAGCTGCTCACTCTGTCAGGCTTTCCTGCATTGTAGCTGAGCTACCTCACCCACAGCAAACTGGGTGAATCTAATTTCCCAGGAAATTAAATTGCCACATTCCTGTGACAAACAGAAACATCTCTTTTCTCCGAAGACAGATCCAAAGAGATCTCTTTCAAGCTGAGAACTGAAGTGACTGTACTTCTTTTCCCCCCTACTCCTGTTTTCCCAACTCCTCTGCCATATTTCACTTCTTTGCCTAAATCATTCCATATTCTGTGTTCCATGACAACATAGTACACTTTTAGCCCATCACTTCTACAAATTCAGATTATTTTTTAAAATGTTTCTCTTTTCTCACTATGACATTATCTCTAAAAGCATTCCATATTTATCTGCAGTCTTTAAAGTGTAGTAAGGGACTATCAGTGCATCTAATTTATATTTGGGTTTGTATTTGAGCTATCATTAGCATAAGGTATTAAATCAGATTATGATTAACTTGCTTTTGCAAAGCTAAAGCAGAGCTTTCTACAATCAAATGTATCTTACTACTATCCAAAAAGTTATTTCTATATGAAGTATGTTTATTAAATGTGAATTATTATGCAGTTCCTTTAAATTTATGAAAATACTCATAAACTGCTTGGCAAGAATACTTGAAATGACAGTATATATCATAAATGCCTTTCATAGTATATGAAGAACAGCATACAAAAAGAGCAACCAAAAAAGTTTAGCATGTTCACTTATGCTCTGAGTATAACATAAGCCAGGCTGACCTCATTTTATATGAGGCCCTTTTTTACTCAAACATACCACTAAGCTTTATTTTATCTCTTGTATTTTCATTATTTTTTACCAAATCTGAAATGCAAGCATTCAGGTTCCTAAGTCACCTGATAGAGAGGAATTTAAAAATGGAACAAAGTTCAGAACTGACTCCTTTGATGGATACATAACTTATTTTAAAAGATAGGCTTCTGAGCTAGCACAAAGGTGCATGCTAATGTTGTGGTCCTATCCAGAATGCATATTTTAATTGTCTGGACTTCTACTAAAAACAGAGTTTCAATTCTCTCTTTCAAAATTGAGTGATATCACAGTTTGTTAATTTTGGCAACCACTCTGAGCAGTTTAGTTTTGAAACACACTACAACTGGCAAGTTAAGCCATTAGGAAAATTAGTAGAGTTAAGTGCCGTCTTACTGTCAAACAATGAAGAATAAGATTTCTTGCACTAAATCTTCAGTTCCCATTGGTTCCTATAGGGTTTTGTAGCAGTGATGCAAAATCATCTTAAAGACAAGGTGTGACAGCTGATGGTGGACAGTGAAAAGCAGCATTGTGAAGCACCATTACTTGACAGTTATTGCACTGATGACTCTTCAGAGGGGTATTAGTTGTGTGACTAACCTGTCCATTTAGAGATATGACTAAATCAAGATTCTGGATTTGAATGATTATTAAGCAGCGGTTAAAGTTTTAGCATTAAATCTGAACTTGCTTCTGCATTTAATAGGTGACAAAGGGAATGGTAGATCATCTGTGCAGTTTTTGAGAAAATCTCAGTGAGATTGTTCTCTAGGGGAGAGTACATTGGCTGAGCTGTATAACTAAATTTTCAAAAGAATTGACCAATTTCATTTCCTGTAATCACAGAGTTTAGCATGTTTAGAAGGGTAGACAAATTTCAGCATTGGCCTGGTATGTTTTTCTATTTCTGTACCATATGAGATTTTCAACTTTTCTGTGGGACAGTTGATTATTTACTATCTGTCAGCAAAAAATATCAGCCTTGGTGGAAAAATCCTCTGATAATTTGTGGTAGATCCTGTCTTCCTGAGAGCCACAGTCTCTTAACAGCCAGGGTAAGTGCTTGCACTACCAAAAGTCCAGCCAGAGGGTCAGTTACAAGGTGTACAAATGGCATCATCCCTGAGGACTGCTGGGAGTTTCCTTACAGAGTCCAAAAATTAAAAGGTTTACATGACTCTCCGTGTACGTGTGAACACATGTATTTTTCAAAATACCTTCAGATTATTTTTGTGGAAATGAATCCTTCTGTAAACCTTTTATTTGTCACAGTTGTGCAGTTTTAATTGTCCTAGACTGTTCTGTGAAGTAAACAGGTGGCTGAGACATAGTTGCATTGGCAAAAAAATAGGTCCATTGTGGTAATAGATTGCAGAAATTTTGAGCACAAAAAATAAGTGACAAGATTTTGCAGTAGAAAATCTATGGACAGATAGAAAGATATCGTTGGTGATTTGGGTTAAATGATACTAAAGTTAATTCTTACCCATTCTCTTCTCAGGGTAAAGATGATATATCTATTTTTTAATTGAGATTATATGTCAAATTTGTATGGATCTTTTACAGAAAAAATCCAAACTTTATTGAACTCTACAAACAGAATCCACACCAGATTAATTTTGTGTGGTTGCTTACAAAAATCATACACAACTGGGCTTTCTATAGCAGACTGGCTCCTAAGTGGGAGGCTGCTGAGAGCAACTTACATGACCTATGTGCAGTATGTACACAGCTGAAGGTGTGCGGTACATTCAGACATTGTGTTCATTATGAACTCTGCGTAGGACGCTCCCATCTTCCTGGAAGATTAACTGTTTTTCTTTGGCTTCAGAGAGGTAAAAGATACTCTGTGGGAGAATTAAAAAAAGGAAGCATTCGTTTGAATTGAAAACACAGGCAGGGAAATACATGACATCTATAGTACAAGAGTTTATTTCCAAGGGATTAGCTGATGAGATTTTTAGGAATAAATACAATGTACATTAGGTTTAGAAAAGGCTTTTCCCTAGATTACTGTAAGAACATTATGCCATTGATTTCTGACACTGGATTTGTAAACTTAAAATGTAGTGCTGAATCAGTAAGTACAGCTTTCATGTAACTTACAAATCATCTCATGCAGTAATTGTTTCAGCTGTAACTCTGACATCAGCAGAAGTGTGGGAACTGTGATTTTCTGTTCTATTTGCATGAGAAATGGGTTGAACTTAATAATTTCCATGTAATTCCATTGAATCAATGAAGCTATGCTAGAAGAAAATTCATTTCTAGTCTAATTTTCAACTGGATCTTTCTTTTTATGTTTTTTACCCGAAGATAATTTTGAGATGACCATACTGGTTGCATCTGTAAATGCTCATGCTAATTCAATACCTGTATCATCACCTTGTTTAGGTGATCAAAATATTTATAAACAGGAGAACTCAAATACCTATGAGATAGCCCTACGGTCATCATTTGTCAGAAAATAAGACTGATGCATAAGATTGTCTGTGAGAGTGCTGGCACAAGAGTCTGTGAAAACATCACTGAAACTACTTCTTGATTAAAGCTGGAATAACTTTTTGCAAACAAGACTGCTTAACACATTTTAAGTTCTCTTATTTGGCAGGACAGAATTCCTCCCTGCTTGGTCTTTGTTCAATTTTTTTTCATTTTAATGGAAAGAACAGTCATTTCCACATCTTGTATGAAAGTACCAGTAACAATTCAGTATTTTTAGTAGTACTGACAGCCAGAGAGATGCAGGAGTGTTGTACTGATACTAAAACTCTCTAAGATGCTTCTGCTTAGAGTGTGTAGTGGAAAGATAAGGTTCAAAGTATGCACACAGTTCCCTTTTTGCATAAAAAAGCTAAACACTTACTGGCCATTTTGTATTGGAATAATATCTAGGAAAAATGTGCTGTTTAAAATCCTTTGACTGCTTCAATGAAATAAAAGCCTGATGTTTCCTGCTGCTGCAGTCTTCACTGTCATTAAGATAGAGTTGACCTTCACTAAACCAGAATCTAACCTTTCATCATTTATCGAAATATTTCTGCTTCTTTCATTATTTCTTCTTCCTAGTCCTTTTCCTTTGGCCATTGGAGAAACAGGTATCAATCTGTATTTCTATGTATGTACATGAGCCAGCCAAGAAGGCCAGTGGTATTCTGGGATGCATTAGGAAGAGCATTGCCAGCAGTTAGAGGGGCACGATCCTGCCCCTCTACTCAGCCCTAGTGAGGCCACATCTGGACTGCTGTCTGCCACATCTGGACTCCAGCTCTGTGCTCCTCAGTGCAAAAGAGACCTGGAGCTCTTGGAGCGGGTCCAGTGGAGGGCAACAAAGATGATGAGGGGACTGGAACATCTCTCTTCGGAGGAAAGGCTGAGGGAGCTGAGCCTGTTTGTCCTCGATACCAGAGATGATTAAGAGAGGATTGTGTCAGTGTCTATAAGTATCCAGAGGGAGGGTGTCAAGAGGATGGATCCAGGCTGTTCTTGGTGGTGCCAAGCAATAGGACAAGAGACAAGCAAAAACTGATGCACCAGAAGTTCTACTTGAATATGAGAGAAAATTTCCTTATTGTGTGGTTGATCACACACTGGAACAGATTGCCCAGAGAGGTTGTGGAGTCTTCCTCACTGGAGATATTCAAGAATGCAATTCTGTGCAATGTACTCCGGAAAGACCCTTCTTGAACAGAGAGGTTGGACCAGATGATCCACTGTGGTCCCTTCCAAACCCAATCATTCTGTGATTCTGTGACGTGTTTAAAACTACATATAAACTTACCTATATATAAGTAACTTTACAAGAGAAAACCATCATCAGTAACTAAAATTCAGTTCTCTGGATCAACTGTGCTGAGTATCCACCAGGAATGAGAGAACCCCAAAGAATAGAAGAATTCACAGACTCTTTGAAGGCAACTCAGGCAAAGCAGGCCATATGCTGTCTCAGGACCAGCTCCCAAAACACAGACAGAGAAGACGTTGGATTGCCTGGCCCTGCCTCAAGGTGTCACCAATGCTCTCAATCATTCTGACTTACCAGGACATTGTTAGGAAATATTTATGTCAGTAGTGCACAGTAGCACAACTCGAGATAAAGCTCTACTGCACAAGACTCTAAGGCAAACTTAGTAATAGTATACCAACTGCTTAGGAAAGCTCACATCAATTCAGAGAACCCTCAGGAAAGTCACTCCTGTAACAGAAATTACTCATCCTCTGAACACCAAATGCTCTGTCAAGCTCTGAGATGTGCAGTAAGACACAGTAATAGCATTTTGCCCTGAAGCATTTGGGAGTTAATAATTCCTGTAGAGAAAATCCACCTCATTCAATTCTCAGAGGAACTCTGTCCATGCAGCCATCAGACCAGTCCAGTTGTCATCTAGAGATGTTGCTGCAAAGGGACAGCAAGTATGTCATGCTATATGCTGAAAATGTAATTCTGCATCACTAACTCATAAAAAGATAATAATGAACGGTGACATAAGTGACAAGGACTACCACAGCAACGGATAATATTTGGCCAATACAAACTGGTAAGCATGTATGGGGTAACAGAAATGTCAGTGGGCAGCTCAGGCTTGGAGGGGCACACTGCTTTACATGTACACAATGCTGGGTCCCATTTCTGACACTCTCAGCTGCCCCCAAGAGAACTAGGACCGGGCACAAGCTGGGGGCTGCTCACATCTCCCATTTCACGCTTGCTGCAAACATGAAGTGCTTTCTCTCATATCCATGGCTCTGAAATGCTACAAGCCTACTTGAAGGGAAATGGAAATCAGGTTTTCACTGTCCCTGTAGCTCAGTTCCTTTGCTTTTCAAATATTGTGAAGGTATATTTATTTAGTATTGTTTGAAAGTTCAGATGCCTTAGTGACACAGGGCTTTTACACATTTATTTCGAACCTGTTCTTATGCACATTTTTAAAACTTAACTTCTCTGGAGTTCTCCAGGGGTCTAGACAGATTTCTCTCCTTTACATATGCTTGTTTTTTCTCTCTCTGTTCATCCCCTTTCCCCATGTTCTGTAAAATATATGAACTTCTTTATCCTGAAAGGTCTTTGCTTTCAAGTTTTTCAAGAAACATACCCTAAACTCCATAGCTACATGAATTAAACATCATCCAGTCTTTGGAGCTGCAAGTGTTGCTATGCTGCCTTGACTCTGTAAGCAGTTACAACAAAGATTCTTCCGTCGTTTTCAGTGACCCACTAGGCATTATTCTATATGAAATGCCTCCATCTACTGACTTGAATGTTTTATCAATGATTATAAATATCTTCAATAGGTACAAGCCAATCAAATAAATAAGTACAGCTGATTGATGGTTCTTGAATGAGATAACAGACAACTTTAATCAGCCACTTTAGAGCAAGAGTAGGTTTATGCAACTGACTCTTGAATCCTTGTTCCAGTATATGTTTTTAAAAAGGAGGAAGTGCTTTTAACTCCTACCTTATGGTGCCCAAGTTGTAATTATTGCACAGCTTCTTTGGATTTTAATGATGTTTTATGTCTCCATGTATCTAGTTCATAAATTCCCAGACATCTTTTCCCACTTTGGATAACTTTACCTCCTTTTGGAATGGCTGACCATAGAAGTAAAAAATAAGCTCTTGCACAAGAGACTGAAAGATTGATGAGGAACAGGAACTAATAAATAACATGGAGTGAGCATATCCTGCACTTATTTCATATAATTCTTTTAAATTATTATGATGTCATGATTTTTTTTGTTCCACAAAGAGGATTTTTGGCAAGAACTTGCCTACTGAACACATCCTAGCATTAAACCTACACCCATTTTTTTTCCTGACAGAAACTGGCAAAGAAAAAAAACTCCCGAAAGGTGGAAATAGCTCTGCTGGATGATACCACCACTGCCTGACCTGCTCCTTTCTTGAGTGCATCATCATTCAGGTAAACCTCATGCTGTCTAAAGACCCAGCCCCTGCAGAGCTGTTGTTATTTGAGTTATTTCACACAGGTCACTGTTTCAGAGCATTCACCTCAGTAATGTGGTATCTTTCAAACACAAAGCGTCTGATTCTGACAAATCTGGGAACCAAAACAAATGAAACTGTACTAGAAAAAAAAAAAACCTATAGAAAGTGGATATCAAAACTTATTACAGTTTTCAGACACAGAGCAATCTGTAATAACAAGTTAAACTGACAATTCAATGCCATTAACAGGAACTGATCCATGCTACAAATTATAAGCAAGCAGCAATGGAAATGAAGACTGAGTGGGCTTGTTGTTTTAAGCTGCAATTTGTGAAGCTCCATAGCCAGTGTCTCTGATTTTGGGACAACTATCTCAATTCTTCTGTAAATCATGCATACAGGGGCTTTGTATTGTTTCTGATTAAAGAAGCTTCACACCTTGTGCCACATGTCTCACCTTTGAAGAAATTATGCATTTCAAGGCAGGCACAAAGAACCTCAGCTACAGAGCTCCAAACAGGAGGTTTACATTGAATTAAGGGTGGAAATGGTTTGGGCCCTTCCAGAAGCACCATCTGTTTCTATGGCTGGTCGTTGTTTAGATTATTTATGACCATAATTTTAAATTTATCTGTTTAACCTTTGGATAGCCTCCTAAAATAACTATTGACTCTTTGAGTTTTCAAGGTAATATATTAAGATGCAAGGGCTTAATGTTATTATTTTATGGAAAGAACCACAAGCCTTTTCATGTAATATATCAATACCTACAAACCCAGGAAATAGCAGTACTATCACATGGCAAAGGGAACTGCAGCATCACATTTGTTGTTCACACCATGACCTATGCAAACTGAAATTTCTTCATGAGAAAAGCAAAGGACAGCTTCTCTCTTTTTTTTTTTCTTTTTTGTGAGACTCTCCATCCCCCATAGTATCTGTCTTCATGTTACAGTTCAACAGAGTGAGAGGAGTTACATGGGATGAAGCTTCTCCAAAAACAATAGAAAAGAAAAAGGAAATGTGTCTTGAGGATTCATGACTTGCATCAGACTTAAAATGCATGAAAAGAGATGAAAGTCTTTTACATATTAGCCTATATGACCTCATCCTGAACTGTTAGAGGTGCTGGGAGTCTTTCCATTTTCCTTGAGAGGTCAGATCCCACAATTCAAAAATACTGTGCAAAAATAAAAAATGGACAGAACCCAGGCTAGTTTGGCAGACATTCATCAAGGATGGTTCAAATTTAGGCTGAAAATAAGCTAGTAGAAATCAGTATCTGTGGGAAAGGTTTTGTAAGACTGAGGTAGGTTTAGTTGGAGTATAATTACAGTTTTCATGCTCACTAGTTTATGCATACCAATACATAGACTTCAGAATTAAAGAGCATCAACTTTCATGAATTTGTTTGTATTTAAAGGGCAGAACTCCAACCAAATGAGAACATTTAT
Source organism: Scytalopus superciliaris (assembly GCA_013400415.1). NCBI lineage: Eukaryota > Metazoa > Chordata > Aves > Passeriformes > Rhinocryptidae > Scytalopus > Scytalopus superciliaris. The sequence goes on from VXBX01006882.1 coordinate 1,386,139, forward strand.
AGAATTTATTCTTCAGAAAAGGGTGAGCCCACAGTTTCATGTAGCTTTTGGCTCCTCTCTGTGTAACAGCCTAAAACAAACCCTGAGATTAAAACACCTTACTGTTTCACTTTGGACTTTATGGCTTATGTCCAGTTTTGGTCTAAAATTCATTTTACAATACTCTGAATGCACACAGCACTGTACAAAATAGACAGGATGTTGGCAACCATTAAAAAAAAAAAAACTTTTGAAAAATATACTGCAAGGGAAACTTAGTCTTTTCTTAGCAAAATAGGGATAATTTGAGAAAAACTTTTTAGTCTTCCTAATAATGTACTGTATTTCTCTTCTCAGCAGAGAAAATAGTCTTAAATTTTGAAAATCTAAAAAATACCTTTTTCATGACCATCTCCTTGTTGTTTCGTGTGTGTGGAAAGGAGTCAAAATGCTGCACACTTAGTTTTATTGTTCCTTACCCAAATTCACTTTGGCATAACCTTTTTAGCACTCAGTGAAGGCAATCAACCACATTATCACGTGCTGCTGAAAACAAACAAACACAGCAGAGGTGGTGAACCATGCTGACTTATTTTATTACAGCTGGGAGTTTCCCAAAATATACTCACTACTGTACCTTGTATTCATGGAATCTTATTTTTATGGTTCTAAAACCTATCAAATTAATTTCTCATGTTAGACCTAAATTGAAATTTCCATATTCATCTTAAACACTACCAAAAATTAAATTAAATTAAATTGTATCAATGTGTATAAACACCTAAAGATAGAGAACAAAGAGGGAGCCAGGATCTCTTCAGTCATCCTTACTGACAGAACAAGAGGCAATGGACACAGATAAAAAAGCAGGAAATCTAATCACAAGGGATTCCTTTTTTACTCTGAGGTGGTTGAGCACTGGCACAGGTTGCCTAGAGAGGTTGTGAAGTATCCATCCTTGAAGATACTCAAAACTCAGATGGACATGATCCTGAGCAGCCAGCTCTAAGTGGCCCTGCTTGAGCAGGGAGCATGAACTGGATGATGTCCAGAGATGTATTTCAATCTCAGCCATTCTGTGATTCTGTGAAAAGAGGAATTTACACTACAGCTAGTTCACCTAATTCGGCTCCAGTGTAAGATTGATGGCACAATGTGTGAAGAATTTGATCATATTGTAGATTTTTGTTCTAAATAAGATTCCACAATGACTTAACTATATTTAATGAACCTTACTAATCACAAACAGCCAAGGTGAGGGGAAAAGATGGGGCAGTTATATGTACACTTTGTCCTGGTGGTTCATCAGCTTCCATTGTTAAGTGAATCTTATGAGACATATTTGTGTTCAGCATCTTGATGTTTTGATAAAGAAGCAGGACAATATTTTACAGCATTTCTTATGGTACTGACATATGTTTAGAAGTTTGCTACAAAATTGATACAAAACTATAATTTTTACATGACTTGATCTTATACTACCGCCTAGTGGCTAAAACCTAAATGAGTCGCTGTGCAGCTCCACAATGTTATGTATGGATGGATATATAGTAGTCGTGTATGTTATGTTATTTTCATCCATTTTTAGAAACCATATTATGTGTATTATATGTCCACATAGTACTAGTGTTGCCAGAGATAGTGAAGAACAAAAAAATTTCCATGTTCAAGGACAACTTTCATGCTGAGCACTACTAGTGATTGAGTACAGTCTTACTGTCAACGTTTTAACACAGTTACAGTTTGAGATAGAATTACTTTCAAAATGAGTTGTAGTGATGGCCTTCAGTCATGACATTTGAGATATCTATCAGTTGTCATTATTAGAAATAAATGTTCTTGGGGTAGATTGTATTAAAAATCTCCCATGGAGAGTTTGTTGCATCTTCCTACAAAGCTCTTGTGGCCCAAACATTCATGGGCTTGGTGGCAGTTTATCTTGCTCAGCTGACCACATCCACATACATTAAGTCTTCAGGCATCTATTTCCCATTCATTGCTTTAATTCCCGTACCTGTTCACAAAATAAAGCCCATTAATGTATTGAGCTTGAACAGGTCAATCATTCAGGAGTCCCAGGTTTTCCCATTTCCTCCAAACCACATACCATGGATCCTAGCAGGAATATATGACTTAGCAAAAACATTAGGCTTTTCCAGAAGTTTAAATGAAAACACTAGTAGTAAAAACTACTTCTGCAGCTGGCAGTGACAACAGCTAGTTGGAGGAAAGGATTCCTTATCAGGAAAATTAGTTTCCAGCTACTTGTACTAAATGGCTTTTAATTCTTGGCATTTTGTACACCTGCCACAGAAGCTGCTCCTGCTAGAATTGTCAGCCCTCTCTGTGAGAGCAGGAGTTAGGGTGGTAAGGAGCAATAGATGTGCACATTGACCATGTCTAAATTGGTTTTAAGTTAACGTATCTATATGCAGACCTAGATATATAGAGATGAATTAAAAACGAATGGATTTAGGTCTCTTCCCTAGAGGCTTCTGTAACTCAGGTCTTGATGAAAGGAGAAAATTTAGTACACAGGTGAGGAAGAAAAAAAAGTCATCTTGTCCACAAGGTGGCACTTGGGCATCGGGCTTCAATGTCTAAAAATCTGAAGGCAAAAATAAGATTCAGGTTATGATTATATGAGGTGTGAGGTATTATTGAGCAAGGATCTGTCTGTTTCTGGAAATGTGATCTACCCAGATCTTTTCTGAAGAGGTAATTTTGACCTTAATTAATAGAACGGGATTTCTGTCATTGACTTAAAGAAAAGCGACTTGGCCTCAACTAGGTGGAAGCATTAGGGAAACAGAATCAACCTCTTTGCAGTGTGCAGAACAGACTATTTTTCTTCTCCCTGTCAGAAGAGTTGTATGAGTGATGGTGAGTGAATTATATCTAATTCAACAGAGAAAGGAAATGGAAAAGATGACAGCCACTGAGTGGCACAAACTCAGGGGTTTGGACGATGAATAAGCCAAACAGGCAGTACAATTCATTCTGCAAGTGCTTCCTGCACTGATGGAAAATACCCAAGTACAGAATTCATAAACCTTTATTTTCATGCAGTTTTAGTCCAACACACACATTGCCTGAGGTACCTTTTCCACCATACCCTCTGGAAATTGTGCTGCAGACATCAGTCTGTAAAGACATTTGTACAGTGTAAATGAGGAAAAAATTATCTGTGGTGGGAACAGCACAGCTGGAGTTTAGAAACTGACCTTTTACCAGTCATCTGCTCAACAACCTTAGCTGAATGGTTTTTTAAAATGTTTTATTCTATTCTGCACAGTTTGCATGGTTACATATGTGTATGTTTAAGTTAATGTAGAAATGTCAGTTGTAAATTACATGCAATATACTGATGAAAGCTGGAACTCTTTCCCCAGTGGAAGAGATCCACCACATGTGGCAGCAGCAGCTGCCAGTGCACCCCAATACCCCCAACCAATACAATCCTGGACAGACACCTTCAGGCCTTACCTCGAGACCTTTTCAGTCCTTTTCTTGTTTTCTGTAGCAGTTCTCTGACAGTAATGGCTTTCCCAGAAGCAACACAGTGAGATCATAGAGAAGAACTGCCAAGGACTTTGTGCTAGGACAGGTCTCTGACACTGTGTCAGTTGGTGATTAAGGACTATTGTATTGATGACATGGCGCTAGAGAAGAGCATTAATTTCCTGACCAGCCAGTACATATTTTGGCCTTACATTTCTGTTCATTTTCCATCAAGGGTCATCTAGGACCATTTGTGTTTTGCTACTCCATTTACTTTCTCAGAGACTGCTCAAAGTGCCTCAGTATACATTTGTTCTTGTTAAAATAAGGGAAGTTTATGTCTCCTTAGTGCAATACATGTACAACTATTGAACATTCTTGAACCTTGTCTAGTGTTGTTCTGCTGAAAAGCAGGTTTTCATATCAACAGCTTCTAAGTGAGCTGGGAAAAGGACCAGTAATGAATTTAAGAGCACTTACAAGAATACAGTATATAAAGTATCAAGTTCTCTTTCTAAGAAACAGTAAAAAAGTTCACCCTGTCAATGCACAGAACTGGCTTAAAAGTCCCTTTCTCTATAACCAATTTGTTTCTGTGAAGGAAATCTGTTTCCCAGGCACTTGCTTAAATCAACTTTTCTAGGAAGTGCAATTGTGTGCTAATCTACACCATGCAGTAGGACTCTGTCTGACAGTCACTGGAAACAGACACTGAACTGGAAATGATAGGACCAATTAGTTTACAGTGGCAGAAACAAGCTGCTCCAGTAATAAGCAATTCCCAGAAACACAACAGTGTCCTGGAATCATGCTGTTACTGTTTCATATCTGTTGCTAGTGTTCACATTATGAGTTTTAGCTGAGTTGTTAAAGACAAATACTGAAATGAAAACTGATGCTCTTGTCTTGCCTACAGAGATAAGTTTCTTCTCTTAAAATTCATTCTATCTGCTATGCCTTAGAACCTCAATAGTTGTATTATTCTAATTATCCAGCCACACTGAAAGCATTTGAGGGCCTCTGCACAGATCTTCATTATACATCGCAGGAACATCTTCTGATGTCAAACCTTTCTGCAAAGGAACAATTTCTAACCTTCTCTTTGCTGTCATCTCTGCCTCCCTTCATACCTTCCTTCCTGTTAGTTCCACACTACTTCTACTTCTCCCTCAACTCAGAATTAATATTGGAAAATTTTACAAAAGAAATCAGAGGGAGAAATTTCTTACCTTTACCAAATTAATTCCAAAAACTACTATAGGAATGGTACTCTCAAACTGAGAATAAGACTATACTTTATTGTTGTTGCCATGGTGACCAAAATAGGACAGTACTCTTTTTTTTTTTCATTTTTCAGCCTCTACATCTGATACTCAAAAGAACTTGGTTCCTGAACAGAGATCTGATTACTGCAAAAGACCAATCTCTGAGCCATAAAAAAGAAAAGTTAAATGGTTGACAGTTTTATGATTGTATCTCCAAAGAAGAAAGAGGGGGGAAAAGGACCAGGGATGAGAATGTGCTCCTGCTGAGGAAGGAGAGGTGACTAAAGAGAGCGAGGATGAGGCTAAGACATGGACACACAGAAACATTTCAAGTTAATGAGAAGCAGACAGTCCTGTTCATGTTTTTTGAGCCTCCTCCTAGTGCCACTCAGTGCCAGACTCATGACCCAAGATTTCAGAGGAACCCCACTATTTAGGAGTCACTTTCCTTGATATATTTTTCCAGGCATATACATATTCCTCTTCCAGACCTCCCTTCAAAGGAAAGAGGTCAGTGAACGCTTGGTTCCACCTTCAATCCTGTAGCTGCAAATGACAATGTATTTTTCACATATTCCATGACAAGGCAAGGACTAAAAGCAAAGTTGAAGCTTATACACATTTTTAAAAGACTATCAGTGTGTCACTATTGTGTCTTTGTGAACACAATACACCAGTAAGTCTCATAATGTCTGTATTTTTGTCTGCTTTGATCAGTAAAGGATTTCTTTTGGTTTGGTTTCTATTTGATTGATATTTTGACGAGTTCAGTGGTGTCTAACAGACTCACACGCATATCATAGGCAATACTAAATAATTGCATAAAACAATGAAGATTATAGTCAAAGTTCAGTGCAGCTTTCTAGCACACAACCTCACAATTTTATACTATGGTTTCCAGAAGTGCCTCTATAAAGTTCATCAAGTCACAAAACCTCTCAGCTGACATCAAGAGAAAAAAGCCAGTCAGATAGGAAGAACAGGGAATTCTAGTTGAAAAACTAAGGGTCATATAGCTTGATAAGAAAGTCAAAATTAAGAAAATAAGCAGAAAAGGCATTGAATGGCACAAATAATTTTAATTTGAATGGGGTTTAGTTTAATTTCACAAACTTCCATTTCTAAATATAAAAGAAGCTTTATTAGACAATATATTTAGGACCATTTCAGCATAACCATTTCTTAAAATTTCTGATATTTTCTGTCTGCAAAAATACTTCCAAAATTAAGGCTTTTTTGCTGTACACAGTCACGCTTTGCTGCTTTGGAATGACACAAGTTCTCCTTACTCTTTTGCTCGATCATACCTTCATTCATATGACAGTGATGAAAGTGACTGGAAATTTCTATGGTCAGTGAACTCAGGTTGAGGTTCCATGTGCAGTACTGCAGGGAAAGTAGGACTGTTCCAGTGATGAGTAGCAGTTTCAAAGGCACTGCAATGTCACATCCGATTTGTGTGACATATATAGCTTTTAGTGTCAGTTCTCCTCTTTAACAAACACGCACCAAACATCTTCTTCAAGCCTCAAAACACAGTGCTGTTGCTGCAGCCACATGGAACATGAGCAGCACACTTCTTCCTGGCAGTTGGCTTTTGGGCCATACTGGGACTGCACTTAGAAGGAAAGGCTGCAGGATGCTAAATGTGTCCAAGAATGTTATCATTTAAGCAAAACTTTGGATTCAAAACAGGCATGGGTTCAGCATCTTGCCTCTTTTTTGACTAGCTGTCTTAATGAATGTGTCTCTCTCTTAAAATATCTGCCCTGAGTTTGTCTAAATTGAATGGCTATTTTAACACGTGTTAGATCAGCAGAGCTGGTCTGACAGGCTAGTCTCCATGAGACTGGACTGGATTAAACTGTCCTAGTGTGAATGTTCCAAGACAACTGTTCAGAGTAGAACCTCTTTTAAAAATAAATAAAATGCCTTTCTCACAGTACTATTATGTTCTGATATTTTTAAAAGGTATAGACCTACACAGTTTTAGTAACTTTAAAAGGAGGAATGAGGATATAAACAAGAACATGAAATAGCTTTTAGAAAAGGTTTTCAGTATCTTCCTTTTCCATCGTTTTTTCCCTTGGAAATAGTCATTATCTTTCCTTTTTTTAACAAGCAGAAGAGATGTGCAGCACCAGAACAGACTTAAAATTCTTTGGTAGCAATAAATTTGCTCCGTTCTATTTGGATGTCTCCCCGAATCTGCAGTACAAAAATAATCTGATACAGGAAAAAAAAATCCTAGGATATTTTAAAAGCTAAATACTTCAGTTAGTTTTTTTTTATTAACTACACCAGCTCTCCATAATTACACAATAAGTCATCTAGGCAAAGTAAATGTTTTTATTGAGTCTAACTACAACCTTCATTGAAGCCAAATCATGATCCCTGAGCAGCTTTAAAGACTTAACAGCTGCTGTTTTAACGTAGGTTCATAATAATCTTTTACGCTCCCTCTCCAACACTGGTGTGGAAGGAAAAAGTCAAAAAAATCATAGTAATTTCAAAGCAGAACTCATTCAATATTCTCAGTATCTTAGTAGGTAATATTTAGGCTAATTTTCTCAGGAGAGAAGGAACAGAAGGCTTGACAGCCATGAAAAACTCAGTTATTTTGGATTTGCTTGGGAAGGATTCCTTCATATGTCAGTTTGTCCTTTCCCACTTACTGTGTTTGTCTTTTGTTGCCCCAAGGAGAAATTGTAGTAGCAATAGTAGCTTCTTCGCATTTCTTTAATTAAGTTCTGAGAGGCGCCAGATGCTTCACCTTTTCTCTTACTAAAGCACAGAGGAGTTAATCATGTAGCAGGCTGTAGTTTACTCTGAACCCAGGCTGGGGCAGCATTAATTAAGTCTTGCCATTTAGTGTAAGTATAGCCTGTCATCACAGCAGGTCTCTGTTGCATTGCTTTGTGTTGTTTTTTCAATCCAGTAGAGAAATCTCAGATTTTATTACTCTCTGTAGTTTAAATTATTAAAGACTTGATCTGTAATCATTTCTTCTTGTCCAAGAACTAAGTGTTATAATTTGGCTCTTAGGGAGGGCCTGGTTCAGTCATACTGAAATGTAGATAGTTAGGGCTTGAAAAAAAAGCAGGAAAAATTCAAAGGATGGCGGTTCACATTAATTTTAACCATATTCAAAGGTTATTCAGGTGCCCAAAGGTACAAGTAAGTGTTCCCTGGGATTTTCACAAACATCTCAGGACACTTTTAAAATTTTTGTTGCATTATCTGCATCCTTAGGTGTCTAAACACTCTTTGACTAGGTTCTTGACTCTTGCATCCTCTCTCCAAGAATATGGAGTGCTAAGCAAGGCAAATGTTTGGCAGCTCTTTTGGCATATGCCCCAGAAAGAGCCAATGAATTTACAATCTTTACCTTTCATAACAGAAACTTTATCCAGATGGTTCACGGTGTAACTGAGATGTATATCACTTCCCAGGAACAATACCAGGTTGACAAGATGAGGGGTTTTATCACTTTATCTTCTTCCTTACCTCATCTAACTTCTCTGGGAAGGAAATGTGGGCGCACAAGTCACAAGAGACCGCCAGAGCACTCTGAGTTGGTCCCCATTTGAGGGGTTTGGGCATTCAGTAAACAACGGGCCTCAGTCAGGAAAACATATCCTGCTCTACCTTCCTGTCTCACAGGATGACTCTCAGATATTAAAGATCTATTCATGGATGAGCTGCAGACCCAAAACTTGATTTAAAGGAAAGACTTTACAAGTAATTTTTAATAACAAACACATTTGAGGGAAACTTGCTCTGCTTGGGGACAATTAGCAAAGAAGAGAGGTAAAATTACTCAGATAAATTATTCATTATGAATTATTCACATAATTTAATGGAAAACCTTAAATTAGTGCAAGACAAAGATCCTAATTTATTACTTCCTTCCCTGAAGCACAAGAGTATGTGGCTTTGTTAAGAAAAAACCAAGTTTAAAACATATCACTTAAACCTTTCTGAATCTTTAATAACTCACTTGAATGAACCTTGTCAGATTTGTAGTTATGTTACATTAATTACAGAAAATGAAACTGGGGCCATGGAAACTGAAGTCACCACCAAACACAGCCCCGAGTCCTCGGGCCTAGCTTGAGTCTTTATACACATGCCTGCATCCATGGAGCTTTCTCACAGGCTGCTGTTGCCAGAAAATAAAATATTACTTATTGGCTGGCTAAAAACAAAACAATTGTGTGGGGGTTTTGTAAATCCTTCTCCCAACATCTGTTCATCTGCCCACTCTGTGGAGCCAGAAAGCCTTCTCAGTGAAGTACTTTGAGTAAGGCCAACCCTCTTCATTTTATCCTGTCTACCTGGTGGACATACACTTTGATTGGTATTTCTTAGAGAATATCAGGTTATTACAATTGCTTTTGCTTGCCTGGATGGTGGGAATTTTAATCAGAAATTAACATAATCTTTCCCGGTTTCAACAAAAATACCATTTCTGCCACATATTAAGCATCCCCTTGGTTCTTTCTGGAGTTTACTTTAATATACTCAGAATCACTTAAAACCACAATTCATTTGTTCACATGAGACTTAACACACATGCACACACAAACCCCCCAAACAGCAACCTATTATTCTGGTCTGTCCTTACTTGCACTTGGACAAATGACAGTACATTAAGGAAAGCTTGGCATTTATTTTAGCCTAACAAATTTTACATTATAAACCCATACTTGTTAAAATGCCCGTTGTCTGAATATCCTTGTCCTCAAAACAAAAACAAAAGCAGGCATTTTTTCCATGTAAACATGAAGAGAACTTCAGTGGAGGAGATATAGCATAATTAAATGTTGGGAATGAGGTCATAGATCCACACTGTAAAGTGTTCAGTACCAGTGCCTTATTAAGGAGTTTCCTCTCTCTCCTCTTTTTCATGTCTCAAGCCTTTTTTTTTTCTGTTGCTATGACTCAAAGCACCCTCCTGCTTTAGTGGCAAAACACTAATTGTGAGACTGGGCTAGGAATAATCACAAGCTCTTTGTGATACTTGTCCAATATGTTTCTCTCCAGGCCCACATCGGGGTCCTCTATGCCCCTGCAGCTGTGGGAGGGCAATGGGTCCACAGGATGGATGAGGAAGGGAGAGTCAGGGAGGTATCTGTGAAACTGTAAAGATGAAGCATCATATTAGCAACCCATCAGACTTATTTCAACTTACCTATGAACAGTGTGAACAATCTTATTGCTATTGGACACTGCAAAAAGAAAAGGCTGTATTTCTGTAGAGAACTGCTGCAAACACAGGAGCTTTGCGACAGCAAGCAGCAAACTGAACCCACACTTCCAGCATCCTAAAGTAATAAATAAATAAGCAAATACACTGCTGTGAATTTGGACTGTCTGTGGTTTTTTGCCTGCTCTGATCTTATACTGCAGTGGAGTGGATGCTTATAAAAGGCTGATGGCAAGATAAAGAAATCAAAACTCACTTCTCAGGTAGACAAGAAGAAAGATCATAAATTGAGAAAGATCAGAGCAACTGAAATAAGCAAAATTAAGGTTCTGTTTTGAAAGCCTGGTAATCCTAATGGGGCTAGAGGTAATACTGATCATGCAAACAGGCTGTGCAGAAAATCAGGCCCTCATCAAGAATGGTAAATTAACCTAACCTAAAAATACAATGAAATAAAGAGGGATATTTTAGACTTGATATCCAGGGAAGAGCCTTTTGTCAGATTTTTTGTACTGTGAAATAATATCCAAGGGAAATAGCAGAATTCACTTGAAACATTAAAAAAGAAAATTAGACTGGCAAATGCATTAGAAAAAGTACTACAGAAAACTACCCTGCAATGTCTATGAGTGCTCCAGGTGACCTTTTGTAATAGCACTTCTCCATTACTGTTTTGTTTTTCCCTTTCTGAGCCCGTGTATATGATCTCATGCATATTTTGCTTTGACCCTTAAATGAGACTGCATGATACGTATCAACTGTTTGAGAATAGATATTGCTAATGTGAGGTGATCTACAATGTCCTTTTGTCATTATACATGGAAGAAAAAGGAACCAAATTAATTGTTTCATTTCATTTTTATTCGGTATACTTTAATATATTTTCACGTTTTGAATTCCAATTTCTTCCAGTTCACTTTGTATCCAGTATTGGAAAAGCCATATCTTGTATTTCTTAATATGCTTGAAGGATCTAAGGAAATTACAGAATTTAACAGCTTTACTTCAAAAATCCATGTAAGAGCTACAATGACCATCATAAGCTGCACGGTCATGCTGGACAAATTGTCTGAGAGTTTAGAGAATTTATTTATATTAACATCTGGAATATAAAGTAGATAAAACCCATCAGAGAGTTTCAAATGTTCCATTCATCAGTAAATCCATTATACTGTATAAAACCACACTGACCTCTTTCCAGTTAGGACAAAAGTTTCCATTAACAGAGGTTTAAAGAACCTCTGTTTTTCCAAGCCTTTTAATATTTAGATGAACTCTGGAGTTTGAAAAGATTCAGGATTAAACTGTGCAGTCAGCAATCTGAGTGAATCTCATACTAAAGTCAATTACATCTATTAGATGCATATAAAGAGAAAAAAATAGAATAAAAAAATAGGTTGGGTTGTGTTGGGTTTTTTCCTGAAGTCCTTAACCAGATACTTATTAAAGAAAGTTAGCTGAGTTGCCACTGATAGGAAGTGGCAGGTAGCAAGCAGGTGAGAACTCTGGACATCCATTGGATCTTCTTCCTGTCCCATCTGAGTCCCCACAAGGATAAATTTTGTGTTGGGAATAACCCCAATGGCTTGGTCTGGAGCAGATGTGGGCACAGTTGTGTATCTGTTGAATTGGACAGTATACGGTGCCCAATTTTAGGTCGATGGTGAATGTTCATGTCTGCTTGCTGCCAAGTAGGAAGGAAAATACACAGAACCTGCTCTGGCATAAGACCTGTATACACAATGCTAATCCATATTTGACCTGTTTGAAACAGGAAGGTTCTACATGGTGTGTTCTACATGGTGATAGCCTTTTTGATTTGGAATTAAATGGTCAAAACCTGGGTTTGCCTTATTGTCTGTCATACCACAGCCTGCACCCTGGCAGGTTTCAACTTTGCCTTCACACCCTTGGGCAGGTAGCTGAGATGGGGAAGTCCTAATGGCAGGAGCAGCTGAGATCCCTGCCCCAGCCATGACAGCAGCCTAAGGGGGCGTTAGTGAAAGCCAGGGACATGGAAATAAAAGTGCAGGATGAATGGGATACATTGCTCTGAGCAACAAGACCAATATAAGCACTCTGTATGACTTGGCTGCATGTGATTCCTGTGGTAGAGGCCCTTCCTCTGCTGCCTTTGAAATACTGTTCTCACTATCCAACCTGGCGCCTAGGCTCAGGAAGTCTTTGAACCTCAGACTACCGGAAGCCACAAGAATATTCTCAAGAAGTTTCACTGCAGCATCTGTTACTCTTTCCCCAGTACCTCCTATTGGCTTTGGTTACAGTGCAGATACCCATCTAGAGTGAGTTTAGTCACCCTCACTCCAGCTGTGTGTATATTTTGCAGTCTTGTTTCAGCAGTTTGCTTCAGCAAGGACAGCTGGCTCGGCCTGTCCTGGCTCTGAGCAAAGCTACAGCGTTCAGTCTTCCTCCTGCTGCAAGTACCTCTTTTTCCCAAAAACCCATTAATTACAGGTTTTTAGCATGAAGTTCTGACTCTCTTTAGTGGTCCCCAAACAGCGGTTGTGCAAGGCAACCTCTCCTTGGGAGATATTTTGTCTATACATGCATTACAAATGGACTACAAGTTGCCCCATGTGAAACAGTTACCTGCCCTTTAACTTGCATCTCTGCAATTTTTTTGGCACATGGCTTTTTTGCCTGTCACTTAAGTAATGATGGGGTTTATGCTGGCATTTTCTGAGAGTACAGCTACTGCGAGAAGGCACTATCAGCAGGCCAGCCATGTCCTGAGGGCTTTGGGGGTGGGAAACTTCACTCTAACAGTGATTTTGAAACAAAGTTGCTAAGTTGTGAATGTCTCTTGGTGACATAGATCCTTCAGCTTTTTCTTGTGATTAGGTCCTTATGAAGCTACCACATCCTTGTGAATGTTAGGAAACAATCCTGGTTTCAGTAAGACAAAGGAGAAACATCAGTCACTCAGAGAAGTTCACTGCAGCTCAGCTACGTTCACAGACCCAGGCACCAGTGCACTCATCATAAAAAGAGGTAGAGGCTGTGATGTGATTCTGGCATTGCCTTTACTGAGTGTTTGCTATGAAGGAGGATGGGTTTCTTTGAGGTTACCGAAGTTGCACAGGCTGCAATGGTGAATGTACCCTAAGAAATCTCAGTGAGGGCTTCTGAGTCCTCATTCTTCCCATGGGGAATAGCTGGGGCTATTCCATCAGGGGTGCTTCCCCACATGGAAAGCACCAGGGACTCGGAGGCAGTTCCAGTGCACTGAGTTGCTCAGTGTGTGAAGAAGCCATCAAAGGCTGTCAGCTGCAGTAGGGAGGAGTGTGGCTTTCTAAGAAACATGATGAGCTTTTCTTCACTACAGAAGCTCTGGAAGAATCTTCGTCTATGGGGAGATCAACATCAAACCAGTGGGACTGCAGATAAGTGAGGACAAAACCGTAGCACCAAGCCAGCCAGCACACATTTTGGTATTCCTGGAAGAACAGTCAATTGTCTCCCAGAGGGACAGGGACCAGAGGCTGTGCTGTGAAGAACTGTGGTGGCCTCAGCATAGACTTCTTCTAAAATTTCTAAAGCATGCTTGTGTGATTCACAAACCAACAAAGGCTTATGGATGTAAATGTACTAAAAATCTCACTGAAAGGCACACCTAATCAGTGCTTTAATTAAGACTTCTTTTTTTCCAGAGGATTTTTAGTGAATGCCCACAGAACAGAGAACCTCAGGGATGTTTTACAACGCTACTGCTGAGCAGTCACATTGTGCACAGAGATATATCACCTCAGCTCTTGGTGGTGAAGGCCATAGGATTTTTTTTCTGGTGACCAGTAATTTTGCATGCCAGCAGGACTGCAGTGGTTTATGGCACTGTTTCAACAGCTTGCTATTTATTCAAGCTTATCCCCATTCCTAAGAAACACTACTAATAAAAGGGTCACGGATGTGAACTCTGAGCAAGCAGTAAGGTAGATCTTCAGGGCAAACTGCTTTTGGCCACCCTGCATCTCATGGAGCAACCGCAGCCAGCTGCTCCGTTAGTATGAGGAGCCACAGCTTCTACAAGGGTACAGTCATGCTTGGAGCAGGGACCAGGCACACCCCTGTGCAGTGGCACTTCATTGACACAGAATCAGAGAATCCCTTCGACTGGAAAAGACCTTTAAGACCATCGAATCCGATAACCCAGCGCTGCCAAGCTCATCACTAAACTATGTCCCCACGTGCCACATCCACACATCTTTTAAAAACCTCCAGGCATGGTGACTCCACCACTTCCCTAAGCAGCCTGTTCCAATGCTTGACCATCCTTTCAGCGAAGAAACTTTTCCTAATAAGCAATCTAAACCTCCGCTAATCTAAATATAAATCTAATCCTCCATACACTAAGTCGTATCTTCCGAGTTTGCCGTTGCGTTTCCCTCTTCCTGGTGTGTATTAGTTCCTTTTAAAGAAGAGCGGACCTGATCCAAACAGCTTCGGAAGAGCGAGGGCAGCGCTTCCTCTTTCCCGAGGGAGGAACAGCAAATGCCACATCTCACGCTGCAAAGAGGCAGCCGTCCCTCCCAAGGGACATACCAACGCGGAGCGGTGCTAAAATTAACGCTTTATTAACACCTGGCTCTTCCTGCTTGTAACAAAAGCCCGGCAAGCCGGGCGTTTAGAGTTGTTTTTGTTTCCGCTGTAGCTCGGGGGCTGTGACAGCGAGGGGCTGCCCGGCCCGGGGCGGGCCCGGGGGGCGGGACGGGATGGGATGGGACGGGACGCTCCCGCTGCCGGGGCCGCCCTTCTCTCCCTGCCCGCCCCGGCAGCGCGGGGAGCGCTCGGCGGAGCAGCCATGGGCTTGGCGGCGGAGCTGCTGCCACCGCCAGCGCCACCAGCCCCGCCACCAGCACCCCCAGCACCCCCGCCAGCCCCGCCGCTCGGGGAATGCGGGCGGGAAGCGGGGCCGGTGGCCGCCCAGCGCCGGCGCCCGGAGGAGCAGGTGGGTGCCCGCCGGGGAGGGGGCTGGGAGCGCGGCCCCGGGGCGGCAGGAGACCGTGAACGCCTTGAGGCTGCTCTCCCGCGGCATTCCCGGCGCAGCCCACCCCGGGGAGCCGCTCCCGGGGAGCGCTCCATTGCGGCGGGGCTTATGCAACCCAGCCGTGCGGCGTGGGGCTGCCCACGCGTGATGCTGAAGGGTGTCCCCCCCCTCCGACCCTCGTTCTGCCCTCCGGGACGCTGAGTTCGGCTGGAGGAAGGTGGGAGAGCAGCTGTGCAAGGGTGGCCCCTGCACGGCATCCACGTGTATCTCGCTGGGAATAACCGGGGTGCTCTTGTCATCTCCGGAATTCCCCAGTAGTTCAGCTCTTGTGTTGCTTCGCTTGAACGTTTTAAGCTTTTGCTCTTAGTTTCTTTATTACTTTGGAAATTTAATATATGGTAATTGGAGAAAACAACTCCAGGATTTGTCTTTATTGCACGAAGTGGGTTTTTTTGCTTATGGAATGAAAGGACCCGTTTTCCTATTGTTAACTGTAAACTGGCTTTCCACGCACCCTTTGTTTTGCAGACAGCAGCATCCCGGTGTTTAGACAAAGGCAGTACTCCTAATGCACCTTTATTGATGTTTCATTTAAAGAAAAGAAGAACACAGCCCTTTTCTTATACAATACTAAAATGTAATGGTCTGCTCTGAAGTGCACTAGCACCAGCACATCCCAAAGCAATTTCCAGATGTTTTTGCATTTGTTAATTATTTTTGTTGAAAATTCTTGTAAGATGCTTTCCACTTAACCATGAGTGAGCCCTTTCACAGCTAAAATAGTGTAATATTTGAAAATGCCTGATGGTACTTGCTGGACATTACATCTAGAAGTGGGCCACTCTGAAAGATGCTCGAGAATTCACTCAGTCACCATTTACGTAAGCCAGTGCACCTTCTTGCGCCTTTCTCTAGAAAACTGGTGCAGAGCAGGGCACATACCTGAATGTAGTGTAAGGACAGATGCACCGAGAGAGGCTGAGCAGTTCCCCTCTCCATGTCCATAAAGCCTCCTGCAGGATATCACAGGAGGAGAGTTGGGAGTACTTGCTGATTCTGGTTGCTGTCTTCCCTGGAAAGAGAGGTTAAGAAGTTGCATCAGATCATCTGATCTGTTACTGCTCTCAAACTGGTTGTAACTCCTCACTAAAGAGGTTGCTACCTACAGGTTACCACTGCTTCTTAGCGAGGGGTGTGTTGTTGTTTCTAGGGGATGGTGCATGCTGAAGAACTGCCTTCCAACATTGCCTAAACACATTTTAAAATTAAGCTGATACAGGTACTGCTTGGGTGGCCACAGGTACGTGTGCTTGAGAAACTCTCTGCTTTTCTCAGACACACGTAGTGATCCTGGACCTTTCTGACAAGTTGGGCTGTTAGGATAGGATAGCGTGGCAGAAGTTATAAATAGGCCTCAAGAAAAGAGGAGGAAATCCTTCCTGTTTACTGGAAATGTTTCACTGTTTTAGCATGAAGTAGTTTTTCTGCATACTCAGGTGCCAGCAGCTGGGCAGATAATAGATTTAGAAATAAGGAGTATCAGTTGCCTTTATTAAATATACATAGAAAATGTGAATATTGGTAAAATGGTAAAAGTAATCATAATTTGATAAATAAATAGGAGTTTTTCATTTTTATGCATAGGGAAGACCAAAGTTGGGTGAGGAGTAGGTGGTACATGCACTTGCTGCAAAGTTTGACAGAAAGTCCCAGATTCTCTTGTTCAAGAGAAGAATAGACATCTAACAAGCCTAGTCATGTGCTGTACTTTTTTTGCTTTCATAAATGTGTCCAGATTTCTCCAAAAATAGTCAGTTCTCCCTGCCCTTTTTGCTCGCTTGGAGGGACAATGAGTTCCTGAACACTGCTGGCAGGCAGGAATCCTGTTTCCAGGCTGAGCCCTCACTGGAGTACCTTGTGGAGGCCCAACACTGTCGCTGTGTTTGCTGAGGGTGTTTGCACTGTTAACACAGACTCTGGTCCTCAGCTCATGTTTTCCTGGTTCACATTCTCTCCTGAAGTGTAAATGCCTACGCCACCTTAGTGGTATGTGCAGTGCAAAAGAAAGGAGTCAAAAGCTGCTCCGATGATGGTGTAAATTCTTGCTTCTCTCAGCTGGTGTGAAGTGAAGCCTGCATGAGAGCAAATCCCTTGGCCTTTTTTGAGAGGATTTTTTAGGTGAGAGTCTGGGACTGCAAAGCTGGATATGATTTGGTTTTTCTCATTTCCTCCAAAATAAGCTCAGTTTGTGTAAGATCATATCTTATAATGCTAAAACAATACCTTCCTGACAAGCAGAACCTAAATAATAATGTCTACACCCTATAGTATTTTTTAAGAATGAGTACTCTATAGGAAATGAATCTGTTTATTTATTGCCAAACCCTCTGGCTTTAAGTTTTTATTGAAGCTTGCTATTGTGTCAGCAAGGACATGCATAATGAAATTACTGACAGGTACATTTTTAAAAAATAGAAAGGATATGTAACTAAATTTTATACGTAGCCTTTGAAATTCATTATTGCAATAGATTAGAGTTACTTCAGTGATTAGATTTGAAAGCTGAACTGGATGTAATTTGATTAATATTCTTTGTAGGCTTGCATGCAAAGATGAAAATAATTACCCTTACTTTAGTCTTCAGAGCACTGCAGGACCTGGATAGTTTTTTACTGTGCTGCTGGGCTTTGCAAGTGAAGGCATCAAAAGATTTAGTGGTTCCTGAAGCCATGGGACTAGGTTGCTGCTTCACCCTGTGTGTTTACAGTTTTTTTCCTAACTGTTGGTAGTTATTAGTCAGACGCACAAGTTGTCCTGTATTTTCAACATCGCTAGAGATAAAGATCAAATCTCCTTCCCTAACCCACTTTCTAAAATAGGTTAGCTACTGTCACATTATGCAGTCTAAATCTCATCAACACCTATAAATTAAATCATGAAATAAGAATAGAAAAGTCTGAGTGTGTAATAATAAAAGGTGACACAAAACTCCTGCATTTATGTCGCCTGCATCTTACATGTGCCATCCTGCAGGGCATGAGGTGGTATGGCAGAAGACACAGCACCCACTCCATCCACAGGGGCTTTGAAGCCAAACTCTGTGTCACTGCAGAGTTCCTGAAAGCTGTGGCACTGTGGCTTCCTTCTGTACTGAGAACTGTCTGTCTGGGCAGTAATGGGATTTAGTCGCTCGTAATCGAAGCTGAAGGCAATGGCAAAATTCCCATTTGCTTCAGTGAGGCCAGGATCTCCACCTCACACTGGTTTGGGATACACAGAATCCAAAGTGCTGTTAAAGTGTAAAACCCAAGGCTAAAATGTCTAAGTGCAGAGTTAATATGTGATACATGTATTCATAAGTAGATTACATAAGTTTAGATGATCACCTTTTCATTGACCTGAGTTTGTAACCCTTTGAAATGTTTTATTATTTTTAACAGTGTTTTATCTCTGTAAGGGGAGTATTTTATCTTCTAATAGATGGCTTCAGATTCAGAGGTGCTATTACAAAAGGGCTTGGGTGTTTCCTGTTGAGAATTATGTTGAGGAGTATTGGGTATCTTAACTAAGTTCAAGTCCTGAACTTTTTATATAAGTTTCCAGTATCACTAATATTTCTCCAGCATGGGAAGAATAAGCAGAAACATAACTAGAGGATAATATTAACAGACCTGTGATATCCTGTATGTAAATGCTTTATTGTTCATCAGACTACAGGATGGATGTGTGTTGTGTTGCCCAGAATGGTATAATTTTGGTCATAAGTCAGTAGAGTCCAAGAATATTTCAAAGTGCATTTGTATATATGGAAACTGTGGCGCCTAAGGCTAGGAATCTATTTCTGATTTATTCCACACTGAGATAATCTGAAAATTGAAGGTTTCTCCTGTGTGCCGTTTGGGATTTGTTTCCGAAAATAGTCATACCTGATGGGGAAGGCTTAATCCCAAATTTGTTCAGGCTCTACAAAAACATTAACTGCTGCAGAGGTTCATAGCTACAACATAATAAGTGATAGTACCTTTCTAAAAACCATTAGTGGTTTCTCTGAGGCCTGACAGCATTTGAAGAAAAAAAAAATCCAACCCTTCAAGCATAACTCTAGCACCTACAATAGGTAAGATAACACACTCTGCTTGAGTTATATGAAGATCCCATTTTCTTAAAGCAAAAAGTATTCTGGAGATAGAAGCAAATAGAAATATCCTCTCTTTAACAGGCAAAATTATCAGCAGTTGCTTTTCAGCAAACCAGGGTGTTGATACCATGTTGAATGTACAGGGATTGCTAGCCTTTTACGGGGTTGAGATGATCAGTTTTAGTGGGGGAAACCTGATAAATAAAATTATGTGGAAATTATTTGTTGCAGATGTAAGGAAATGACTGATTAGATATTGCATTTGATCTAGTCTCTATGTAAAAGTGCAGCATGGATGGAATCAAGTTACAGGGACAGTAGTAAAAGCAGAAAGAAGAGAGTAAACACCTCTTGGGAAAATAGGGAAGAGAGGCACTAGATCTTAACAAGGGACCAGGCCAGGTTTCCTCTCCCACAGACCTCCTGTGCTGGGTTGCTGTCTTTTACATTTCCTCATTGGGTGCTGTGTTAGTGGGGAAATTTACTCCTGAAGTTATGGAACTCTTAACACTTATTTTTGTGTTTATCAAGAGAAGCCTCTGTTCCTCATGAAACTATCTCTGCCCCACCCATGCACAAGTTAAGTATCTGGAAAAGCCTTTTCATCTCCTGGACACAAACTTCTGGTATTTTGAAGTTTTTTTCCAGCAACTGCTGGTTCTAAACTTGAGTTGCTGTAAAAGCTGATTAAAGAGAACTCGGTGCTGTTGCTTTTCTTATGTTATTGCTTGTTTCTATAGAAACATCTTGCCTCAATTTTATAAATGCTGTCTAGATTCTTGCTGTAAAAAGAACGTTAACCCAATCTTTGATTTGGAATCTTTTTATTTAAACTTCTCAGTATGGTACCTTTGTTGGTAGCTGCTGTAAAGTGTTTTGGGTATAAAGATTTTTTTTTTCTAGTTTTCTTACATTTGCTTCTTTTTCTCAGAGGAGCAAGTTAAACTTAGGGTTTTTTCCTATCTTGTTTTTCATCTGGAAGTATGAGGTATGATTTTTTTTTCTCATTTCCTAATCTATTAATCTTTTCATACTTAAATATCAGATTAAAAATAGCCTGGAGAAATAAACCTCGTTTGTTGGTTTTTTCCCTCCAGACAGTTGAAATTAATTTTGTTGTCTTAATAGTCTGCTGGCTGAATATCAAGATCTTTTTACTGCTTACATTTACAAGGTTAAATACTGGTTGTTAGTTTTATGCCAGAAAAGGGTACAAAGGGATACCATTCTCTTCCTGCTGTAGTAGAAGAGGAGAAAACTCCGAAGCATTTCCAAGAAAATTATTTGCCCTTCTTGGGCAAATTTCACTTTCTTTTAATTAAACATAAGATACCTTTTAAGTGTAGGAAAGCAGGGTGAAATCCTGATCACATGCCGGGTGTTACTAGTAACGAAACTGCCGCTTTTGCATATGTGGAGGAGTAGGAGGCAGCAAGCCTGTACCCACCCAGGCCCTGTGTCGGCAGGGTTTGTGCTGGTGCCCTGCCATGGACTGAGCCTGTGGTTCAGAGAAAGAGTCCACAACCTGAGAATTTGCTGGTTGCTACAAGTCTCCAAAGCCTGTCCGTGGCAATGCACTGGGCTGTCAGATGGCTGAGTACCGGCAAGATTGAAGTACGGAGAGATTTGTTCCGCAGGGACTTACATGGCTGGCTACCCAGCTATCAAATATTTGTAGCTGTGTGTTGGCTGGTGCGTGTCCCCATCTGCACCCAGCAGAACTTGCTCTCTTGTTTTGGAGGGGAGAGAACTTGTGGTTTCTTCCATCCTGGTCTCTGTCGTCTGCTCACTTTCTTCTTGTATTTTTCTGAAGATTGGTTCTAAAGTATTTTCAGTTTTAGTTTGCATCCTCCAAAACCAGATGACTCTGTGAGACACTCTTTTCTGAACATTAATGTCCCAGCTTTCAATAGTATAGCAGTATTTTTCAGGAAGTTAGCATGTTCTTTAAGTCATATCTCACTGGCGTTTTTGACATTTAAGTGTCCGTGGGCTTCAGCTAGCACACACACCACCTGTTCCCTGGAGTAAAAATAACCACAACTGGAGTAAATAGTGAGTAGTTAAGTCCTGCAGAGGAAACTTTTTACTTGAAAAACAAGTGAGATGTGCATATGGGTATGTAAATGTTATATCCCTGCATTTTATTACAGGTGTTTTTTTAACACCTCATTTAGGTGTTGTTAAACACATTTGCTACAAAACTGAAAAAGGGATTCCTTTCTATCTAAAGTGGAAAGAATTCCATTAAATATGCCAGGTTTTTTTTTTCCTTTATAACTGTACAGGTGATGAATTGAAATCTGAAGTATGTAGAACAGTTTGGAGACGCTGCTGCTTTTCCATGTTGGAGATGGATATTGTGTATACCTTTGTGTCATCTCTCTTAACCTTCTTTGCCCAGAAGCACTTTTGACTGTAAAATAGCTTTTACATGGAGAGCAGTTATTTTCCCAGTCCATTGGACTTTTCTCCTCTTTTGTTGTTCTAATGCCCTTTCAGGCAGTTGATGCAAGAAAAGAGAAATTATAGACTTGTACTCAGCCTGATGCTGTTGTTGAGTGTAGAGTGGGAATTTTTCAAGTTGTCTGAGCAAGAGAAGACTGTTGAGGTTTCTTCAATTCTTTAGTCCTGAAAAATAGAAAGAAGAATGCTATGTGCTCTGGTTTAACGGATCGTGTACCTTCAGAGTAGTTGAATGGATTTTTATTTTCTTTTTCTAACAAAATATTGTGAATCTTCAGGTGGAGCAGGTTCTTTATGTTCATCTACTCCTTCCTCCCACAGAACAAATGCTGTTGAACTTTATCCAATTATTTCGCTCAAATTAGTTAATTGGGGCTTTTCTTACACCAAAAAACCCCCAAACTAAACACACTATCACAAGATCCTTAAGCTAAGTGTGGAAAACTGGACCAAGCCACTGCTTCAGCAGATTAAATGCCCAAAAGACTGTAACTACACCTGTTCTCCCCATGACTAGTGCAGTGATGTGGTTACAGGACTGAGAGTCCTTGTGGTTACTTCACAGCTATTCAGTCCTCCCAGCAGAAAAAAATAAATGCTAAATCTGTGCTCCCATGCTCTTTTTAATTAGCTACAGGAAAATAACTTCCTAAGTGGATAGGTTCTTGTCCCCTTCAGTTCTGTTTGTGTCCTGCATCCTCCAAGGGCTTGGCAGACTTGGTGTGATCTACAAATGGTCTGAGGCAGGAACTGTGTGCTCCCAGCAATCCAAGAGGAAAAGACCTTGCACTGGCTGCATTGCAGTTAGGAGATGCAGACAGGGATCAGTCTTAAGCCATTGTGAAAAGTTCAGTGCTAACTTTATCCTTCTCTCTTACTGAGTAGCATATGACTCATTGCAAAGATGGCTTCTTTCTGGGGAGCGGATGTTCCGATGGGATCTCATGTTTCTCTGCATGGTCAAAGCACCCTTTTATAGGAAGGGGGTAAGCAAGAAAAGGATCCTCTGGTCAGAGTGATGTGGAGTGGCCTCTGCTCGTGACATACCATGTGCTTTCCTGAATTTAGGAAGCAGTGAGTTTGTGTGAATGTGGTGGAAGTCTGCCATAAGCAAGGGCAGTTAGTGGTCAGAACACAGGGAATTTTGTGTGTTGTGTTGATGACCATCATAACTGGTAAAGCCACAGCTGGATGTTGTTGGGTTCAGTAGGATGAGTTGACTTTACCATCTCTGTTGTTTTAAAGCTAGTCAAGGGAAACATTCATTTATGTGGGGTATTTTTTTCAGAAGCACTTCATGGATGTAGGAGCATCTGCTGTGCTAGAAGCAGGCAGAACTTGGACTTAATATCTCCTCTGTGATTTCCTCATAGAGTTTCACTCTGGAAAAAGGTGATTTTATGATATCCTGCATCACATCTGAGAGGGCACATCATGGCTCTTCCTTAAGCATCAAAGTCCCTAAGCCATTTGACCATAACAGCTGGGAAAATTTAGTTACAAAGTTCCTGTATAAAAGTTTTTCAGAGTTTGGACCTATAAGTTCTGACGTTCTGCCAGGAAACAGTGGGAGACAGCAGACAATGGCTTTTCTGATGAAAATGTGCTATTTTGAATAGGGAGGGAAATACTAAACATCTGAAAAGACAAGAGGGAATGGGGTGCTTGATGGGAACCTTCAAGTACCAGTGGGCTTGCAAAGGACATTGTGTATGCTGAGCCATGGGGCGGATCAGATGCTTCTCCTTCTGTTCCACATGATAACTGTTTTTAACTTTGAATAAAGTAAAAAAATTAGAAACAGAATAGGAAATTGAATATGGAGGGTTACATCCAGCTCTGGAGCCCCCAGCACAGGAAAGATGTGGACCTGCTGGAGTCCAGAGGAGGGGGGGCCACAAAGATGCTCAGAGGGCTGGAGCCCCTCTCCTGTGAAGACAGACTGAGAGAGCTGTTCAGCCTGGAGAAAAGAAGGCTCCAGAGAGACCTTATAGCACCTTCCAGTACCTAAAGGAGCCTATAAGAGATTTGGAGAGGGACTTTTTACAAGGGTGTGTAGGAATAGGACAAGGGGGAATGGCTTCAAACTGACAGAGGGTGGATTCAGACTAGGTGATCTCTGTAAGTCTGAAATAAAATCACTTTGATGTAAAATTAATTTAAGTTACAGTAAGAAGTAATTCATTAAAGTAATTTGATAAGAAACATTAGGTTAGGAAACAAATGCAATCAGCATTTCTAATACATTCAGGTTTAGATTTATTCACTCAGGAAAGCCCCTTTATTCTCCTTTATACTTCAGAAATAATACCATATATGTGTATGTGGTTAGTGTCTTCCAGCCAGTTGAAGGAAGGAGGGGAGAGAAATTGGGGAGACTGTACTGCTGTACCTCTTTCCAGGAGGTAGTCTATATCTATCTAGATCTCTGGCTGCACTTCTGTTCTCCAGTCTCTTTGAATTTCTTTGTTGCTTCTGTACTTCGAAGAGTGAGGAAAGGCACAAAATTAGTGCAGGTGCAGTGTCTTTGTCTTACCTTTCCTCCTGCATTGTGGCAGACAAAATCTGGGAGTGTCCCCTGCAAAGCACATGTTAGCTATGAGGAGAATAGATGCTGGGAAGGCCTGGAAGGCATTCTTGCTCTGGGGCTAGTTGCAGGTAAAGAAATTCCCTCACACAAATGACTGTTTTGAAGCCATGGCTGGGTTGTTGATTTTTAAAACTAGTAATTTTGGAACAGAAACCTCTTTTGCTTTTAAATGAGGAAGGTCTGTTTCATAGGGGCAGAAGGGGTGCAGCTGCTTGGAATGGGTACATTTCTCTCTCCAGTTCTTTCTGTTGTGGTAGTGTCTGTCCAGCTTCAGGCTGATTCAGCAACATTTAGTATGAAAATAGCCCTATGAAAATAGTTCTGTAAAAATTAAGAGTCAGCTGGGAACTGTGTATTTGCTAGAGACAGCCAATTTCTATATATGTTTAGAAAAGTACTTTTGGAAAAAAAAAGTATTTCATTCTGAGGCTATGGTTTGAGGGCTACTAGTGAGAGAAATTCTAGCGGCAATATTAAAGCTTATTTAATATTCTTTAGCAATTTGGAGTCTTTCCCCTAATGGCTCTGTTTTAGCTACACCTCAGAAACTTATTTGTTCATCATATGAATTGTTATGCAATAGTAAAGAAGAATATGCCATCAGTGCTTCATGGCTGATCGTGTTTTCAGCTTCGCTTGCTTT
This sequence comes from Scytalopus superciliaris, assembly GCA_013400415.1. Lineage (NCBI taxonomy): Eukaryota > Metazoa > Chordata > Aves > Passeriformes > Rhinocryptidae > Scytalopus > Scytalopus superciliaris. Next base: position 1,410,935 of record VXBX01006882.1, read on the forward strand.
TTGCTGAGTTGCCTGAAGCAAGATACACTCAGCCTGAATTAACTGAAGCAGACTTTGAAGTCTTGAGAATTTCCGTGATCGTTTTGAAAGGTTTTGTAAGCTATGGAAAATATTTGGAAAAATTGACACTTGTTCTGTAATTAAGCACACACTTGTCAGTCTCTGTGCCTGGAAGCTCCTTTTGCATAATTGCTTTAGGAATTCATGAACATACCCTTGTTTGAGAAGGCAAGGGTGAGGTAAATAATAAATCAGTAAAACCTGGACTGCCTGAGTGAGGTGGAATTTACCCTGTACCCTGTTTAAGAGGGTGGAACTCCTTGCTGTTAGCTTATCAAAGCAGAATGCAGTTGCAAGCAAAACCCCGTGTCCTACAGTCACCTCATACCAGGAGAGATGTTGTCAGCATGGTCACGTATAGTTAATCATGCTCAGCCCAGTGAGACGGAGCTTGCAGACGTGTTCCTGCTGGGGGCCTCCTGGCCAGCACTGTGCTTGCTCTTTGCGAAGGCTTGCAGGATGTTGCTGAGTAGCACTATCTCCAGAGGTGAGGAAGCAGTGCATTTATATTCCCTCTCCTGGCTGCCCTGGCCACTGGCTACTTGGCTAGAAAATGTAGTGATTTCTCCTGCAGATTGTTTCTCTTAGAAGTGATCTCCACACCACTTGACATGAGCTGCAGTCTGATCCCCTCCGCCATCATCCCATAGGCATATGTTCCCTCTACTCTCTGCATGCAAGAAGCAAATATTTTTTCCCTTCCCAGCACATCCTTTCTTTTTTCCTCTAGTTGTTGTGATCAATATAGGTCTTAGTCTGTTTGTCTCTTTGGGAATGGAGAGATGAGAGTTCCTGTAGAAACATTGTGTTCCCAGCCCTGCTGAGTCTGCAGGGGCTCACAAGAGGCTCTGCCTTTCCGGAAGAACTAATCTTGAAACACTGGAATTAACAATGAGTCAACTTTTTTTTTCTTTTTTTTAAATTACATAAAGCACAGTTAAAGCCAAAATGCTGAAAACTGGGGTTTCCACATTCAGAAAGGAGAAGAAAATTTATCAGCTTGTGAAGCAGGCTGAAAAGAGACAAGGGGGTGGCTATTTGTATGTTACCTCCAGTCCTGAAGTTCTCCACACTCAGGCTCTTTTTGTAGAACCACATAAAGAGTGAACACAATATTAGTTATTAATTACTTATGAGCACATTATTGTTTAGGCTTCCTGCACCCTTCCCTTTCTGGGATTCTGTACTGAAGCTAAAACCAGACTCTTTATGGATAAGCAAATAAAAAAATACCCAAACACTCTCAGCTGAGGCACTGTTGGGGTTTTTTTTTTGTTTTTTTCTTTTTTCAGTAGCAGCTGTGGAGCATTACCCACCCCTTACTCAGCTGGCAGGTTTTGCATTGTTCCCTAAAGTCCAGCCTAGATAAACAATATTGTCTTTCTTTTGTCTTTGCTGGATGTTCTTCTGTGGGAATTCACTTTATTATTTGCTCTCTAATGGAGAGCTTGGCACTGCTGTGGGAGGGAATTTCTGTTTCTCTACCAAAACTATGCCATATAATGAGGGACTCAGAATAGCTTTCAGCCTTGAAGACAGAACATGTTTGCTTTGAATCTGGGAGTAGACTAATTGCACATAGAGTTTGCAGGCAATTTGTAGGATGCGTTGATCAGTCGACTGAAATATTGATGAGTACTTGCTGCATGTGTTTCCATGGCTGCCTAATGGAAGCATTAGGAGGCTAATGTTCATCATCTTAAAAGTGTGTTTGCCCTGTCATACCCAAATGTAAGGCAGTAAGCTTTTGTGCCAGAGATCTCTGGACACTGGGAAAGAAGACCTCTCAAGCTCTCTTACCTAGTTGCAATTTACATGTTGAAACATTTACGTTTTCTGTGACATCTTCATCTAAAGATGGGCTTCTGCCTTCCTATGCCTTTGTTCCACCAGTTTTCGCTTTGCAAAAAGTCCAGAACTTGTTTCCCCTCCCCTTTGCTTTTTTCCTACCACTGCTTGGCATCTCTGCAATCCTTGAGTCTGTCTTTGCCTGACTTGCATGGCTTCCTACGCCAGGGTCAGGATAGATGTTTGTCACCTTGCAGGTCAAGTCCCATGCCCTTCTTTCAGCAGTTCCCTGTGCTTCATTGTGAAATACTTCATAGTAGTTTTATATCATTCTTGTGGTTCTGAGATATTCTGGAAGTAATTTATAACAAATCTACTTGAACCAAATCCCCTCCCTGAAATTACAGACATCTCATTCCATTTTGGTTTTCCTGACAACCACAGACAGCTTAGAGCTTTACCTCTCTAGAGTGGTGTCTGAAGGGGAGACAGGCTATCATATGTTTGTCGCACTACTTTAGTGTCCCACGTTTGGAGGAGTGATATCCTTATCATTGTGCTGAAGTCACAAGCTATGTAGCATTTTCAGTATCCTTATTTAAGGAGTAGATTTATTGCATGTGTATCTTATTTTTTTTTATACATTCAAATGGAAACAGATGAGAATTGATTAGAATCACAATAATAAGATTGTACAACATATTTCCTCATTTTGTCTTCTGTCCACAGGTCCAGCAAGAACAAAGGAACCACCCTGCAGAACCTGTAATAGACGACTATAAAAAGATGGGGACTCTCTTTGGCGAACTAAACAAAAGCCTTATCAGAATAGGCTTCACAAGGATGTACTTTGGAGAACGGATAGTAGAACCTGTAATAGTCATATTCTTCTGGGTTATGCTCTGGTTTCTCGGCCTACAAGCTCTTGGACTGGTTGCTGTTCTGTGCCTTGTCATTATTTATGTACAACAGTAAAATTTTATAGATCTTGTATGCATTATGTATTTCAACAGTAAAATTTTATAGATACTGTTCAGATTGTGTATTTCTACACTGTCACTATGTCAGTGGATTTGTGTGTTTTAAGTAAATGGGTGGCATATCAAAAGCTGCAATGCTTCAAATTGCTGAATTTCCAATATTTGGGGTGAGCGGGACTAAAATTATGCATTTTAAGCCAAATCAGCAGTGCCCTACTACATCTTTGACAGGGTAAAAAAGGAGGTGTCTGTAACATAATGGTGTCAAATGTACTGTTTCTACACTCTTGGGGCCTTAACCTAAGGATTGGCTTTTTGTTGTCCGCTCCCCTCTTCCCATGTTCTTGCTTTGTATAGTGAAAGTTTTCTGTCTGGTTTTAAGAGGACACTTGATGTGAGTGTCCTATTTTATTGTAGGGGGGCTCATGTGCTGTTTGTTCCCTAAATCTGCATAATTTGCTAGTCTTCTGCTGAAAAGCAACATCTGCACAAGGGAGGTTTAGTAACAAACTACAATGACTAATATTCATAGGATGAATACAACTTCCCAATGCAACAGCATCTTTGGTTAGTATAGTTTAGAGTAAGCTTTCCCCCAGGAAACAAGCTATAACAGCAAAATGCTCCTATACCGATATTGGTGACTTCACATAAGGCTTCAGCTATTGTTTAGGAGAAATTGCAGTCCTAGTGGTCTAATGCAGCTCTGCCTTGTTTTTTGGAAATGTACACAGCTCCTGCTGCTATTTTTCTTTCTTTATTTTTTGTACTTGCTCATTCCCCCAGCCCTCCTTCTTAAGATAAATATTTGGATAATTCCTGGTGTTTGTAGGTAGTTACAGCTGCAGTGTTGGAGCGTTGCCATTCCAGACAGCAGTGCTAGGATGTTCTCTGCTCCCTCTGGGTGGTGTGTCAAGTGTCTGAACAACCAGATATCAGACCAGATCTCTTAATGCTTCCCTAGTTTGCTGCAGTGTGGGCACACATGAGCTAAAGCCTTGGTCATGTAAGCAAACCAGATCTGTTTCCTCATGCAAGGCAAGAATGTGGTTGAAACCAGGTGGTCATTTTATTTAGTAGTCTTAACTGATTAATTTCCACACCAGGCAACAAAAAATGCTTATCTATAGGTATATGTCATGGGCCACACAAATCAGGGAATAGGCTACATGCATTCAAGATCTATGGTAGAGTAAAATTATGTATTTACTTAAACACATGTAATAGGAGATGTGAAATTTACAGAAAATTACTTAAACTTATGTAGTGACTTTTTCCTAAATAACAATAAATTAGATCAACAATAAATTAGTTGAAAATGCTGTCTTATTGAGAGATTTTTAAAGTTAAGGGAACTTTCTTTATGGTCCCTGTCCTGCAACTGGATTCTCCAGGCCAGCTTTATGCCTGCATGGGTAATATTGACTTCTAGGCTCTATTTCCAGAGCCACTGGCCCCAGTCCTTATGGACTTTCCTGTTAGGGAACTAATCATTATTTAGGGCAGTGAACATGAAGGCCCAGCTCCTTTAAATTGTTTATTTACTGAAATACTATCTGCAGACCTGTCTCTGCTTTTATAATGAACATGTAGTTACCTTCTGGGGAGCCAGGTCGTCTCTCTGGATCTTCAGATGACCCTGACTGTGGATCTGAGAGGCTTTGCTGAACTATCAGGGTGGCAGGGGAGTGGCACTGAGGCCCCAGCTGTGTGGTTAGATGGCAACCTGTGTTGATTGGCACACAGTTAAATTTTTATGCTTGTAGCAGGGAAATGTTGGACAACAGAAGGTGTTTCTGGATACAGGGGTTGTTGTTCCCATCTGCAGGTTCCAAAGCCAACAGCAAGTACAGGCTGAACTCAGAGGCAGGAGCTCTGTACTCATAAGTGCCTAGGGGAAAACTTTGGGTTTGTTTCAAGTCCCCTAGAAGCAGAACATCTGTTTATACCTTTGCATATTTGTATAGATAAAATGGTGGGTTTATGTGTATTTTCCTGTATAAAGGCTGTACTACAAAAGCATCCTGTTGTTAAAAGTAAAAAAAAAAAAAAAAAAATCCTTTCTTCCCACTATCCAGTTACTGATCAGATCTCATCTGATTCCTCTCATCCTGTAGTAAAAAATTTCTCTGTGATATCCTTGTTGCAGTAGTAGTACTCTTGTGTAAAGATGCTGTGAGATGGCATGTGGTATTTCCTTGAGGTGGTGATTTTGCTGTGTACATAAGGAATGGGCAACAGTGAATCCTGAGTGTGATAGACAGCTTCAGTGAGGACACTGTTTATATGTGTGTAACCTTTTAGTATGTACATAACTGTGACTGTTGCACTCATTAATTCATTTCAGTAGTTCATTCAATGTTCATGTCTGTGTTGTACTCTAGGGAACGGTAGCTTTTGAACTGAGATTGTGTACAGTGAATGTTGTGTGTGCTTTCTCTTAAGGCAAACCTGCTATGTCGTGACCTTTATAGAAGTTTTTAATTTTTAAACTGAAAAATAGTCCTCCTAATAATGTTTGGTTGACTGAAAGTGGAAAAAGAAAAATAATGCATGGAAGATAGCCCTCTCCTGTTTGGTTTCATACATTCCCTCATATATAAGAATTCGTACTAAATCATCTGTCTGAATTTTGTGCTATTGCTATACTATCTCCCTCTCATTTGCAGGAAGGGAAAGAGGAGTTAAGGAAAAAGGGGGACTGGAGGAGAATCAGACATAAAGAGTGGAAAGTGGAATGCAGAGAAATGATGCATATATGTATCCAGAGAGATCTGATCATAAACATGTGCCAAAAGGGAAAATGGGTGAACAGTCCTTGCCTTGTGTTCTTCATTCCTTCTAAATGAAGTTGCAAGGCAGAGGAAGCACCAAGTGTTCAAAGGATGTCCCTAGCTAAAAGCAGAAGGTTAATTTAAAACAAACAAAAGCAAATGTCACTGTTGTCTATATAGTAAAAATTGATAATGTTATTTAAACTGTTATGTATTATTACTGTTCTTGATAGAACTGAAAGCACCTTTATGCATCTGTGTGTAGGACTGTATGAAGGAATTATGTCCCTTAAATCTGTGTTAAACAACAAATGATGCAATTCCTGTTGGTCAGTGTGACATTGAAAACGTTTTACATAACCTCCATTTTTTAAAAGATGAACTCTTCAGTACTATTTCACACCTGCCAAATGCATAAATGTTTGAACTACTGTGTATAAACAAGAAACTTCATGTGCAGGAGAATCTTGGAGAAACCTGTTTGCACTGAAAAAATCATCACACCAAAACTGTCCATATAAAAAGGAAAAATCATGTATCTTTAAAACTCTGTATTAAATAAATCTTATGGAAAGCACTTTGTTACTTTTTCTAATAAAAAGTATTGCCATCAATGAGATCTGTGAAATCTTTATGGTGATTTGTTCTACTTAGCTCCTTTCAAAATTTCATGGTAAGCCCAGATGAAATGGGGCAGTGTTCAGATAGCTGCTGAAATCAGTTACTTTGCAGCTAGAGGAGAAAAAACTGCAGTGCAAGAGCTGAATAAACTACATCAGATCTCTGATTATGTGCAGCAAATTATACTGAGCTAAAAAAAAAAATAAATAGTACAGCTAGATGTTAACAAATAATGGTGACATTACGGTGTAAAGTGGATTTTATTTCACAGTGTATTTATTTTGCATCCAGAGCAGTTTCTGAAGGACTCAGATGTAGTCAGGGGTGTGAAAAGTCCTTTGAAATGACAATTTCTGTGCCACAGAAAGGTCTGGGGTTTGGTTTTGGTTTTTTTCACCTGTGCATGGAACAGTATTTTGTTCAAAACAAATCTACTTTAACTGTTGTTTGGGGTTTTTCTGCAGGTCAGAAAAGTGTCCATTCTGCCAGACCCAACAGACACGTCAATGTATCTGTGTTGCTCAGCAAAGTTGAATTTTGGTCCTTCAAACTCTCATTGGTGGATGTGCACAAACGAAGTAAGGCTTATTCCAGAATAAATTTAAGCCTTCAGGTTTTATTTCAGTTAAAGTATCTTTGTCAGGCCTTTTATAGGGTGCATGCAAATTCAAAAATTACCTCTGTTTGATTCTTTCCACCCTGGGCTTTGGGAACTTTATTTCTTAGCTTCTCTCCTCTGCCAGAACTGACAGCTTCATCCCCTTTATACATTTCTCCTTTCACTCTGTAGTGTTGCCTTCTCTAGGGCTGTTCAGTTTGAACAGTCTCTCCCTGTGTCAAGGCTTCAAACCTTTTCATCATTCAGTCTTCTTAAAAGCTATCTATACAGAAAATATGTTTTCAGATGGGTATTTTGTTAGTTTTACTGTGTGCCTGCTTAACAACAGAGGGGAGGAAATTAGAAAGAGGATTTTTAAAAAAATATGCATGTGCTGGTTAGTCACTTCTTTTTTTGCAGTGCTTATCTGCTGGTTTAGATGATGGTTACGGAACTGTGATGTGCAGTCACCGAAGGTCCAAGAGAGTGTTGCAAATGTGTAGGGTAAGGAGGTGTTGGTAGGTTGGCACCTGGATTTCAAGAATAGGTGGGTCAAGCAGCATATGGCTTTGGGTTATTTCAAGTTTAAACAGGTAGGTAGAGTTCTAACTTCTCTTAACCCCTGCAAATGCCTCAGTGACTTCTGAGAACGTCTCCAAATGCATATAAAATCATCAGTATTCCTTCTACACTCACTGAAGAAAACTGATCTTTCATCAGCTCTGTTTTACGCAAAGGAGCCAAAGGGGATGAGAATGGAAAAGGGGAATTGGACTTATAACAGTGTTTTTAATTTGCATGCAAGCTTCTGGTCTTTTCAAATTTTAGTCTTGTATTATCCAGGTAATGTTAATGTCTTGTATGCAGTTGTCAAAAGTCTTTTATCCCCCCCAGCCTGTATATGTGTTTTCCAATTAATACAGAAGTGAAGCACTGTGATAATATATGGTTTTTCCCAAACAACTTTTTAAAAACTATACATTCCCTTCCCTCCCTCAGGTGGCAGGAGGGATGTGACTGGATAAAGGCCTTCTGATGACAAGAGCTGCTCTTGGTGCAGCCTTAGGGGAACCATCTTGTTCCCAGGGTACAGGAGGCTACCAGAGTGCTGGGGAAACATCTTGCCCAGCCCCAGGCACTGTTGGAGTATCTGGAGTTCCAGTGGCATGGAAGGGGAAGGGCTGTAATGCCACAGTCGGAGGGATCTGATCAGACATTGTTTCAGACAAATCTGCTGCAGAGTAGGGTGTCTATGTTTTATGTTCACTAAATGAAATTTAACTAAGCCCCATTTTTTTTCTTGGCTTGTCCTGGTACATCACCTCATGTTCGGAATGGATGTTGCTTGCAGCAAACGGTTCTGCTTCTGGAACCCATCTCTGTCTGTAAGCATATTTTACATGTACTATTCCCTGTTAATTGCATTTTAAAGCATTACAAGGGAAAAGGGCTCATCTTGGCTGAGGGTTTAATTAACATATGTGAGCAGGGACCCAAATTAGTCATTGGCACACTGCTGAGGGCTTCCTCTTGGAGGAAAAAGCTGCTGACTGATGTGTGGGTGATGAATATACAAGAGATAATTTGCATACTGTCCAGAATGGGTGGTGGAAAGTGACCATTTTACTGTTCTAGTTCACAAATTATCTCTTTTTTAATTAAGGTGGCTGGAAACATACTTCCCAGATACAAGAGGTCAGTAGCAAGGAAATGTATTATCATTTAAGGAAAACCCTTTGTCCACCAAAATCCTGGTCTGTAACAGGAAATCTCTTCTTGACTTGAATGAAATTTGAGTTCTTAAGTGTTTTGGCTTATTAATTCTTTATTTTTAATATTTTACATGGTTATTGTTTTAAATCATTCTTTCATTCATGTTCTTTATAAAAGCTGGTAATATTAGTCCAAAATTCTTGAAAGCCACTCCACTGTCAATAGGTGTTACCAGAAGGGCTGAGGGTGGTCTATGCATATGGAAAGGTCACACTCGTCTGTCTTTAGTGCTACCTGGCTGGTGTCACACAAAGCCTCAAAGCAGGTTTTAGGCATTTTCTTTGCTGCCACTTTCTGTGTTTATGTATCTCAGGTAGTGAATGAGTGGTCACATTAGCCAAGGACCTGATTTCCTCAGGCATTTCAACTCTCTGACCTTGGGACTTTTTTGCTGCTGAACATCCCCTGCCCATCTCTACACAGCTGGGCACTCACATAACTGTCCTTTACTTCCTGCTAAGAGTGGACATACCATCTGGCATATGGGGTCATGTCCTCATCCTAATAAGATTAGGAAAAGTGTGATTGTGCAGTTTTTCAGAGACAACAAACATTTCTATGCCTCTCTGAATCTTCCTGTTGCAGAGAGGGGAACAATAATTAAGTTTTGAGTCTACTACCCATTTTTGATGTTTAGTAGATAAGAGAATCAAAGGCATGCAAGTGTTTGAATCTTTTTTTCTTTTTGATTAATGTTTCTTCATTCCATCTGTGATAAGAGATAAAAGAGTATTTGTTTGAGCTCTGTTAACAGTAGACTTAACTTGGCTCTCACTTAAATTCTTATCCCAAGGTCTTCAGCAGGTACATAGAAATTGCTGTATTTTTTGTCTTTCCTTCACAGTCTCTATTTTTCTTGTTCTAATGCATCAGCTTAGATTTAAAAATAAAAAAACCAAAAAAACCAAACAAACAAAAAAAACCCCACCTGAAGCCAAAAGTTTTGGGGAGAGTCTGTTCCTTGCCATGGATATGCCTCAGCGGTGATGGGACTGTTAGACAGTTTAGTTTTATGACCCTGTGTTCACCAGGGGTTTTGTCATTGTTGAGATCTGCCTGTCTTGTCACCTGGCCTTCACCAGCTCCAGGGTCTTAGAAGCAAGTAGGGTTTAAAGTATAGTTAAGGCTTGAGATTAATAATTACTCGTGCAGTGGTAGAAACTACCCTGCAGTTTCCCAGGAGACAGTTGTGTTGCAATGACAGTGTTTTGCAAGAACCTCTAGAAACTGAGCTAAAGAAAAAAAATTCAGAGCATTTTTATATCTGCCACTTAAATTTTGAGACTTGTAGCACAGATCTTTTTTGATGTTACCTTTCTCCCATCTTTTCTGAAAGCTTACTGATTGCCACATTTTTCTGTTTCAAATTCCTGTGTAATATAGACAGTGTAGGGGAAAAAAAGGTGTAGCTATTCCCAAATAGAACACACTTGTTTCCAATGTAGTGGTAATGCAAGCTGATTTTTCCTCCCTGAGAGCTTCAGAGTTCTCCTGGGGCAACTCAGAAACTATTTAACTCAGAATCAGCTCTGCTTCTTTATCATTATATGTGCTATTTCTTTTTGCTTATTTGGAGGAGTAGCATTTAAAAGCAGGTTTCTGACTGAGCTTATTTGAGACTGCTGCTGAAAACTCTTCACAGTGATTTTTGCAGAGAAGGAGTCCTGGAGGAATTCCTAAAGAAGAATAAGAGGGCAAGACCAGCTAGAGCAAGACCAAGAGCAGTGCCAAGGTTGGGATAAGGGCCTTCCATTACGAATTGAATTTGACCCTGGGGACTTGATCTGAAAGCCACAAAAATCACTGTGTAGATTCAAAGAGAGCTTTCAGCCTGCAATAACCTTCCCTTTAACACAAAGCTGTGAAGAAGCTTGTCAGAAATAATTTGTTTAACTACCATGGGATCCGCTAAGATGCAAAAGGGTTTTTCTGGAGTTTCCCGTAAAACACTGAAGTAGTGAAATCTTACATTCTCTTCACTTTCACTGCTGTTAATAATTTATTTGCTACATGCCTGGTGGGTTGTTGGGGTGTTTTTTCTACATTTGTAGCCAATGAATGTTAGAGTTAATTTCTATCTCCTGAGTAATGTTGAGCTCTAATATTTTCCATCTTGACATTTTTGTGTTATGTTTTTATTCAATCCACTGTCATTCCTAACCAGCTGAAAGCTTGCTAGATACTGCTGTTGACATGGGATAGAGGGCAGTTGTCCTCCCCAGAAAAATGTCCTTGTGTCACCCTGTGTCAGCCTGGGATCCAGAGTGTGTTTCCAGCAAGGCTTATGCCGTTACGGGTGTGAAGAAAATGTCTATCCTGGGTTTTTGGCACCCCAGGCCGAAAGCCAGCAGGACTGCTTTGTGATAGCACTGTTCTGAAGGCAATGTGTTTCATGACAGAAGTCACCTGCACCTCCAGTGACTTTAAGCAGGGCAGGCACATGCTGCCTCTCCTTTGTCCCTGTGCTGGTGCATGGGCAAGGACAATTCTGGCTCTTTATGGGATTGTAAAGCCTTTGCCTAGATTTCTGGCTGACGGTTTGTTTAGGTGGAATGCTTTGCCAAGTGGACTAAAATAGAACAGGCTCTGAACTTTAAAAATCAACTAAGCATAGGTTTCTGATTTTTTTTTTCCTTTGGAGCTTTTTATAAGGAATGCATAGAATAGTTTATTTCTTAAATAAAGAAGTCAACATTTGAACTATTCTTTTGCAAAATGAAAACAGAATGAGTTTTTAAATAACACTTCTCATTTCATCTCCCAGCATGTCCTGTGGTTTCCATATGTCCTAGCAGTTGCCTGAAGAGCTGTGCCACAGCCTGTTTCCTTGTGGTGGCTGTGTTTCAGCAGCTACCACGTGATGCAGCTGAATGTGTGTGGGTGCCTTCTGTGTGTTCCTGAATCCACATTGTTTTGTTGCTGAACTCAAAAGCGCTTTTTATCTTGAGCAGGAGAAACGGAGCTTACTGTATCAAAAATGTACACAGGCACAAGGGCCCATGCCACTAGTACTGTAAAAAATCACTGAAGCATTCCACGGAAAAATGTCACAGTGCCATACATTGAGATGATTATCTTTGTTCATCATTCCAGCATTGCAGTTCACAGACAAGAAATATCTGTTACTTTTCCATCTGGACAATGAGCTGTCACAGTAAAAAATATATTAAACATTGGATTAATTTTTTTTAGGAGTGTCCTCTTCATATTCTGTTACTAATAACATACACACAAATGAAACTACTGTATTATTTAGAAGATTGGCACTACCCAGTTTGAAATGTCTTCACAAAGACTTTTTGAAAAGTTACAGCACACAATACCTTAAATTATGTAGGATCTTATTCCTTGAAACTTTGGTCTTTCATCTTAAACATCTGCAAAGTGGCCTCCTCCTTCCCTGAGCTGTGCCAGGTGTTTCCTTGACTCCCATTCCAATCCTCAGCTCCACCATAAGTATGTGGTTGTGCTCTTCCCTCTGTATTAGTCACATAACTGTTCCTGAAAGGTGGCTCACAAATACAAAACTAAAACTCACATGAAGATAGGAAGGAATTATCAAATTACTTTGAGGATCACAAAGAGAGGTGTTCAGCAATGAAAGGCAGCAACACCAGAAATCATTCGGTACAATTTATATGAGTGTCTTAATTGCCAGTTTACAACAGAATCAGCTGTAGACAAAACAGGACTGAACTGACTACTGAGTTTCAGGTGGCCTGCAGAGCTATTGGTTGTGTAATTAAATTGACCTTTTATTTGGTTTGTCTTCGGTCGCTCAAGAGACCTCCAGCTTGTCTTGGACATGTGCAAGCCGAACCGCGAGTCTGTCCTCGTACAGAGAGAATCTTTTGAAGCAGCCTTTTTATCGTGCCCTCTCTGCATCAGTTAAATCATTGTTTTCTCCAAAACTTAACTACTTCCAAGCTTTTTCTGAATGCTTTTGGATTCCTAACGTGCATGTTCCTGCTTCAGCATGTTATTTCTGTTCTTCAGTAGGGCTTCCTGCTTAGTCGTGGCTAAGTGCAAAGCAGAAACCAAGCTCTGCAGTAGCATTAAATTGTCCAGAGAGGGGAAAAAAGGAATATAAATTATTAATGTACCTCATGGCTTACTTCTGAGCTAATCTACAGCAAACTCAGCTTTTCTTGAGCCTTTGATACTTTCATGGATGAGCCTTCTCTTTAAGAAATTAAATAAAAATAGCTTTAAGGCTTTTAATGTATTTGGCTTTTCCAGGAAGTTTGGCTTGCATTTCCTATTTTGCCTTTTGAACAGTGAAATTGTTGAACAGAACACCTGAAGCCCAGACTCCTTAGAGTAAGCAGGAAACTGCTGTGTTTTTCTAAAATTGCTTATTGAGACTTCCCATGTAAGCACTCCAGGTGTTATTTGCATAACAAAAATTTTATCTTTGTGCACAAAACTAGAGAAAATAAGATGTGAATTTGTTTCTTAGAGGCATATGCTTTTGACAACTAATTTCATAGCCAGGATAAATGTAGCAGACCTAGCTGACCTGTAAATCAGTATTTTTACAGTACAACAAAAAAGTGTGGTAAAACTCCAACTGAGACACAGGAAATGAAGACTAGAAGAAGTTTTACAGGAGAATTCTTCACACTGGGCTCTGTCTACCTACCTTGCTTCTATTTGCAGTAGTGATGGCAGGACAAGAATTAGATATGTAATCAACTTACAGAAGCAATAGGAAGGATTATGCAAAATGCCTCAACGTTAAGGCCTAGAGTTATAAAAATAGGGGGGAAGTAAATTCCATAGTATGATATGCAAGATCATCATATAGATCTGAATTCATAAAAATACATTCTAAAAGGTCATCTTTTGAAAGTGACAAAAGAGAATAGCTGGAATTTTAGCTGCATGCTGGATAAACTGGAGCCAGATGTGGCTGTCAAAAAAGAATAATCCTAGGATGTTTTGGACAATATATTTTCACAAGACACATGATAAGTCATAGCATTGCACTGAATTTTTAATATCTTTTTTAATATAATATAAAGAACTTTTCAAACATTTTCATGAAAATCTTATGGAAGCTGGCTTCTTTGTAAATGTAAAAGAAAGTCATGCAAAAAAGCATAGGGAGAAAAGTAATTGGAAGGCTGTTGTCTGCAGGGTGTTTAGGTAAGAATAGTTAGTAACTTTAGTCCAAATATTAGGCAAAATTTCAAACCCTCATTTGAGAAAGGTTCTGAAAGAGTAATATCAGTGACAACAACAACTGGAAACAAGCTCGGTTGTTTCCAAGAGAGATGCTATGGGATGATTGCCTGCAAGAGGGAAAGACTGGACTCTGGCTCTGAAGCTGATTTCTTCCAGTTCTCTGGTACAGCTACAACTAAAAGCTCAGCTGAGTTTCACTGGTGCTCTTCCAGAGACATCAGTGCCCACTTTTAAGTAGTCTGCAGAGGTTGCTTTTTTCTCCTTTTCCCTGTTTCGGTTGACAACATGTTACAGTACTGTTTATCACTCACAGAGATTATCTAACCACATCTTTGCTCCAACTTTGACTGGTTTAACTGAAAGATTAATTTCTGAGATAACGTACTTTATATTTGCTTAATACTGTTCTCTCTTTCCAGACATCTGACTTAGGCAGTTTAAAGGCAGGAGTGATATTATTTTCTGTGGAGCCAAGCTGATATGGTCTGTGTTACCCCCTGTGCAGCAGAAGAAAGGATTTTAACTGATTAGGTTCTTAAATTATTGCCAAGTTTTGCTCTCTTATGTTTGGTTTGCTCAATAAACTGTACATTGTAGCAATGTGCCCCCAGCATCCCGGACTGGCCATGCAATTAGTCGTGACCGTGAAGGTTGATAATCTCGTGGCCAATGATGTGAGCAACACTTTCCTTCTTTCCTTCCAGTGTAACAGAAATTGCTCAACACTTACACCACCTTACACCACTTCCATGTGTGGTGCTGCAGAACACAGGTGCCTTTCACAAGAGTCATGGCATGAGGGAAACCTTTTCAGCTCTGGGTAACAATTCAGAACTAACCCAAGCCACCAGGAAAACCACAGCCACCATCGCCTCAGGGATTACTGTAGGGCTTCTGCATTTGGACTAAATTACACAAACCCAGTCAGTAAGACCATAGTCCACAAAGCAACTGTCACAAGTGACATTGTTTGATCTACATCATCCCATGAGCCAAAAAATAGAGGCTTAGGGTAATACGGAGCCTGAATTCAGCTTTAAAGGAGGGATAGTCCCAAGATTACAACTTTGGTTAAATTTTTCATGTAACCTAGATGAATTCTTCCTTACCTCTGTTAAGGAGACTGTATCTTCCCTTTTGTGAAGGTGAAAGGAAGAAGGGCATAAATAAAGCAGGTAATTTAAGGGAACATCGAAGCTGAGGGGGATGACATTGCCTCTTCAGAATGCAGAGTTGTCTGCAAAGCATACCACAGCAATGCAGACCTGTGCTCCAAACCTGCTGGTGGGTGTGGTTAAAATGTGCATGTGTGCTCTCTTTAAAAACATTTGTAGCTGAAGACAACACACTGAAAAGATGTCATTTAAGAAATTTACATCCAAATAACTTATCAAATAAATTATCAGATGTCAACATACGATCAGTGATCTTCCATGTGGCAGAGCTCATTACCACAAAGGCAGCATATGGTATTATTTATTTTCCATTAGTACCTGCAAACCTCCATGCATCTGATGCCACCAAATCCTGCGGTAAAATGTTGTATCTGTTTCTAAAGGCTTCCATCTAAGGAAATGAAAAAAGGCAGAGGATTGAAAACAGTACTTTTCTTGGGGAGACACAGAGTGATCATATTTGGTAGCTGAGACTTGTTGGAGATCAGGGCAGTCTGCGGGAGAGCTGTGAACTGAACGTGACCCTATGGAGGTCCAGTCTCACTCTTTCCCATGTTAGTTTCCCACTCTCACTTTTGCTGGAGGCCCACACTTTAGACACTCATTTGAGAATCTGCGAAAATATCAGTAAACAGTCTGAACTCAGCTCAGTAATAAATTATTTGTCTCAGTTCCGGCAAGAAAAGCAAATTTTTCCACTGGTGTGGACTTTCCCCAACAATGCCATTAGAAACGCTTGCTCTGCTGCTGAACCTGCTGGTCATGCACAGCCTGCACTCTGCCTGCCTGGGTGGCTGTCAGCAGGAGGCCGGGAGATCTGCAGAAAGGAGGTCACCAACATCCAACAGCACTTACATCCCATGCAGTTGTCTGTTTCAGGTTGTCCAGTGGGAACACCTAGAATTTATATCCAAGTGTTTTAGTGCACTAATGGAAAAGTCATTATCTTTCACATGGGAGCCTCATTCAAAAACACAGTTCTTCCTCAGAAAAACAAGTTCAAATTTCAAGATCAGCTGTTAGGTAAAGCTATGCACCTCAAAGCATCATCCACTGGGATGTGAAAACAAATGAAAAAAAAAAAAAGGTGCTGGGGGATATAACATGAAGTAAAAAGAAGCCTGCACAACTGACAGAAGAAACAGGTAATCTTTACTGACTGATTTAATACAGCAGAAGTTCATTTGCCACACCTTTGTGCTTTGCTAAAAAGTCATTACAGCTGTGGCTGCAGCACTGTGCACTGTGCTGTGTAACCTTTGCAGGGGAGTGCAGATGCTATGATGGAAATAGCACGGAGATGTTTCCAGGAGCTTGAGGGCTTCACCTAAATTGGCCATTTGTTCATATAGAGGTGAAACTGATTGGCACCATCTTTGTGAATCACATCTGCCATCTCTGCTGCCTCCCAGCGAATGCTATGAGAGAGACAACCGAGTAATGTGTATGGCTGGGAGGATTTCTTCGCCTTCAGAGTGAGTCAGACAGGGGAAAAAGTGAAACAAACCCTCAAATTTGCATTTCTCTGTCTATTTTGAAATGAGACACATGTTGCTAAGCCATTTCTAACAGAATACTCATTTGTTAGTGTTTGTTATTTACTAACTGGAAAAGGTGGTAAGACAAGTAATTTCCTGTTCCATTGAAAATGTCTTTACCTCACTTAAAGTTGTTCATAAAAAAATCCCAGGCATAAAGAACAAGATATTTATCCTAGCCCAGATTTCATAAGGGCTGGGTTATGTTTTCTTTTTCTGAAATACACCTTTCAGGTGTGGCTCTGCTGCCCTGTGACCTCTCTGTGTGGTACCACAGTCCTGCAGGGAGGGAGGCAACACACGGCTTAAAGCCAGAGACTCCCAGTGGGAATGGCAGTGACCCACAGGTCAGGCGCAAGCACTTAACCACCAGCACCTGTGATTCCAATCCAACCCGCAGCAGAGAGGCTGAAAGAAAGAGGGAGGTGCCCCACAACCCCACTAGCCTGGCACAGACTTGCATAGGGATTCCCAACCACCACCCCCTCCTGAGTGCCAACAGGGAATCAGAGCAGTGCACGGGAGTCCCCGAAGCACAGCATCCCAGGCAATTGTCCAGCTGATCTCTTCACCCAACTGCTCTTGTTAGCAGTTTAATAACCTTCTGGGATATTTGGGGGCCATATTTTAGGTCAGTGACCTCCTCAGCCACTGGGCTTCCTCCTCTCACAGGGTGGGGGGACAATCACAAATGTGGGGGAGAATGACAAAAACCTGGGGGAGAATGGCAGCTGCCAGGGCTCAGATCTGCCCCAAGTCCCTGCTCCTCCAGCCACTGGAATGGCCCTGGCACTGGGCTGCATGGAGACTCAGTGTCACCAAAAACTAGGAAATAAACTCTCCAGCCAGCTTGTTAGGTTAGAAAGACAACCTTAGTTTATTTAGCACACTGAGTGCATGGGGATAGCTCCACCTAACATGCACACACACTTTTGAAACTTTTCACTCTTTATACATTTTAGCAAACAAAGAAATTGATGTCCATTGGCTTTAAATTACACAATTCTCTTCACTAGTATTCTATTGGTTATTGATTTCTCACTTTTCGTGCTAATTAGCCTGCATTATCAGTCTTTTTATTATCTTTCTCCCAGACAAGGAAGGTTTCGGTAAAATTGCTCAGTTGTCTCTGTTAGTTTTTACTTTATTTCAAAGTTCTGCAAAATGCCCTTGTGCTCCACAAATTCTGCATTCCTTGTGTCCAGTTTCAGTAATATATCTCTCTCACAGGCTTTGTCAACCTCTAGGTCTGAGATCATTGAAGTATATTAAGGTCAATTACAGTTGTTTTAGCAAAATTTAAGTTTCAGTAAATTTCCCAAACTGTGTTCCCACGATAGCAGCTTATGATAACCTTTGCTAAATGCTGGCTAGAGTGGTATATGACAGAGTGGAAAATTACACTGGTTATGATTAATTAAAACAATTAATTAGAAAGGTTAACTTTTTTCATAATGTCAGGAAGCGCTTTTTGCCCCTGGACCCTCCCCAGCAACAGCTGGCAGGCTTCTGGGCTGAGCCCAAACACACAGGGCTGGGGCTCTGCTGCCAGCCTGGGAACAACAGCATGGTCCCGGTTCCAGGCCCCAAAGCACTGGGCTCTGTCTATATTTCTGAGCACAATAACACAGGACTTGGTCTCCTGTGTTCCAAGCCTCAGATTTGAGCAAATGAGCCTTGTTTCAAGCCCCAAAAATGCACCACTTCATCCTTGTTTCTACAACCTCAAACCACAGGATTTAGCCTCAGTTTCTTGGCCTCTGAGTTGGCCAAATGAGCCTGGTTCCAAGCCCCCCCAAAATGCATGACTTGGTGTTGTTTCCAAGCCCAGCAATGCAGGATTTGGTCTTCAATTTGCAAACCCTAAAACTGCCCAAGCGAGCCTGCTTCCAAGCCCCAACAATGCAGGACTTCAGCACTGGTTTTCAAGCAGTAAAACATAGGACTTGGTCTCAGTTTTCAAAACCTTAAACTGCCCAGATGAGCCTGGCTTCAAATTCACAAAATACAGGACTTTATTTTGTTTTTCAAGCCCCCCCAAATGCAGGACTTAACTGTTTCCAAGCCCTAAACCTGCTCAGTCTGAAAGCTGGACAAGCCTTACAAGTTGCAAGAAAAAGCCTGAAAGGAATGAAAGCAAAAGGTAAATTCAATTCAAAGCTCAGCTAAGCCAACTTCATCATTTTTAACACGGTGAAGAGAGGCAGGCAGTGTACATCTTACTGCTGCTCTGCCACTGGGATTTCTGTTTTCTGCCTCAAACACTGCCTTCAGCTTTGATGACCCTTACTTGACACAGCTCCATTAGCAGCAAACATCAGACCGCCTTGTGCAGTCTGGCTCTACAGCCCTAAGCGTCACATTATCCACACTGGGTAGAACAGAAAAGCCCACATAAGGTTTGCTTTTTAAAGAGGAAAGGACAAAATCATCACCATAAAGCACAGCCTCTGCTTTTCACATTACTTTTTTTCCAAGCCTCCAAATCATGTCTCTTCACGTGTCGGCAGATTTCCTTTTCCAAGAGCATTGGAAGTGAGAAAACAGTAACAGGAATTTTAATAGTAAACACTTTCAGATGAGCATTTATTTTTAGCGAGCAGAGTGCTCCTTCCCTCCCTCTGTTCCTTACTGTCCCTGGTAATTGGGTACACATCTCCTACTAAATTACCTTTCATTCTTTACATTGCCTTCCAATGAGCTTTTCCGTGCCACTCACACTTTCTTGGCAATTTAGAAAATCTGCTGGTATGCAGTATGTTTTACTTTGTTTTATGATACTAATACCAAAATGGTCTTGCTTCTCCCTCCTACCCCCACCCCCCAGTTTTCCTGGACTACATATTACACACCATACACATATGGTTACTCACAGTCTTTGCAAAGTCTCATTTTTCTTCTAGCTATTTAACTACTGGAATCAACGTTCCTCTATTTGATGTATTGCCATGTCCTCCCTCCCTCCATCTGCTTTCCTCTCTTATTCCATGTAAATACTGATGACAGAGAATACAACATGTGGCTGTTTCAACATCCCAGTATTACAGATACTCCCCAGGGGTAAATGAGGAACCCCTTTATGCTCCTGTGACTTTTTTGCCAGTGGAGGTGAGCTGTTGGTAAGAACACAAATAAGGACACACATCCCAGCTCAGCTGACCATGGATAGCTGTGCAAGTCTTCACAATTAGTGAAAAACAGAAAAGTTGGATGTTTCATAAAGCTTTTGACAGCAAGAATAAGCTCCTTTGGGGAGGAGTTTAGGAAATAAACTATTGTGGTCCTGATTCAAACAGCTCTGTGCTGCTCACCACAGGTGCCCTAGCAGCTCTCAAAGTACATTTCCCTTCTACACAGTCAAGTTACTGGGATGTAGCAGTTAAGCATTTCCTCACAGTAACATAGGGATCGATGCATTCAGGTTTGAGATACTGAGGGAGGTTAATGATGGGAGGGGTGTAGGCCTCTCAGAAATCTTCAACAAGGATTCTTCATGTACCTAAATGAATCCCTTTTTATCATTTTATATTCCCGACTCCAATCAGACATTTCTCAGCCAAACTCACCTGCTCCAGCGTGTCTGGAAGCAAGGCAAGGGGGAAGACAGAGGATCTTCTGGTGTCCCCACATAGGTGTACATGTTTCCACCAACCAGGCACTACCAGCAGGTCCCAGTGGCAGTGGCAGTTCCCCTTCTGGGTTGAACTGAGCTGTACTGAAATCAGCATCATCCATCTGAACAAGTCATGCTGAGCTCCTCAGAAGGATCATTCAGTAGCTGCTTGGTTCTCTCAGGTGGGACATACACCTAGCTCTGCGGGAATTTGAGCCTTTAGCAGACTCTAAAAAGGCTAAACTTTTATATAAGCCTGTTCTAAGAGCCTAAAGGCCTGCTGAATTCATAGACATTTGCTCCTGTATCTACATGCCCAGTAACCCAGCCGCAGAGCTCCTTCCCACCTAGTGTGGTGGCGTATCAATATTCACTTGCTATTGACAGATCAAAAGGTGGCATTTTAGGGGACACTCAGTCTCCTCTAAGAGGCTTAAGCTAGAGCATCAGGTTTCTGTCAAGTTCTTTCCTTCTGTACCGCCTGATGGCACACTTGCATTAGCACATTACAGGCTGAAGGCAGGACAAATCAACAAGCACATTGTGTTCAAGGTTGTTCCACTTAGTTTCTTCTGCATCATAAATATACCTGCTTAATTGATTAAAGGGATCTAACGTGGAATATTGAGTAGGAATATGCAGGGCATACAAAATAATTACATCAAGAAAGCCCTGCATTTTGCAATTTTTATTCTGGATAGTACCTGGATAATTAATGCCTTTTTCATTTTTTTTCCGTAAGTTTGGTAAGAAACTTGCCACGGCCTTACTGAGACCTTTTCCAAGGACTGCAAATTTTCCTTGCCCAGTATTATCTCGCTCAGAATGTTTGTAGCAGATTCGTCTATCACAAGTGTTACTAAACTGTAAATAGAAATTAATTTATGTCTCTAAATAACATGATTATGATCCAGCTTCAGATCAAAGCCCATTCTCCAGTGGGCTATGAGTATGAAATGTTATCATGGAATAGTTTGGGTTGGAAGGGACCTTAAAGATCATCTAAGTTACCAGATTTGCCACTTATTTCTGGATAGTTATAAATGCATCTGCGAAGGCTGCAACTGGTTACAGACCACAGGTAGAAACAACTTGCTGATTTGATGGATTTTATGACTTCATGAAGAATGTATTAAAACATGGTTCAGGTCTTCATATGCAGAATCTTAATGGAAAATCTAAACAATCAGAATCTGAACTTAAACGTTTTGGAGCAGGAGCCTCTCAAATAAGTGTCATGGGTAGGTATCACCTGAGAGGTTTTGAAGCATCCCTCTGTTACCCACTGATTTGCTCTGTAAGTGATAGCTTTAGCTTCAGGGAAAATAGCTGCTAAACAATGATAGCAGTAAAGCCCCACAGCCTTTTTCTCAATTAAACTAAGTGGAAATTAGGTCCTTGAGTACTACTGAAACTGGCTGAGCAGAATAAGAGCCAACACCCTCGTGGGTTGGAGGATAGCGAGGCCAGGAGAAAGGCTGCTTGCTTAGTTCTGTGACCACCAGACCACCATCTCTATGGCCCCATCTGAAAATTCAGCGGCCTCCTCTGCCCTAGAGCTAATGCTGCCATGAGAATAAAAGCAACAGATTGGAAGCTGAATCTACTCTAACAGAGGCCATCTAAGCTGGTGAATTATGAGGAGACCTATTAGCATCCTTGTGGCCATCGATCCTCTTCTGGTTTTGCAGCATCAGCTTGTGCTTCTGCCATTGTCTCTTTGTCTCAGCTACAACTTCTCGACCTCCGAAGGCTAGTTTGGTGTTGGTGTTATGTCCTTTCCACTTCGTTTATTTCTGCCTCTTCTGTTTATCTTGGTACTATGCTTTTTATCAACACCATCTGCAAACTTCTCATATTTGTCTTCTCACACAGGTCTTACAAATTAGAACTTCTTGTCTCTGTGCATTGCAGTGTGACTGGAAACTGGAGTAATTTTTTGTAACAAAGGAAATACTTCTACACTCATTTGATGTAAACTACCCAAAATGAAAGGATGAAGCAAACAAGTAAGCCTTGTCATAATACTCAGTGAATTCAGTTTTTCTTCAGATGATATCTAAGAGCGTTTACTTCAGCCTTTATAAAGGAAGGGGGAACTCTGCCTTAATGAATATTATTTGGGATAAAGATGGAACAGGAAGGACAGATTTTTATGGAAGCAAACAGCCTGCAAGTTGATGGAGCCTTTTAACCTCTTTGTGCAGTGCTTAGAAACAATAACAGAAATAAGTAGAAAGGTTTTTAGCCAACCTTACATAACATAGCTCTTGAACTGCTGCCTCAAAGATTCTGGGCACAGATTTCTGTAACCAAATAATTCACAGTGCTTAGAAAAAACTATCTAAGACTTTGGAAAGCAGACAAACACAGCACATGGTTGTGACCTAAGAAATCTGTGTGCTTTCACCTTTGTCTACCACCCAAAGCTTGTCCACAGAATGGAATTTGTGCCTTTCTCCCCTTTAAAGTCACCAGTCTCTCCATAGTCCTTGGATTTGGCCTCAAGTCTCCCTTTTACCTTTCATGATTTCTTGTGTCAGTTCCCCATTGCTTTTGGTGTATTTTGAGCTGCACTTGACCCCAGCACTCTGACAGGCACTTTATCAGTGTAACAAAGCATCTCTGGTCTTGTGGGAAACAGAAGTAGTCGTCTGTCAGGAAGCAGCCAAGACTTACTACAGGTTGTCATGCAAAGTCAGAGGCTGGGAAGAGAACTTGTCAGCTTTACCTTGATAAGCCCGTGAGTGTGAAAGACACGTCACATGCAATTTCCATTCCAGAGATCACCAGGATTCCACCAGAAGCAAGAATGAGTGGAAGAGTCAGGCATGCAGAAAATTACTCAGACCAGAAACCTCGGGCAGTTCCAGGTGTGCCTGCTTTCCATAGGAATCAAAGGGATTCTCAAAATTGTCTTACAAGACCAAGATAAGATCATCCATTACAAACTACATCAAGATAGCAAGGTAACATTTGCAAATTAGTTTTCTTATACTTTTTGCCCCTCAAGCAGAAAAGGTGATAAATTCTCTCACAGTAGGAAAGCAGTTTTAGTATCATCAAAAATGTTTTAGTGCATTTTCACTGAGATAGGATCATCTTTCTGTCTCACATAAAAGCAGTGTACTACATCCTCCTCACCTTTCCCCCACACTGGCAACTTGATCTGCAGGTACAAGCAGCCTCTCCCTTTGTGATGGAGCAGGGATAGAGACTAGTGGAGTATTCCTAATTAGCAGAGTCAGCTTTCAGAGGCAGAGAACCCCAGATCACAATGAGAGATTAGAAACGAGTATCCTGTTCCTTAGCACAACTCAAGTTCTGTAAGCTGCGTGAGTCCTTGCAGTGAAGGAACTGGAATGCACCGTGCCATCCTGTGGGAAGATCCTATCCAGGGACTGACTGCAGCTTTGCCATGAAGAGGTCTGGCCACCAGCAGGACACCTATCACTCCTCTTCCACTTTCTGAAGCACAGCAATGAATAATTACCTACAGTATGTAAGTGCACTGCAACACTATTGCCAAGCACATGTCACATCCTTGAATTTAGGGTTTATCCAATGAGAAACCAACTTTCTGAGGTTGGATATTTGGTGTCAGCTGGGAAGATGCAAGGAGCCATGCAACTCAGGCATTGTTTGTGCTTGGTTTCCAGGCACCAACTTTGTCTTAAAGCTGATTATAGTTAAGGAAGGAAACAAGCTTTTGTTGTTTGCATTCACCCACTCACACAAAAAGCTTCTGCGTCTTAAAGCTGGTAAAAGCACAGCACGTTTTTATAAGTTAAAAATATTATTTCACTTAGGAAAAATAGTGCCTTTTTGAAAACTGTAATTAGTGATGCCATATGCATATAAAATCTATCAGACCAATGGCACCTCTGAAAACAATGTGTGCTCATCAATACAGGCTAGAATAGCATCACTCCAGAAGTTCATCAGCCTAGTTTTAAGAACTCAAGTCAGATAATAGCTACTTTTGCAAGACAAGTAGAAGCAACATCTGCTTGTGTCAATCAGTACGAAAATGTAATTTAATTCAGTGCAACAGTAATAAATTTTTCTCCTAGCATCTAAGAAATCAGAAATGAGGCTGAATGGGCGATATTTAGTTATTTGTACAATTTCACCTGGAAAGAGCACAGTTCCTGTTTTTGTATACATCATTCCTTTCCATTCTGCTTTACTACTTAGAAAATAGAGGATTACAAACCTTTACAATGGTGATAATATCTTACTCCAGTTCAGATTTCTTTTTGGCAACCAGGAGGTGGAATCAATGCTCCATCATTAGTTAACTAAAGCAAGCTTCACAAGAGGAAGAACACAAAACCAGAAGTCCTTAAACTTTTCCAAAAAACCCTGCCCAAAACCAAAGCAAATGCATTTTTCTCATCAGTTACCTCCTCTAGAGAAGCAACAGCACAAGACACTCATTCAGTCTTCTTCCCTCCAAAAATGCATATCTGTCCAAGTCTTTTCCAGTATCATCTTGCAGTCCAGGGGCACCCAGGTCCCCAAATCTGAGCTAGGAGCTCTCACAAAACAACCCAGATATCTCTACCACCTTCAGGTTGCCCTGCCTCACACATTTCCCAGCTGCATTTTCTGGGCTCTCACACCACGCGTGACCCTGCAAGAAGCATTCAGTGACCAACACCAGAACAAGCCTTCAGTATCTGTGGCATGAGGAGACCTCCTGCCCAAAGGGGTGCTCAGCCAGTGTGACCAGTCATTAGCACACAGGGCACTTACATTGGATGTGGGACACTAACAGCAGGGCGCTGGAAGGACATGGCTGCTCTGTCAGGCAGGACAAACCAGGATGCACAGGCTACCGTGCCACAGCAACTTCACCTGCACAGGGCACAGTGCCAAGCAGCACAGAGCAGAGCTGGTCATAATAACAAGTCCCAGAATCAGCCCAGTGACCATCAGACATGCAAAGACAAAGCAAGGCCCAGGGCAAGCTAACAAATCGGGCGGTGGGGTGAAGGCTGGAGGCACCAGGAGCGGCCAATCGGATAATTAGAGTCCATTAGCACCTTCACACACTGCTAATTGGTTCTGGTCAGGCTGGTTTGAGTCAAGGATTTTACCACTTGTCTATGAGCCACACACTTTGTTTTCTGAAATTCAGGCTGCATTTTCTCAGGTAAAAGATTTTTAAATTGTAATAAATATTTTCATCAGGCTTTTGTCTCTCTTTCTTTCTGACCTGTTTCTTGTGTTTACCTTTCCTGCAGCCCCCAGCAGTCTGTGCACACTTCTCCCCAGCACGCAGCAAGCTCTGCCTGATGACAGTCCATGAAGTCCTGTGTCCTGCCCAGGAGGGCTGCAGCCCCGATGGCTGTGAATCTTGGTGGGAAGACCTCTTCCAGGGGACGGGGCAACCTTGTGGGGTGCAAAGCATCCCATGTTTCTGTCCAGGTCCATCAGCATCTGCTTGGCTAAACAAGGCTCAGCTCTTGGGTCTCACTGAGCCCCCACACTGCTGAAAAACTGCAAAACCCCCACCATTTCTTGAGCTGAAAATAGACCAGTACGTATTTCGATTGCTGCTTGAGCGAAGGGCATTTTAACTGTGCCCGTATTTGCAGGGTGTTTCACCAACTGTGCCTCCCCTGCAGTGAATCTGCTTCTCTCAGGTGGCAAAGGACACCTCTGTGGTGCAGAGAAAGTCACTTTGGGGTTTTCATCTCCCTCCAGATTAAAGGTTATTGTATCTGGGGCAGGCAGGGATATTTTGGAGATGCTTCCTTGCCAGCCGTTTCCCTCCTAACAGTTGTATTTATAAATGTGTGTGTTGACAGACACCCAGCTGCATGTGCTGGGGGATTATCACATACCCCCAGAGCTGGCACAGCCTTCCAAATGCTGCCTGCACATGGCAGGGCTGCAGCTGGGTCCCTGCCGCTGCAGTAAGAGTAGTCTGGTTTGTCTTTGTAGATAAAACAAGGTGGCAGGCAGGCTGCTGGGCCACTGGGCAAGCATTTGTTTATGCAAGTGCTGAGATGGGGTGAGTCCTTCCACCCTTCTCCACAGGTCTTTGTGCATTTACTGGCTACTCTGATCACTCAGCTGCTGCTGCCCACCAGTCCACTCATTTGCCAGCACTATTTATACCACAGCTCTAGGGTTTCAGGGGGGTAGGAAACTCAGCACCACGGTGCCACAGCAATAGGGATGCTTACAGATGCCCAGAAAGGAGGGTTAGAGTTCGGGAGGCAGCGAGTGTCCAGGGAATGCATCCGAAGCAGCCCTCAAGCTCCCAAACACTGACGGGCAGACACTTGTGAGCCAAGTCTGGGCAGAGTGAGGGCTGAGCACTGGGGCCGCCTGGACAGCAGGAAGAAAAGGAGGGTTTTGTCAGTGCTGCACAGAGCGTGGTTTCATCCCCACTGACCACAGCAGACAAAGAACAAAAGTCAGCAGATGCCAAGGAGTAGGTTTTAACTGCCCGGGAAGCCTTCCCATTACGGCTGAGTAACACTTGAAAAACGCAAGAGGCAATTATAGGGGCTGTTTATTTTTTTATTATAAATTTAGTATGAATGACCAATGGAAAAGTCACAATGGAGTACCAAGAACGTTTTATCAAAATTTTAGCAGCATTTAAACAGTAATAGATTCCCAAACTCCTCCGGGCACCCCTTGCCCTTTGCCTCCCACCCACAAAACAGTAACCTTCAGTCAAATGTGCTTTCCAAAGGCACGCAGGGGACGCAGCTAGCCTTTTTCCCCTGAGCTGCCGTGAAAAAAATCTCATCCCAAATGCTGGTTACCATACAACCTCCATCCACACAGGGCCAGGCTCCCATCCCCTCCTCGTGGTTGGCAGCACAGCAGGAGGCTGGCTGGCTGTGGTGTGGGATGGAACTTGCTGGGGGAAGGTAGCATCTGCTCACATCCTCCCCCCATGTTTCTCACGCTATTCCCTCCATGGATCAGCACTCCCGTGGGCGCCCATTACCTTCAACCACAAAACCAGGGCTAAGCCCATTTCCTGCCTGCTGCTGCCCTTCGCTTCTGTAGGCGGGGGTGCCATGCACTCCACGGTCCCGCTCCTGTACCTGAGAGTGTGTGCTTGTGGCTGGATGGACAGAGAAGGGGGACATTGACGGTCTGTTCTCCCACAGGAATTGATAGCAGGGCAACCGGGAGCTGAGACTTGAAGGGGAAAGGTAGAAGGTGAGCAGTGAGATACTGAAGTATCAACCCACAAAATGAAGTCAGTCTACTATCAGCTAATGTGAAGAACCATGGTCTGCCTACTAAGTCACAAGAGCTAACTTTTTTGTGCGCGCTTCTTTTCTTTTAAAGTTACATTAAGACATGAACAGTACTATCCCAGCCTCGCTGGCCAGAGCTTGGTGAAAACGTTGAATTAGAGGTGGGGAAACACAACACACGCTCACACGTGTAGACAACAACATAATATCGGCAAGCTATTCCCCTGCTTCTTTGGTACTTCCGAAACTTTCTTATCCAAAATATATAAGGGAAATGCACCATTTCAAAGTTACTGCTTGTAAGTATTTACACAGCCATAACCATCACGCTATGATACACAAAGATCAATATGATATGAACAAAGTTATTTTATGAAAAGCACTTCTGCACATTTTATTTTGTTCCAGTATCTCAATAGCTTTAAAAAATTCATGTGTTATGCAGTCCTGTACCTCGCTTCTTATATCAAATGGACAAGAAACATTTCCTAATCCATACTCTTCTTCAAAAGATTAAAAAATAGCCACCAAAATGATACACTATGTACAAATTTTACTAAATATTAAATTCTAGGTAATTATTTTCACCCCACTGATAATATAACTTAGGTATTGTTACCTACTATATGCATATATATTTCTTTAATATATAAGAAATGGCACCACATCACCATGTCACCAGTATGACACATTGTTATGTACAGTAGATAAGAAGTTAGATATGGAAGATGGATCCTCTCGGGCTGCTTCTTTCACAGGAACGCTTCTCCCCTCGGTAGTAGCTTGGCCATTTCCCCTTCTCCCGGCAGCAGAGGCTCTTCAGATGTAAGGCAAGATCCCATACCTCAGCAGTGCCATCACCCCGGCGCTGAACAAGCCAGCCACCGGCACAGTCACAAACCACGCCAGGAAGATGTTGCGGAAAAGGCGCCAGTCGACAGCTTTCTTGGAGCGGATCCAGCCCACAGCCACCACAGAGCCAACCTTGGGAGCGTGGGGAGGAGAGAGGGAGACAAGATGTGAGGGGTAGGTCTGAGCACCTGCAACATCTCCACAGCCACACCAATGCCAGTCAGCTGATACCAAGCAATGATCTAAGACAAAGGAGCCCCTGAGGATGACAAATGGCTCTGCTTGGGTGTGGTGGCAGGAGGGTGACTTCCAGGGTGCTTTAACCTTTATTTTTTAATGACCTGTTTTTCATGGGTCTTGGGGTCAGACAAAGGCAGTAAGTATGTTTGTGGGTTTTTCTCTGCCCTGCTAACTCCTCCATCAGCCAATCATGCAATTGAAGCAGGCCTTCATCTGACTCTGTCCATAGGACAGAGGGTAAGTGCCCACCAAGTCTGGCCAGACTGCAGTCTAAATAATGAAAAGTTGTTTTTAAAGCTCTGCTGCAGAGCGTTGCATAGGGCAGGTCTGGAGAACTAGTATGGTTCCTGTCCCACCTGCCTGTCTTCTTGCTGGTTTGGGATGTCTTGCTTCACCCTGCAGTTACTGAACCTCTGCAGCTTACAGCCAGCATACAGAGCTGACTCAAAACAGCACATCTGTATTTCAATAATGTGGGCTATAAGCAGGACAGCAACGGTCAGGTAAGCAGCGGAGCCCACCCTGTGACAGTGATGGTGACTTGGCAGGGGGCAGAGAGACAGTGCAAGGTTAGACCCAGTTCATCAAACTCATCAGTCCAAGCCCTCTGAGAGATACTACCCCTTTTGGACCAGCTAGCCAAGCAAAGCATCCAGAGCTAAAATGCTCCCTGCAGACATTAGCCTGCTGCTATAGGGCACACAAACTGCACAGACACCAAAAGGATGGTGGGGAAATGGATAAACCACCAAAGTACACTTCAAAGGCACTGCTACCAGGGAAGTTGGGTAGGTCAGTGGTTTTGTAGACAAAACACACTGTAGCATGGGCAAAGCTGCAACCTTTTCTTCCTTTGAACGTATTTTCAGTTCATAAGCTCAGATATAAACCCAGCATATTAGTTCTTAAGAAAAAACTGGGCTGAAAAAAAACATTTTCAGTGAAAAATTATACAAAAACTTCAGAAATTCTGCATTTTCTTTCTGCCCTGGAAGTGGATTTCCATGCTGTTAGCAAAAACATGTAAACCGGTGCAAGTCTACTCAAAGTGCATGCTAAAGCAGCAAGAAATGTGGAAGGAATATCCTGTTTTGAAGGTAAGGAAACTCAAAGATACAGCTGGGCCTTTGCTTCCTGAAGTGCCATCTCTGCCTACCCACTTACTGTCTTAATGGGACTTATGAGTCCCTGCCTATAGATCAAAAGATGAGTTGCTCCCCATGTACAGCACCAGTAAAACGATAAATGCTAGCAGGACAGGCAATCAGGGAAAGACAGAATGGAGATATCAAACCCACATCTTTTGTTAACACCTATTTAGCTTCTAACTATTGCTTAACATTTCTTTTTGGAGAAGAGTTATTTATGGAAGACGCTGTAACTCTAGGGTGCCTGTGACAGAACACAGGAAAACTAAATTTGATATTCTATGACCAATAAGGCCTCTGTCTCAAGCTTGATCCAATAAGGAAATCTGTTGGATAATATTTCATCTGAATACTGCCTGAGTGGACAATACGCTATTCTGTATTTAGGAGGTGCCCAGTGAAGATGAACCCCACACTTCTGACTATACCAAAGCATTAATTCAAGAAAACAGCATTTGGTTTTTCAGCAGCTCAGTTGTTAGGCTCAGCTTTCCATTTTGCATGTCCTTAGCATCCATCTGGCATGCTTGCAACAAGTATTGCTTATTGAGCAAGCCTGCAGTCTATGTATGCTAGTCTCCAAGTCCTTCCTGAAATTTAAAAGGTATCAGCAATGATGGCATTGGCAATCTGTTTTAAACATTATTAAAGTTTAGTTTATTAATAGTGATTCTGATGGACTAGAGGTTAGGAGAGCAGCTAAAACTTGGATGTAGGCACACTACACCGCCTGCAGAATTTCAGATGATATCTACTTTGAGATTGGTTTGAAACCAGTGCAGTTTGCCTTCAGTATGCTCTGCTTAAGGCATTACAGAAATGCTTTTGGCTCTCGATCCTGTGCAGTGGTATATCATAAGAACACAGAGAACAAGATAATTCAATCATAGCAGCACAGAGGATATTTTTCAAAACCCCAAAATCATAATGGCAAAACAGAGCTGACAGTATGACCTCAGCAAAGTCGCTTTTGCAGAGGAAAAGCATTTAACTCCTGCACTGCAATTTTATCTGTATGTGAACACACTCAGTCTGTTACAGCTGAGAAATGCCTGTTTATTTCTACATCTCAAAACTTAGATTAAGTAACAGGTGCTATACGTAAGATTCAATATGATCATTTGCTGACGTGGGCAGCAGAAAGGTGAAGTATGCATTCACACCACACCAGCTTTTCAGTGCTAAATCCCAAGGGAGGTGGAACTGGTGCAGTTGGAGCAATGTGGCTGCCACATTCAGACTCACAAATTCCTTTGGAGGCTCAAAAGATCAGGTCTTTCCTTCAGGCCTCCTTGACTTGGAGGCTTTCAGAGGATTTTCCTCTCCCCTTTGATTGGTGGCAAACATGGAGGTGCAGTTCAGGCTCTCAGCAGGCACTGAGCATGAAAAAGCTGCTTGGCTGTAGATTTAGAACAGGCACATTGGGTGGTGACTACCTTATGTAGACCAAAGCCTCTGATTTAAGACTGAAGGCAGTTGCTGATTTGAGAGGGATTGACAAATCTTCATCAGAAGCTAATGAGTCTCTTCCTGCTACCAACCTCCAGTTTGCCACCACATCTGCTCCAAGACCTGAAAACTCCTGCTCGGAGCTTTCCTTCATACTTTGTCTCCATTTTTCACTACAGACTATTGTTTCACTTCAAAAAGGTCTCACTCCACCTCAGCTGTTTCATGCTGTTCCTTCTTAACCATCAGTTTATCTAGTTATTGCACATTCAAATGACTGACACCCCTTTGGTAAGGCTCCCACTTTGGCAAATCCTATTTTACAGTGAAGCAAATATTGGGGAAAGGATGATGCTTCACTTCCTGATGCTAGAGGTTCAATATCAGGCTAACCTCAAGCCTCTTTCCTTTTTGTTTTCTAGGGCAAAATAATTCTTCTGCTGACTTTTAAGACAGCATTTTTGACTCAATGGCTGACAGCACTTTCAGAGAGGCATGTTCACATGAAGAAAATTATATATATAACAGTCCTTTTATTCCTTCCCTGGGCCCTCAAAGAAAACAAGGAATACAGGAATACATCTCTTACAAGCTTTATCTTGTGTTGATCACTTAGGATCTTTTAACTCAGGATCTCATTTTGCTGAAACACTGAGTCAGTTCAATAATGTGACATCCTGGAACAGTCTAATTCTATTGCAAAGTGGATCTTCCTATTAAGAATGATCCATCTAATGAGATAGAGCAAACTACAGGGAGCAGACACAGACTAACCACATTAACTGCTTTTATGAAAATGTTTTTTAAAAATAACTATTTTGCTCTGCATTTAAAAAAGACCAACCTTTCAACTGCACTGAATGAATTAATACCTTCTCATGCCACCCTTTCATTAGCTTATGGCTTCCAAGACATTTTCTGTTTAAATTCAGTCTATTTGTCTGCACCAAAGTGTGTTTTCTCTCTTACAAAAGAGACAGCTAGAAATGCTTCAGGCATGCAACTGGGATAATCAAAGCTGTATTATTCGTCCTGGCAAATTCTTCATCGTGCATTGGATATACCAGTCAGCTTAAAGGGAGGTGGTTTCAGGCTAGCATTTTTAGAAGTGTATCACGTTGTTATTAATTTCCCCCTCCCTGCTTGATTCAGAGGAACCAGAGTTCTGTCAATGCCATAAAATCTAAACAGCCCTTCAGAACAGCTCAATCTTGGCTCCTTCTCAAAGAGCACCAGGGCAGAAGAAAGAAATGATTTTGCAATAGAGGAAGGCTTTCTGAAGAAATGGTTTTCACTAGATAAAGGCCAATTGAACCAACTTGGGGCATTTTACAGGATGTGTGGATTTCATTGACTCTTTCACTAGAAACCAGGTCAATGTCACAGGCAAGGATGCCAGGCTTCTTGCCAGCCTGCCTGCCATGCCATGGAGCAGTTAGCCCCGGAAACCTGCCTGCCCCAGCCCCAGCCAGGGCTGGGAGGGCTGAGGCCTCCAGAGTGCAGTATTGAATCCTACAGGATCTGGGTTTTTCTAAGGCTTGGTGTCGGTGGCACGTCACACCACAGAGGGACTTTGCCACTCTGTGGTCTCTGATTTTGGAGGGGCTTCCCCACATCCTGCTAGAGGGTGAAAGAATAAATAGCTCCGCATGTCTAAGAGCTTAGGAGTCTGTGGTGAAGCAAAGGAAATAAAGACAGGATATTTGACTCAAGAATTTCCAAGAGAACAAAATTTCAAATTCCCATTATGTTCGTCTGGCAGTGTGAATGTGCACATACTCCCTGATGTCTACAAGCAGTAGAGATGTCTTTTCACATGGCGTATCATACAGCACAACTAAATTCTGCTCATTACCCAGCCTAAATCTATACTACAAAGTGATCTTTTTTATTAAAAAAAAAAAAAAAAAGAAAGCAAACAGCCTTGTTCAAAGAACTAATCACAAGGGTGGGATTCTGTATGCACAAAAGTGAGGACAAGTTGGTTTAAAAGAAGAGAGACATTAAAATATTAGCTTAATGATGTAGCAGTGTTTTTCATACAGGTGGCTCTAAACTACATGTAACTGGGTTCACACAAACTACGAATCTACATTATTTTAATATGTCTATATTAGTTCAATACAATTATGAAAGGGTGAAAGACAGTCCAGACTTTTGTGCAATTAGTTATAATGCTGACTTTGCTTTTAGCCATACCAGCTTTGAAAGTGGACCTCGTTATTTTGTGGTCACAGCATGCACAGCGCACCACATAGTGAAGGCAATCTGCAACAATTGGTATCTCTTGTATTTTGTTATGGTTTGTCCTAGCAATGTGATTTACTGATAGGATCACTGCAAACTCCCAATACCTTGCAATGGGTGGAGCTTATTGGAATACCCACATTTGAGGCTACAAGTACCGTTAGCGCACACATTACTTCAATGCAAAATCCACTGTGAAGAAATAAAAAAAAAGACAGATGGAAAACCTGTAGTAAAAGAGTTATATGCAGGAATCCCATGCCATGCACTTATCAAGAAAGTGAAGTATAAATGATGAATGGTGCGCAGCCTCTGAACAAGGGAGAAATGTTACCCGACCAGGTTCAAATGGCACCGTCAGAGGAAACCAGGTTCTTCCTTGTAATTGTTTGCTTTAAAATTCAGGTCATGTTTTTGTGAGTGCTGTTTTTCTTTACCAACAGCTATGGAATTCACGCTGTGTCCAATCCTTGTGACTTTACTGTGACAACTCCAAAGCATTTTTTGGAAGCCTGGTTGTTCTCCAATGTCTCTGGCACAACCGAGATGCGCTGATGCATCTGCCTAACCATCCTCTGTCAGCAGCTGTTTTCCCCTTGCCATGCCATTATCCCTGGCTCGAGCGGCACAATTTTAAGATGAATAGTCCAGACTGCCTTGACTGCAGTCGCTGGGCAAAGGCATACCTTGCAGTGTGTAGTACTGACAGGAAGTCCAACATTGGAAGCTACCACAACTGTGAACGCCGAAGCCAACTCAATAGTGAATCCACTGCAGGAAGCATAAGAAAACACTTCACAATCACTCTTTGCATCAGCTCGGACTGATACCATGCAGCGTGCCAAAGTCTTACCCGTTTCTTCTTTCCACTGTTTTATCTCCAAGTGATTTTTGTCATACAGATAAGTTAAAAGAACAAGGAAAGGTTGAATAATGGGAACGGCATAGGCTAGTCATCTGTAGTAACCTGGCTGCACGGCTGATTGCGTCAGGGACTTTTACTACTCGACACTGCGATGAATCATGCTTAATTAGTAATTCGGTTAAGCACCAGCAGAGGTCGAGTATGCATTAAGGATGAAAATTACTGTAATAAATACATATGGTTTTAATAGGCAGAAGTGCACTGGGAAAGCCACTGTAATCTTGCCATTTCCAAATGTACCTTCTGCCATGTTAATTAGGTCATCAGCAGAAGATTGTTCACGCAGACCTCTATGCCTCAAACACATTCAGTATTAGTTTACAGGTTTATCCTTTTTCCTTTCTTTCTTTCTTTATCTCATTCTCTCTTTCTCTCCTTTTATTTCCTTCATTTTTTTTGAAAGATGGAGAAATCAAAGCCAGGTTATCATTAAAATCAAAGCACAGCAAATCCAGCAAAGAGCATTACAAACAAAATACTGGAGCAGCAGTTTCTCAGATTGGTTCACACACAGAGTTCACACAGCCATAATGACACCTGTAGACATACCTTGATGGTGTGATTGGAGTGAGGTCTTTACCCATGGTCTGGATAACTCTTCTACCCCAGACCCAGAGACCCACACAGATCCCAACACCTCCATAAAACAGCAGCCAGATGGGAGTTGATGCTTCTTGCATTACGCCACCTTGCTCGTAGATAAGCCAGAGTGCGACGAGCGGACCGATTGCATTGCTGGAGAAACAGAAATATATCACCTGAGTTATAAAAATGCAGACAGTTGCCTTGAAAGAAGTCTCTTATCTTCTCTGTGATTTTAATTCATCATGTGTGCAGCACTGCTCTGACTTGACCCTACAGGCAACACCCCTTCTTGCTTGGAAAGGCTGTGGCAGGCAACTCTCATCATGCTGCTTTTTCACTTATCATTTCATCACTGATAACTGGAGTGAATCCTGAAAGGAATTTCTCTTTTACACATTATTTCCTGAAATACCAGTCGGTAGCACCTCACATCGGTTCTGTGACAAAAATCAGTATTTTCAGTACTGCACTGAAACTATCTCAAAATTTACCAATTCAAGAGCTCTGCATCTTTAAAATTCAAGTATCAAATTAGCTCTTTCTGTCACGTAGGGAAAATAATGAACAAAATTACCATTGCAGACAAGAATATGGAAATATAATCTCGTTTGACAGCCTGTAAAATGTGGGACATGATCACAGTGCAGCCAGGAAGGTGACTTAGTCCTCTTCAAACAAGTAGTAGAGCTAGTTAGACTGGATCAGAGAGGACCCTTTGGTGACACAGAGCTGGCATAAGCCCTTTTTGCTACCCTGCTGCTGCTATCTAGAAAAACACTGAAAGTCAGCAACACTGAAGTCCCCATTCCTAATGCAGGTCATCTGATACTGGTGGCTTTGGTACTTGGAGTCAGACTTCTGACTCTGTTTATTTTAAAAAAGCATCAAGTTTCTAGTCAGGAGAGTTAGAAGAAAAACTTGAAAGCTGGTATCCAGTTACTTTAGAGGCTTAAATACTAAAAAGCAGATAAGAATGTCAACATCGCTTCTTTTTTTTTTCAGCTTTTTTACTACGCTGAGTAGCTGCTTGCCTGGCTGACCAGCATTTATCCACTCCCAGAAAAACATAGTTAGTGAAGCAGCACTACATTTATGTCTAAGTATCATGAAAAGGGCAGAGCAAACCTGACCAATGTCATTCAAAAAATCTGAAAACCATCAGGAAGCATTGGTCTCCGTAAACCAATAAGGAAAGCAGGTCACAGCGAGCACCGCAGGCAGGACCCATAGCCATGCTCGCCCTGGAGCCAGGACCAGTTAAATTTAGTTCCTGGTTCTGCTCCAAAACACACAGATGGAGTAAGGGCCACTTTTAATGTCAAATGTTATGCAAACCAAGCCACTGTATCCGCCAGTTAATAATTTACTTGAATCCCATCTTTACCAGATACGAGGTGCTAGGGGCTGAGTGGTGATTGCCAAGAGACGAGGGTCCTCAGCATTGCAAAGCTTGGTGTACCTAAGCAACACAAGACCCGCCTTATTTCATATAGTCCTTGAGAAATCCCGCTCTGAACCCTTAGAAGTGGTCTTGGAGCAAAGTAATTAGGACTATTCCCTTGTAAATACACACAGCAACGTTCAAGCTGTGAGGCAAATGAAAATATTTCAAAATGCTTTTTGATATAAACAGGAATTAAAAATTCTTACGGATTTTGAGAACGTTAATGAAAATAAATTAGTGAGCTAACGTGAATTTGAAATCCAGTGGATTTGAAGACACTTGGTATTACAGTGAAGAACACTTTATTTAAAGAGTGATTTCCACTAGCAAAAAAGCTTGAAAATTCTGGTCTGATACTGTGCCTGAGTAAGCATTTGATTTGTTGAATTTTTGCATGAATGGAAGGACAGTATATGAAAAGTCCTTAGGGCCTAAATGCAAGAATTATTTTTCCTCCAAGAAAGAAGAGATTCTTGATCGAAGCATTTCTAATATTTTTTAGTTGACCTGCAACTTTTTTCAATGTTTTCAGGTGTGGATTAAATTACTTGCATATTTAAATGCCTTCTTGTGCACAGAAAAAGGTAACTCAATGTATCTTCAACTGATGGTTGCAGCAGGATGGATAAAGGCAAATAAAACATTGATCAGATGAACAAAGGGAAAACAGATTATCCCCTTTTACTGTGCTGTATGACATGGAAACAACTTCCCTATTGAAAATAACAGGCACGTTTGGAGTGAGCCCAGGCACTGATTCCTGACTGTTCTAAAGAGATTATGGATGGATATTTGTCAGTCCCAATGTAAATGGAAAGACAGAAATGGCTCCAAAAACTTCGGCAGCAAACTATGCTTTTCTGCATCAAAATCCAGTTTTAATTATTTGCAAATACTACACCTCAGTGAATCAACTAAGCTTAATCCTTGAAGAAAAGGTTATTTTCTTATTTGTGGCAATGGAAGACAAAGCAAAACTCTGCTGACTTATGCTCAGCCTCAGAGGATGAGTGGCTGATTTTGCCCAACAGATCCGGAGAGATGACACTGATGCCCACAGAAGCAGCATTTCTGATACCTTCCATGTAAGAAATGAAAGCAGAGGATCACTGAATCTGTATATGTTTGGAAAGGCTAAAGGCAATTAACCACATTTTCCTTTGTGGGTATCTGCATCACTGGTTGTCTTTACCAGAGGGACATTTCTCCTCTCCCTGTAAATCATGTTCAATGTGACTTAAATGTTCAGTTTCTTAGGGACAGTGGCATCTCCCAGCCCAAGCATCTGAAAGTGGCTACCAACAGCCACCAAACCACTGGCTCCAATTTAGCACTGTCACAGCTCTACAAGGGGCTCCTTCAGCTTCTAAATTTGTTCAGTAGGGCCAATCTCAGGGGCTTGTGGTACCAATGCTTCCTATGCTAGTGGCCCTAGAAGAAGCCATTAGGCCTGTTCTACCACAAAGCTGCCAAAAGCTCACAATGAATGAGTCTGTCTCAGGCACTGCAAAGACTACACCCTTGGTTCTGCATAGAAGTAAAAGACAACCAGTCCCAACAGGACAGTAAGAGAGAGTAACAGAGAAACAACATACACACACACACACACACAAAAAAAAAAAAAGCCATTGTTAGATAAGAGAGTTTGCTTTGAGATCTGCAATTAACAGATGTCTCCTACAGCTGAGTGACTAACCAGTTGAACCACAAGGATGCTGGCTAGACTGGGATGTGGCTTCCACAGTATATCCCACCAGTTCTATCTCATTTGACTCAAGACATGACTAGCAGGAAAGCAGACCTCAAATCTTCCATGCATTTGGCTAAGACTCATTTTACAAGTCTATTTTCAAGTGATTTTCTCTTATTCTCCCACACAGGTTTTTATTTGCCTTAAGTAACTCTCCTTTGTGCTGGAGCTTCAAGACTTATTCATGGTAGTTTAGAGGAGAAGGAAAAAGCCTGAGATGGTCACCCAGGGGCTCTGAACCCCTATACACATCTATCTATATGTAAAACTGCCCTTAGGTGCCTATGCAACTGAAGTGCTTTAGAGGACATTGCTGTATTATTTAGGGTTTAAAAGGCAACATGCGCAGCTCCTGTCACTGTATTACTTTAATTTTGTACACCTAATACACGCTTTTCCACTGAGCATAAGGGGATAGCCATTACAAGCTAATTTTAGGATGAATTTATGAAATGTTATGGCATAAGAAGCCTACCTTCTGAGTCTACCTATTGTAAAGTGTATTCTCCACATCCAGTACTTTTGACCATCTCTGCTGGGCTCCACCAGCATAGTTACCGGCAGGGCACAGGACTGTGCAGCACGGGTGGTGTGTGGGGGCTGTTTGCCTTCCCCAGAGGTGCAGTACAGGATTAAATGCCATCTACAGTAATACTTGTACTTGCAGATGCATGTCACAGGGGTTCAGTGAAGTGCTGCTCAGTGTTTCTGAAGTGTTTCCTGACCCTCATTATGATTTCTCTCTGGACTAACGTGAATTGGCACAACTTCTCTTTTTCTGTTTGCAAGTGCCAGTTGAGAATCTGTCACACACCATTTATAAAACTGTTGTGAAAGATAGCATTTGACAGTGAATCTGAACTATAAATAGAGTTGGCTTCTTCTCTCTCCTGTGAGACAGATAGTATTACCAACAAAAAAACTCACCCCACATTCAGCTATCATGAGACAGGCTTAGAAATGACAGTTTCCCATGCACACACACACACACACACACACACACACACACACACAAATTTTTAGGTACCTTTGGGTCACAAGTCCAAGCCCTTCTCTGGAGGAACAAGGACTAAAACTTTTTTTTTTTAATTTTATTTTCAGTAAAAAATAAGAGGTTTTTTTCCCCAGTAATGAAAGGATGTCACCAGCTGAATGCTCTATTGCCAAACCCCATCAAACTTGTTATAACATTTTATGAAGCAGCAACATTGCTGCTTCCTCCCTATTTTTTGGGAAAAGTAGTGAGTTGCTCGAAAAGAAAATCCAACTGTATTTGAAATCTACACTCCAAATATGCTTTGCAAATAATCTACAGATTCCTTAATGACCATGCTTTGATGCTCTTCTAGGTGACAAAGGAGATGGGGTTTTAGCCACCCTTTCTGGTGGAGTGAAAGAAGCCTATACTATCACAAATTAAAACTGACTGACAACAAAAACAGCCACCCGAGAAATCTGTATTAGGCATCCAATATTACAAACCCAATTGCAAAATCCCCAGCCTTTTGACTATTTCCCAAATCAAGATTTCACAAACAAACTTCCCAGTGGGAAAATCAGTGGGATGATATTTCTGAGCAGGCAGTAGTTACGCCTTGAGACATTACCCAGTTGAGTAAGGGTGCAAGAAAGATACGCCTGCATGCAGCAACTGGAAAAAAATACGTCCTAATCTCCAGAGATCTTGGATTATCAAGAGAGTTTTATCCCAGTTCAAATAACTGGACACTTTTGAAACAGTACATATACCATAGCACAAAAAAAGCATGTCAAAGCTGTGCCCTGTGAAGTGCAAGCTTTGGGTGCGCTACTGAGTGAGGATGAGAAATGAGGGAGGATATGTTTTTATTCCTGCAGCTCATCTTTGTGTACTGCAAATACTGCCCCTGAAACCCCAACTCCTGGATCCTGGAGGGTTGGGTTCATCCTCCCCTGCACCCATCAGCATCAGCTTTTTCCCTAGCAAACCCACTCATGGGTCCTTCTCACAGCGGTATGGGAGGGATTTCTGTGCCCACCAGAGCCCTGTTTCTTGCTGCTCTCCTCTGGCTTGCCTGCATGGCACAAAAGAAAATGCCATGTACCTGCACAATTAAGGACACAAGGGAAGATTCACATCTACTTGGGACACAGGGTGGACTCACAGGATGGACTTCTATTAAAAACAGAAGAAATCAGATATTAGGCTGCTCTCACTGATCATAATAGACAGATTAGCTTCCTAAATATTCTAAGTGATCTTGACTGCAGCTCTCAGGGAGGAAATCAGAAATACTCATTTTGTAATCCAGCCTTATTATAGGTCCTTTAGACTCCTTATTTAGCCAGGAGGCTGAATCCCACTAAACTCTCCGTATGCAGAGAGATACTGGCAATGTTCCAGCCCTTCCCTCACTTAATCCCATTGCATTTACTTTAGGAAGAGGGGAAAAAGGTGAATCCTACTGCTGTTTGTGTGCTCAGACCTAAACCTCCAATAAGTCCACATGGAGGTGAGGAGTTTCCTCTCCCTGTATTCTAAGCAAGCAGGTATTTCCTAGTTTCACTCAAACTGCTTTGCTTAAACAATTAATTCCCTGTCTGGTAGCAGTTCAGCTTCCCTAACACCACTGAGAAAATCTGTATAAATACATAAAAAGTACTAAACTTTTTTACTATAGTTCTGAAATAGTTATAAATCTTATCGTCAGTAATGTAGTCTATATCTTTTGATTAATGAGAGCCATTCTCTCTCAAACTTGTGCCATAAATCTATAAGGCATGACCTGCAGACTCTATCACAAGTGACCCCTTTTTCCTAACATCTAAGCCTGAATACACAAGGGTAGTCCTGAAGTCCTCCACATGAATTTTAATTAGAGCAGACACATTCAAACCACTTATACAGCAGTAACTCAGGAAAACTGAGATCCCCTACGAAACATCTGCAGGCAGGTTTCTCCTCCCTGCAGCATGTACCAGCCAAACCTTGGTACTGCCTGCACCTTGGCACGCACAGACATCGGTGGGGGCCATGGTCCATAGTTCAGTTGGAGCATCATGCCTCCTGCCACTGTCATGATGATAAATCAACTTTCCTCCATGGCCAGAATCTATGAGCACAGGTAGATGCCTGCTCACATGAGCCAGGGCATGTGGCTACTTCTGACATCCCCAGGGTTTCTCCTGTGACAGCAGGAATGATGGCCCAAGGTGGAGAAGGGGGGGTAGAAAGGGACAGAAGAGGCTGCCCATTTATGGAGGACGGAATCTGTACAAGAAAAGACTAAATGCATGCACAGACAGGTGTTTAGGAGCACAGGGTACAGGCTTTTTTCATAGCCCAAACAGCAGATTTTAATCAGCAACCTCACACTGACTTACAGCATCTTTCTGTGGGTCATCCTGCTTTGATTGCAAGAATTCAAGGAATAATAAGCTACAGAGATTGCTTGAGTCAACTGAAGTGTCTTCCTATTTGCTCAGATGGGGCTGTGGGGCTGACACACTGTTTGCTCATGGCTTTCTCATTCCCAACCCAGTAGCAAAGCACAGCCACTGTGCTGAGCCCCAGAGATAGCTATGGGGATAGCAGCCCTCTTTAGCCATGTCCAAAACAGCCTGCTCAACTGCTCTTGTTTTTGAGAACTAGTTAATTCAGACATGCTTGCAGATTTTGAAACACAGCATAAACCCTACAGCCTCAGCAACTCTCCTGCTACTTGTCATTATACAGGTAAGCTGCTGTGTCTGCAGTGCTGAGCCCTGGGCCATCACAATTGGTGCTGAAGCAGCCTATATTTACAGAAAAATAGCTCAGTCCAACTCAGCCATAGGTGCATATAATCCCCTCTGGCCAACAAAGCCCAGCCTCCCAGCCTCTCTGGAAAGCTGGCTTTGAACAAGCATTTAGGAAGCTGGCAGTTCTCCTTATGTCACGCTCCTGGCCCAGGTCTTTTTTCCATCCTGCCCTTTTTATTCTCACATTGCCCTTGCAATGACCTGACGTGCTCCCTTTGTGCTCGGGTGCTGAGCCAGGGGGACCTGCTCACTTGGCGCCACTAATTAAGTTAAACAACAGCATTTTTTTCAGCAGTTCTGTCTCAACACATTTAGTCGGGATTTTAAATTCTTTAGATTTCATTCAGTCCATGTGCATGATGGTGTCACAAGGCTCTCGGCCCGGCTCAGCTAGTCCCAGCCCTGGAAGAGCTCCAGCACCCTTGACACAGCGCATATAAGCTTGGCAGCAGGGGGGCAGGACGGGATGGTCTGAACAAAACAGTCACCCAAATAAGGAGTTACCATGACTCCCTGTTTCTTTTAACACACAGCTGACCCGGCCAAGATCCCTGCTGATGTCAGCCTAAACATGAGCCCTGACTGCTACAAACATCGGGTCCTACAGCAAAGATGGCTGGTATCGTTATGATGCTAAAAAGCATCATCTTGGGAGAAACTGTGATCTAATTCCCCCATGAGTTAGTAATGAGTTAGTTCTGCA
Source organism: Scytalopus superciliaris (assembly GCA_013400415.1). Lineage (NCBI taxonomy): Eukaryota > Metazoa > Chordata > Aves > Passeriformes > Rhinocryptidae > Scytalopus > Scytalopus superciliaris. Next base: position 1,453,400 of record VXBX01006882.1, read on the forward strand.
GTCAAGGGCAAAATAATGACTTAACTCTTCCTGGTTCATGGGCAACTCTGGACAATGAAAAAAGAGAGATGTCCATATGATGTTTTGTCCACTAAAGTGCTCTCCAAACTACATGGGGCACTTCTGATATATGAAGTTTTTCTGAGCTGCATCATGGTTCAGTCTGTACTGTATGCCTCATGCTTAAATATGCTTTAAAACAAGTCAGTTACTTGCCTCACAATTACCTGCAGCTTTTAAGTTTCATATTAGCTTTTTATTTTTCTCTTTGCTCCTCTTAACTGCTCCTGTCCCTTCAAGGAATAACAAAGCACAGCTGATGGAAAATAAATAGAAAACATGGTACAAGATTAAGTTCCAGGACAGGGAAAGAAAAAGCGGGAGAGAAGTCCAAAGAAAAAGATGTGGACAATAGAGGTGCTACTCTAAATACAAGTGAGGAGTTTAAAGCTGAATGTAGAGGAAAGCAAGATATTAAGAAGAGGATTCAAGGCTAGAGACAAAAAATAGAGACACGGCTTGACAGCAGCACCCAGAATGAGCAGAAGGAAAGCAAACGAAGGAGGGAGATTAAAAGATAGCAACCATCAGTGGAAGATGGACTGCTAGGGCTTACTTTCTTACAGAAGTGTGAACAGAAAACCTAGCTACTAGCTAGGTTCTACTGCATTATTTTTGAAACAGTGCATTGCCTTTTGATCTCTGTGGATCTTCATGCAACATGTGGAGGAGGCAAGAGCCCAGTAAGAAGTCTTCTCTGTTAGACAAAGACTAGAAAAATGTCTCTGCTACACAATCCACAGGATAGATATCTTCTGCATTCCCCAGGTGTTTTATTGATTAAATCTTTTAGGTGTGCAAAGGGGTCTTTAATTTTTATTATTTAGCTGGAACTCAGTACAATCGCAAGAATGGGTCCCTATCCAGTCCTACACCCATGATCATCTTGCTTTTCTACCAGCTTTGATAAAATGAAGCCGACTTGTTCTTCAGTTTTGCAATATATGAATTCAGCTCAAGAAGAGATTTTGGAATAAACAACATTTAATAAAAAAGTGTGTTTTCTGGCAAATTTGGTAGGATCACCAGCAGAAGTAGAGATCTGAAAAACACTAGAAAAATACGACTTTTCAGGGAAGGGTATTGCCAAGGTAACAAGCCAGTCCAAATGCAAAATTCTAAGGGAATTGGGCTGTAAGATGCAACAAAACACACTGCACAGAGTGTGGACTTTGTGTTTCATCCTGGCCAGCTCCTGTCAACACCAAATCTGATTTCTGAACTGACTGCATTCTTATAGATCACTTCTAACAAACTCTACTACCCCTGCCTCCTATAGAACAGGCAACTAATGCTTGCATAAACATGTGAGTCCTTGAGGAGTATGTATAAACATCACCTGCAGGGAATAAAGGAGCTGGGGCACCTACAGAGATAGGCTGTGAACTTTCTGCAATGGTATTTCCCAGGGTACATTAATGAGAAATATCAGTCATGTTTGTCCTTGTTCCTGTGTTCCCTTCAGCACTCACTGCTGACCCCCATGGGTCTTTGCTCTTGGCCAACATGCTCAGAGCAGAGGTCCTTAACAACAGAGACCAAGCAAGAGGAAAGAAAGTTGCACCTCTGATCCAGAGGATGAGGAGACCCTGGACTCCTTCCCAGAGCAAGATCCCTGTGGATATGATGGGAGTACAAGAAGACTCTTCAGAAAGCCCTGTTCTGAATTCCCAGGACACTGTATGGCTGGGGAGGGAAGAAACAAGTTTTAAAGTGTTTTCAAGATGAGCTATGAGTTAAATTGGGTGTCTGACAAGAGCAAGGAGCAATAGCTGTTCTCCTTGCTGAATCGGACAGCGTTTGCCCAGATGCCTGAGGAGGGCAATGAAAAGGATGAATGCTGTAAAGCCCCGCTGCAAATATTGAAACTGACACCATCAGGGCACGGCTAACACGGCAAGGGTCCAGCGGGAAGGGGACTCAGTACTGCCCCAGCTACAACCCAAATAAGGACAGCTGCTTCAACAAGCAACTTGAGTCAATTTCTCAGGGGACCTTAGCATGATACTGGAAAAAGTGCCTATTAAATACCAAATGGATCGCTCCAGGCCTAGGGAAGAGGCAGTCCAGCCAAATCCTAAAGGAAAAATATGCAATGTTCCCAGGGACAGAGCAAAATCACCCAAATTGTTCTTCAGTCACATGCCATCTAGATGGTGAGGTGCAGTAGAGCCCTACAGATGAAGCAACGTTATAAGATGTGCAGTGTGAGTGCAAACGAGGAAGGTATAAAATGCTCCATCCTAAGCCTACATCCTACAGTCAAAAGTCTCATACTCTGTAGAATAAAACAGAGCCAAATCTTCAAAAGGAAAGAGGCTGGCAAATGAGTGAGTGAAGAGACACTATTTTGAAGGGGTCTGATCAGATGATGGAGGGCAAAGAAAAGCAGATAAACATTTCTGAGACCAACTTCAAGACTGTCAGCTGCCTGAGTCAATATGAACAGAGGAGAAAGACTCCTGAAGGATGATGCTTTTCCTTTATTCCTGGGAAATGACGTTAATGCCATGAGATTTAAGAACAGACACACTTAAGCCAAATGACCGAAGAATGACCTCGTTGACTTCTTCCAAACTCAAGGAGCAACTCAGTGGTGGTAGTGGCTCTGGATAAAACACCTGTTGGGGAACACTGCATACTAGAACTATGCTGGGAGATGCAAAGCTTAGTAAATGAGTGTTAAGAGATGAGCCACAGCCCACATCCCCTCTTATGCACGGGGCATGGAAACATGCCCAGGGCTCCTTCAAGGTAGCTCCCTTTATTTTGGTGAGAGAATTTAGCAGCTGGAGAAGTTGTATGTGCAGTTTATGAACTTCAATAGGACTTTAATGTTATGACTTTTTCGTGATACACTGCCTCACATAGTCCTAGACCCCTGGAAAACTCCAAAAGCAAAGGATTCAGTAAGGGGAAGTCTGTAAGGGATGCAGCAATCAAAATGAAGATATTCTTCACACACCTCAGTTTGCAGTGTGACAAGAGATGAAATTTATCTAATGACAAAAATAGTCTAAAACCTCTTATTTGTTAAAGGTTTCCAATTCTGAAGATAAAACGGACTACAAATTCTGCAGGGTTGGGACTGTCCTGTTTTCTTTTACAGTGGTTGGCATGTTGGGGGAAGACTCAATGCCTCAAAGATTTCCAAAATTAAACTTAAATTAAACTAATTACTAAACAATCATTTAGCAGCAAATAAAAAAGATTTTACCCTCAAGAAGAAAACAAACCTTAGACTAAGCAGCCTAACTCCTGGAAAGCACCTGGGACATCGGTGTCACACACTTTGCAAAACACAGCCTTGATGATCATCTACCTGCAGGAATGAACGTCCTTTCCAACCAGCCAAGCTAGCAAACCTTGCTCCAAATATTTAAACCTTAAAATTGCTGAGATCTCATCCTCTTACCTGACATCATTACCTCCATGGGCAAAGGATCCAAAGCAGGCTGTTAAGATCTGGAGGAAGTGGAAAAGTAGATGGACCTGAGACGTGTCTTTCTCTTCCTTATCCTCTTCCACAGGATCAACTGGGGGCCGATTGGGTTCTGCAAGTTCAGAGGCCAACTTCATTTCCACCCCACCTTCCTCTGCCTCGATCTCTGCCTCAGCCACTGCGTTGCAATAGCTGGAGTAGCTGTCATAGCGGACTCGCTTCTTGGAGTAGGACACGGTGTCTCCCACTAACTTCTCACTGTCCTCCGGAGTTGACGTATCCGCTGCCTTAAAGGAGGAATGCACGGGCATGCCACAAATAGCAGCAGTGTAACAAGTATAACTGTTGTTGCGTCGTAACAGTTTGTAGTTGTTTTCTGGAGTGGGCCTCTCATCATTGGCCCTGTCCAGGTGTATTTTGTGGAGCAAGTCTTTGTATAAACCTGAGTCCTTGTGCACAGTGTGATAAACGTGGCCATCGCTCCTCACGTGGCCATCAAAGCTGAAGGTGCCATTGGAAACAGGTGATTTCACTGAGGTGTGCGTCACCGAAAATGCCCTTCCTAAAAAGGCAGAGATACAGAGTTTTTATTTATACAAAATGCAAAACAAAAGCCCCCTCCCTTCAACTTCGCAAGACAATAACGTGGCCACCATCTGAGAATACATGACAAAGAGTAATTTGCATTACATGCAGTGAATAAGCCAAGATTCAGTTCACTACAAAAAAACCCTCTCTCATATTCTGTGCAAAAAGAGCTTTGTTCCAGTGTTGTGTCTCCCCAGACATGCTGTGTGACCTGCAGAAGTCACTTGGGATCAGCTATTCGAATGTGATACTGGAGGGTTAAATCCTCAGGTTCTTTGAAAAAACAATTTCCATAAAATTCCTTTGTTGTAAAGCAAGCTCTACTTTTTCTGAGTATTTGTCCACATTGAATGGGAATAATTAGGATTTCTGAAAGGTGGTTTACTGCTATTTCATACTGAATGTGAGGTCACTTACGTGTAAGAGACATTTACCTAGCTTTTAAAAATAATTTTAAAACCCCAGATGGCAAAAAAGCTTAGGTACTGTTTCCTCAGCTATTGCAACGTTTTCTAAATCTTACTTCTATGAACATGATGATAATTATTCCCACTGTATCCATTTAATGTTAGCATATGCTGTAGGACTCCCATCAAAATGTATCACAGGCAGTATTTTTGAAGAAACTATCTTTTTCATTTCCTGACTTCCTGGATTTCCACTGTGCAACATTCTGAATTGGGTTTACCTATTTTTAAACTGGAGGCACACACTCAAAGGGCTCCACGTCATGACTTATTTGATTTTGTAAGAATCAGTCGAATATATTAGGCATTTATTAACCAAATTACAGGGCTGTGTAGATGTTAGCAAAGTCGTATCAGTCAGCAGACTGCTAAGTGGAGGGGGGTGATCCCACCACATGGGAGAACAAAAAGAGCTTTATGCACACAAGTCTACTTCTTTAAATATATATTCAGAAAACAATGAGTGAGATTTTTCTAGTGGACACGCTCCAAATGGTCATACATTTGACAAATAAAGTCCAAATCTTTTCCTCTCCTGTTGCAGTATGCTAATCATCTTTATGCTGAATTTAACCTTCATACATCAGCAATCTGCGTTCTCTGTATTTTTCCACTGCTTGAAAGGATGGAAACACTATTAAGGATACAAAGAAAAGAAAAGCAAAAAGGCAAATAATTTTTTTCAGCTGTTTCTAAAATTGAAACACAACCAAACAAAATGTAATTAATTTTCTGTCCTCTCTAGAAAATGTCACTTATAAATGAGCATCTTTCCAAACAAGTGCTGAACAGGGACTTGATTGGAAATCCCAAACACTAACTTACTATTTACAACAAAGACCTACTTCCAGTTAAGAAACTTCACTGAAACAAGAAAAAGACAAACTCTCTGTGTTGTCTTAGTTTCTTACCGTATGGTACACGCGGATGGTTTCCATTTGCAATAGTATCTGATGCCCCAGCAGCTTCTGTTACTGATCCAGTAAGAGGAATCGTGCTCTCATCAGATGCTTTGGCACCAGGAAGCTCTTTAAAGACTGGTGTTTCTTCATCTTGAATTTTATCAAGACTTTCATCTGATATCCTTGACAGTGCAGCATCTTTCTTTAACCGGCCTAAGGAAATAACAGTACTGTCATTTTAAACTCAACCTTTGTTACTTGTACCTAAGTTTTCACTGTTTCCATCAACAGCACAGTTTAATGCGCATACAATAACATGGCTCCATTTCATACACGCATTATTTATTTCTAACACTTATTTTAATAAGTTCATGTGAGAAAATTCTAGAGCATCCTTGTTTCTTCCTGTAAAATTCACTAAAGTAGGTAACTGAAGCAAAACACTGAGCTGTTCATCTGTTAATGAAATCTGAAACTCTTCTCTGCATTTTAAATGCTGTATTTGTTGAAAGTAGCACAGCAAATAAGCAAAAAACTGTAAAGCTAAAAGCTGTGATCAGGTCAACTTACTATAAAGTTAAAGAAGTCACTTAAAGTTGATAATTCTGCCAGGTTTTTCCTCTTTAGCATTTCCTTAATAAAATATAAAGCAGGTTATATTCCAAGTTTTATTGTCCTCTTTCTGCTTAGACTCTAGAAGAAGTGAGCACTGCAATGGATTGCCTAACAAGGTTTTGAATTTCTACCACTGCAGATTTTTAAGCAGATTACACAAATACATGAGGAATAGTTTAAGCACATCCTGCCTGTGGGTGAGGACTGGACTAGGTCCTCTCAAGGACTGAACCAGACCTTTCAAGGGCCCTTCCACCTCTGAAATGTAATTTTACATGATTTTACATCATTCACATTTCATCAAACAGCTACTTACTTTCTATTTTTCTCTTCATCCAGGGACACACAAAAATCCAGACTAGGACAGCAAATACTAAAGACACGCCAATTGATATGAGAGCAATGGCCCACATCGGCAGTATCAGTCCCAGTACTGTGAAGACAAAGAAATAAAGCCCAAGCAAACCATAAATTAACATGACTTAGTTATCCCAGGCAATGGAAAAGCAGTCTGTTGCAGAAAAGTCAGTGTTCACAATGTATTTGAAACCAAGATGAATGAGCTGATTACTTATATCATGTCTGTTACTGCAGTATTCAAAGGTTTAGTTGACATGGAAATATTTGCAGGTTTAGTCTTCCAATTTTCTGGTAGTCCACTGTGACCTTATTTACAAATAAGCTGAGGGTAAAACCCCCACATCAGGAATGCTAAAACAATATGCAGTGATTTCGTACATTAACGCATGTTAAACTGTGTTGCCCATTAGGGTAAGTACCTGACCTTTGCTCTGGTCAGTAAAGCCTGATGCTTAGCTTAATCTAAGCCATTATTTGCTTATGATATTAACCTAATGCAGCACTCGAGAGCTGAGGTTTCAGTCCTGAAGTGCACAACAACATCAATAACTCCGGTTCCTGTAAGTACTCCCCCAACAGAGCTCCTTGTGCTTGTTCAATGAAACAATCTGACCCTTAATGAAGACAGAGCTTGGACTCCGATCTTTCAAACCCATATATACATTGCCTATATTGAAACCTATATGATTAATTCACCCTTGGGAGTAAATGTTGCCAGGACAGAGGCCTTGGAGAATCAATATGTATTTCCAGAGTGTCAAAAACGGAGTCCCACCTTGTTATTCACACACTTTAGAGACTGCTAAGCTGGAACAGAAGGGACATTAAGATTCTTATTTTATTTATTTTGCTTAATGAGTCGCTGCAGAGTGCCTGACCTACTTCTGCAGTACAACTAATGAGGAAATATTGGTTACGCAGCTGATTTACAGTTAAACATCTTGGATACATAGCCAATTAGACTTAAGAAAAAGGAATAGTTATGTTATCCTCAAAGGGGGAATGTCTTTTTAATAATTTCAGTAAAGCTATGCTATGGAATAGTCTACCAACTGCATTTATCTAGTCCATCTAGTGTGTAGGCTTTTAGAGAAAACAAATTTCCATTCAAAAAAGGTCACATTCTAAGCCTGTTTCCTTAATTTAGGGCCATGTTTAGGAGTCTGTCTTCAACTCCCTGTTAATTCATGGCTCTGGGGCAAAAATCTAATCTAAAGATAACACTTGGTGACCAGAGTTTTCCATAAAGTAGTTGAGATCATTGAACATCTTTTTCCTGAACTCTTTAGCTACAACTCTTCTGCGTATTTAAATTGTACACTGCTTAAGTAAACTATAAATATATAAATGTAAATAATATAAAAAATATGAATACAAGTAAAAATAAAAATATTCATAAACACAAATATGTAAATGCACATGAAATATGCAAATATACAAAAACATAAATAAAGTCCTTCAAATTCATTTCCTTCTGCTTAGCTGGAATGAACACACAACACCAAAGAAAGAAGATGCATTCAATGCAGAAATAGGCTTGGGGTTTCTTATCATTAAAGGGAAATTAAGTAAATTTAAATAGCAGTCTCGGTGCCAGAGCAGCCAGAACAGTGACTGCTGATGTCAACGGAGTGACAGCACTACACTGAGTGCAAACAGCCTACCTGCTCTTAGGCCCTGCTCTGAACATTCCCTCCTCGACACGCATATCTAGAACACCTCTGAGAGCTCAACAAGTGCTCAGATTCACGAAGCCAAAGCTGGCAGCTCAGTAACTTCTCTTCCCTTGAAGAGGGATTGTTTTTTATAGTTATGCTCTTCCCCACTAACCAGAGTGATCAGGAGGGTGGCACAAAAACACAAGCACAAATAGAAGGATGTGGGGAGGTGAATGATTTACTCTCACCCTTGTTAACTCCTAACACAGGAGATAACCCTGTGGTGTTGATGGCTACCTGACAGCACTGCAGGAAACCTCCCCCCCGTGCCTCCTCCCACGAATTGCTCACTCACCTGGTGCCCCTGTGTACATGATGGAAAACACGTTAATAGCTATGGTAGCAGCATAAAACACTGGAAGTGCACGGAGACCATTGGGCACAGGGTCTTCCTGCACAGAAATCATGAGAAAAAGAAAACATTAGTTGGATTTCCACCAGATTAATGTCAGCATGAACTACCATAAGGAAAACACGTGCTCCTGAGTCAGTGCTTCTGGGGAAGCTTGACACTGTTGAGGCGGACTGGGAGCCAGGTTGTACTTTCAGGTCAGCTGCAGACCTGCTAAGCGACCAGGCAGCAGGTTTCTTTCTGCAAGTGTGTCCTTATCTATTTTTGTCTCCAAGACAAGGAATCCCTTCTCACTCAACACGACTGAAGGGTGTCAGGCAGGAGAGGGCAAGGTTACAAGCATCAGCGCAATGCATCCATCTCAAAACCTCATTCCTAACCTCTCAGTTTTGACTGTGACAGCCTGGCACTTTCTGCCAGCTAACAGAAATCTCTGAAACAGTAAGTGTCTGGCTGTATGGAACAGGAAACATACATAAAGTGAGCATGCAGTGCTTAGCACACTGCCGTGCCTGCTGCCCGCTGCAGCCTCGTGCCCTCGGCACTCACAAGGGAAGGCTCAGCTGACGGCGCAGCGGAAACTCCCCATGTGAGCCACAGACAAAGCCTTTGTGAGGAGGCTGCCTTGGCCTTTTGAGGGGCTCCGCGTGTTTGCAAAGAGCTTGGCGAAGCTGAGGGCTGGCTAATGCTGGTTTGTTTCTTGCTGCCATGAGCTATAAAAGGGAGCTGAGAAAAGGCTACAGCCGCCCTGTCCCGTGCCTCGGTCCCAAAGCGTGGTGCAGCATGGGCTGTATTTCCAGGGCCAGCTGCTATTCACAGACACCCCCAACAAGGGCATGAAGCTCTCTAATAGGCCACAGACTCATGAGCTAGAATGCTGCCCTTTTTTTAATGTGTGCACACAACACAAGCTGCTACCTGCTTATAGCTCTACAGAAGCTCTACAGCTCTGACTCCTTTGTGAATGGCACAGATGGCAGCAGGAATGCAATGTCCTTAACTTGAACTTTTTCTGCCCCTTGAATGCTTAAATATATGGCTTTAATACCACAGTTCATGTATTTTCATGATTAATTTCTTAAATTGCTAAGTTTTGAATGCAATAGGGGAACCTTTCCTCATCGTTTATGCAACTTGAGTAATATTTCATTCAAAGCTGAGTCTGGTCAAATCTATCATCTGTTTTTGCCACTGGCATTTATTTAGATCAGAAATAAAGAATGATGAAGCTGAGGTTACAGGTGGTGCTATTTATAGCAAAAGAATTAATCCCTCGTCTATTTAAGTTCCTTGTATAACTGCTAATATAGTGTCCCTTATTTTAGGTCATTGTCATGCGCTACACTTGCCCATTTTAGCAAGCTGAATGGTGTGAGAGAAATGGAAAAAGCAGATAATAGTGTTCTGGTTTCCAGTTCATGCTGGGTGGCAAGCAAATCATCTTTTGCATTGGAGATATGTGGACTGATGATACCACAAGTCACTAAAACCCATTGATTCAGGTTTCTTGAGAATCTATTAAATCCGCAGATGCCCATCTTCTAAGGTCTGATATGCTGGAAAACCAAAGCTTAAAATTTCACAACCAATTAGAACAGAACAGCTATTGCAATGCTAAGTCAATGCCAACAAGCTTGTAATAATACAGAAGCAATCTCAAAGTACCATCTTCTGATCAAATAGAAGATATAATATTAATTATCACATAACACCTTCTAAGCCTCAAATACTTGTCAAGTTAGTTACTTTGAGCTTTCAGAACTGCTACAGTTCAAATGGCTGTTAAAAAAATGACTGGTGTCCTGTCCAAAAAACAAGCCACAAACTTTCAACTCTGGAAATGCCAGCACTCAAATGGGAACCCAAAACACAACCATCATAATAAGCACTCATTATAATAGTGAAATTTCTTTACCTTGTTTAAAATGAAGAATCTAATCAGCACAAATAGGACTCCAGACATCAAGCCAGATAACAGGGGGGAAATAAACCAAGAGGCAACTGTGTTGAAGAAAAGAAAGAATGAAACTTTAAATAAACAGTATTCTTGCATAATAGTTAATTCAGTTGTTAATGAGCAATAAATTTAAAACAGTTTCTGTACAACTGGAATGAATGCTCTGTACGTTTACTTAAAATTGGTGCAACTCAGTGTCCACTGACACTCACTAATGTCGAAGTAATGCTAGGTGCCATTAGAAACATCAGCCAAAGCATTTCTTGATAATTTTGCAAGTTTGGCAATCAATTCCATCATAAAAGTTTCTTGTAGTTTGAATCAGAGTAGGCCAAGAAAACTGTAATTTCCTAATCACCACAACCACAAATGTTGCATGCAAGTAGAAAGCAACTGCATCTATCAGAATGCCATGCTGCTCACAGGGGAAAAGCCTCAATTTCCAAATGCCATAGAAGCACCAGCTATAATGCATAATGCACGTACATTGTTTGCAGGCCACTGCTGCAAGTGTCCAGGACTGGTTTAACTGACGTAGGTGGCAAAACTCCCACTGATTCCAATAAAACCAGATTAGGGCAGCACTCTGGAAATCTCATTCGGAGTGATTTCTTGTTTGCAGCATGGTTAACAGATTGATTTTGCTGTCACTGCATTCTCTTTTACTTTCAACAGAATTAAAAAAAATACATGCATTGCTGCAGTTCAATTACCATGTCTTCAGCATCAAATCCTTTTAATACAGGCTTTAGGCTGCACCTTGGGTTACAAGGCTTCCAAAACAATAACAAAAACTCCATCACATCCCTGCCTGGATGTACTGATCTTGGCAATGGGAAGCTGTGAGTTAAACATCTGCTGTATGCCCAGCTTTTGCCTCCCTGAAGGTGGTGGGTGGAGAAGCATGACTGTGGGCATTCACATGATGACATTCACATTGTTGAGAGCAAGAACGGGGTAGTATGAGCTGCCACAAAAAGAATTAGAAGAGGAGGAATGTCACCTTGAAGCATGTCTCTGAGGGACAGTGTGTCCCCAGCTTAACTCCAGGGAATTGCAACTTTTGTCTTACCCCTTTCTCCACTGGAGACACACTGCAGCCCTTAATGAACATGGTACCAGTGCATCTTCTGAACGACATGACTGGGGTGGAAAATAAATGAACGAGGGAGTGCTTCCAGCACAAAGCAGATTTCTGGGAATATTTTTTGCAGGCAGCACATGCTATTTCACACACTGTCATACATAAAAGGAGACAGCACTCACCAATCTTGACAAGCTGCATCCATTGGACACCCTGCGTGCCAATTGCCACGAGAGAAAATCCAATCGTAGCACCTACAATGCAATGGGTCCCTGATATCGGGAGTTTCAAGAACGATGCAATTAGCTGCCAAACAGCAGAACCTAGAAAAAACCCAACCATATGGTATAAACAACAACAACAACAATAATGTAACACAGAAAATTCTTTGTCACATACCCACATTCTTTTAGAAGTGCTGCCTACACTCCACATGCATAACAGAGATCTTCTAAAGTGTTTTGTTCCTATTCTGTCTCTAAAAGCAGATAATAAGACAGTTTAATAGCAGCTTTGAATGCTGCATCTTACTTATGACTGTTTTTGACTAGCAGCTCTTTACACTTCACACCAGTTCTGCCTTTTTTTTTTTTTAAGGCTTTCAGTATTTACAGCTTGTGTGATTAAACACACAAACTGGTCCCAGTCTGCATCAAACTTAAAAACCTCATTCTTCAGAGGTTGACCTGGAAGCCTCCAAGTGATCAGTGTGAGGAGGTCGTCACTAGTGAACTATTTCACTAGTGAACTACTCGTATTCCTAAATTTGCATACTACCAGAGAAAGGCTCAAATTGTGGGGCAGAGAGTTTTTATTCCTCTTCTCTATGATGCACAGCCATTCAGAGTCCTCTCTAAGAAAAATGGACTGAAGAGGGAATAAGGAGGACTCTCTCACTGCCCTCAAATGCAGCTCATTGTTGGACTGAAGAAATTCAGAACTGCAGAAAGGGCTTGTCTTAGTCATGGAGTAACCAAAGATACCCTTGGCATAAGGAAATAACTCAGAGATGGCGGTTAATGGTCTATACAGGAAATGCAATGCCTGGTGTCCCAACACCAGAATAGACACTGGCCAAGAGTGCAGGGAAAAAAAGAAGGTACCCCAAGCATCACTTTCAGTAGTTAGACCAGATCATATTTCCCCATCAAGCCTTTGAGCACGCAGCTCCATGCTTTGGCTCACCTTCACTTTGCAAAGACCCAGGCTCCCTGCTCCTCTTGCAGTGGCACTAAGCTCAGGACACCAAAACAATTTTGACAGTGACACAAGTTCCCTGTGGACCTCACCTAATATTAAAGAATTCTTAGAAAGATCTCTTCTTCATCTTAAGACTTCATGGCTTTAAAACTAAATCTTCATGTGTTAAGAGGCATTAGTGGCAGCAGATCGCCATGAGAGATCCTGAATTTTCTGGCTCCTGCCACCTCTCTTAACAGATCTGCAGCAGACACAGGTGATAAAGCAAGGTCACTGAACACTGGCTGTTACCCAAAATCTCAGCCCCCATCCTCAATTCCAGCAGGAGAAGCTGGTTTGAGGATCTTGAAACAGAGACATGAGCAAATGGTGATTTGCCGGTCTCATAAGCAGCTACATTTGGAAGTAAACCAGTTTGTAAAACTGATCTCTCCTGGGGTACTACTTCTCTTGCTAGTGGAAATTGTAGATCAATCAAGGAACACCTGCTCTTTAATTTTTTGGCTTCTTTTCCCTTGTACTAAAATAAAAATAAGTACACTTTGAAACCTTTGACATGAACTTAGAGACCAACAAGTGGAAGTGAGGTGAAAGAGAAGTCAGATGGTTACATCTGTAAAGAGCGAAATAAACAGATAGGCCAGCCACAGATATGTAATTACAAACTACTCAGTCTGAAAAACAGGGAAAATGCAATCAAGCCACAGCTGCACTGCAAATGTGTAGCGAGGGCTGTTTTTTTTTGTTGGTGGGGAAATAGAGGGTGTATCAAACTATTTCTTATTTAACCAATTTAATAGAATCATAGAATCACAGAATGGTTTGGGTTGGAAGGGACCTTATAAACCACCCCCCACGCCATGGAGAGGGACACCTTCCACAAAACCAGGTTGTTCAACTGAAAACAAACAGGAGAGCAAGAGGAAAAGTGGGTGGTCTGAGAAGGACAATGCATGATCCAAAGAAGTGTAAGGAAGCATATCAAGAAAGAGAAGAAAATACAAGTCAAGCCATAGCAGAACTTTCTTCTGGTGTTTGTAGTGCCTTAACTACCCACACCAAAGCTCTAACTCCTCTTTAACACAAAATGTCTGTTTCCAGTCTTGACCTTTGCAAAACTAATGTAGGAAGCAGGAGGTCCACTAGACTTGCCACAGAGTCCAAATTCAGACTCTTCATGCCTGCTGACACCGTGGCTGCACACCCTTTCCTCTAATATCACTTAAAGAGAGAGGACTGGCTGCAGACTGCCCTGACCAAGAGTCACCAGCACCAGCTTTTGGCTCAGGGTGCGTGTCATGCTCCCCTGCTGCTGAAGGCACCACATCCATTCTCCCGAGGCTTCAGTGCTCCGTGCCAACCATAAGCCCCCATCAAATACCACATCACCTGCAAGACAAGATTAGTACTTTGCTTTGCTAATCCTGGCTGGGATGTCCTCTCTGTTGGTGGCATCTCCTCAGTCGCACCAGCTGTTGACCTCTGCTCACACCAGGATCACTAGAAAAACACTCAGGCAAATACTGACAATAACCTGACAATTAGTTAATGCTAAGGAAGTATTACAATTTACTCCCATGAGCAACAGTCCCTAACTTCTGATCTGCCTAATAAACAAAATTTCAATATGCTACAAATTATTACAAAATGCTACATTTTAAAATTTTAATCCCATTGCTCTCTGCATCCTTTTCCCTTAGGAGAGAAGGTTGTCCTGAAAATAACCATCTGCTGTTTGCTGCAAGCATCAAAGGATCTTCCACCAACATCTGGAAAGAGGATACAGTGACTTTTGGTCTCTCCCAGACTGTTGACTCATTTAAGCCTCATTGAAATTCAGAAGCTAAATCCTTTTGCAAAAACACGATCATGAGGCATGAGAGAACAGGGTGGGGGGAAATGCAGAGCAAAAACAGAAAGAGGAAGATAAAACATCCAAGAAGGCTCAAAGAAAACACAAGAAAAGTATCATACGTCCAGAGAAAAGCTGGAAATGGATTTGGGAGGAAAAAAAATTGAAATCTGCATTTTGTAACTTGTGATTAATTCTGAGATTTAAAATGTGGAATTTCTTCTTAATGCCCTTACTGGAGGAAGGGAATGCAACTGGTCATGAAGTTCACACAGGCTTATGTAAATACGCATGCAAATAAGTTGTTTTCTTTGAGCTTCTGGCCAGTTGCCTCTGCAGGGGGTATCTGAGACTTAAAACTTTGCTCTGCCAGGATCAGGATGCCAGAAATAGATACAGAAAAGTAAAAGGACCCTTCCTTCAATGGGAATCATGAATATCAAGAACGTGCAGGTGACTTATATTTCAGATGAGGTGAGCTATTTCAGTAAGCAGAAGGTTAAATGATGCAAGTGGAACCCTGAGATGAGCTCTGTTGGTCAGAGCATGTTGCTAATAATGCCAAGGTTGTGGGTTCAATCCCCATATGGGTCATTCACTTAAGAGTTAGATTTGATGATCCTTGTAGGTCCCTTCCAACTCAGAACATTCTGTGATTCTGTAATAAAAAACCACCCTACGCTTGAGGGGAAGACCAGAAACCTGCAGCTGACCTTGCAAGATGTCAGGAAAGACGAACTGATGGGGAGTGCCCATGACTACTTGATGTGGTCTGAGGTTGCAGAGGGTCTGCCCAGGGAAGTGGCTGCCATCCCAGCAGTGATTTCTCTTCCCCTTCAGCAAGGAAAGGTGGCCAACCTTCAGGAGACTCAGGAGCAGCCAAAGAACTAAGGGAACTACCTTCCCACAGTCAAGCACACAGTCACCTCTGACAACTCCAGAAACTGTCACCCAAAACCATCCATTTTAATCCATTAAAATAAAAAATAATATTTAAAAAGCACTAACTTTTCCCCTTTCCCCAAAGAAACAGGAAAATAACCACCTGCAGTAGAACTCTGCACAGATTCACCTATCTCGTGTGCGGGTCCTGCCTAAAGACTGTGAGGAAGTTACAGGGGATAGGTGGAAATAATATTTAGATCAGGTTTAAGTAGGTTTAAAGAGGAAAAATTTTAAGTGGAACATCCTTTTCAAATAGAGGATGCTGCAATACTTGTATAAATCACACCACCCTGTCATGGGATGCCACAAACCTGCCAGACTGAGGAAGCAGTGGTGGGATGGCAGGGCTGGCCCCTTGCCTGGGCTGCCTCTCCCACAGTGAAAGGGTTTCCTTCCTGCTGCCTCCTGCCCTTTAAAAGCAGGTTTGCTCCTTCAAGAAGCTCTCTGAAAGCTCACAAAGCCTCTTGCATATAAACAAAGAGTAAATACCATGGCTTAATGTTACTTACCTCTAAACAGAGATTTAATTAACTACCACCAAAAGCAGGGGAGCAGACTCTAAAGTAGCTGACCTGCTGTCAGTTTGGGTCATTAATTAAATTAAAGAGACCTTAAATGTGTGATTATTTATCTTTACTGCTCTCTTAGTTTTGCCATGGGCAAGGGTGAAGTGTACGACTAATTGCAATCACTCAACTAGGCAATCAGTGTAAGAAAATGTGGATTTTCTGTAATTTTTTTCAAAACAATTCCTTCTCACACACACTCCTTGCAAACTGCTGGTTTTGTAGAATCTTCTGTACAAATGCTGTGCTTTCCTATTTTCCATTTACCATAACAAAAATCTCAAAAATACTTTTTTTTCAGTATCCTATAAATATATAGGATCCATTACGTAAAACATTTCTTTTTGTCTATTAGTTAAATGGATGAACCCTGAAAAATGTAAGTTATTAAAAACATGTAAAAAACATAGGAGACTTAAATAAGAGTACAGGCCCCTGCACTCACATAAAACCCGATAAGGAGGTCCAGAAGATGGGTAGACTTAATTAACAATGTTCACAATGAAAAGGATGACAAATACACAACAAGCATTACTTGGAATAGGAAAGTGTTACTTACCAACCATTGCACTCACTTCTCCTGCCATCAGCAGTGGGACAGACTCGTTGTACAGGTTAACATCAATGATACCTTTTCGAATTGTTTCTCCTACTTTTGCTCCCAGTAACACTGAGCCAGTGGTTTCAAAAACTGAAGCCAAAATGCAAGCCTGGCGTAAAGTAACGACACCAGAGCCCACAGCCGTGCCAAAAGAATTTGCAACATCATTTGCACCAACCGAAAAAGCTAAAATAAAAGCAATGATAAAACCCACAATGACCATCCACAGGTACTCATCCATTGCCATCTTTTCCCAAACTGTAGATTTAGCTTCCCCTTTGCAAATAGTTAATAGTCAAGGCTGGAGGGCACCGCAACGGATTTGGAAAGCAGATTTCTTGTAAACAATGAGTTCTCTCTGGAAAGTGCTGGGTAGTGTTAGAATGTGAAGAAACTGCTAACTGCTGATTTTCAAACTACTATAAATACTGTTCATTTGGCTGCCGTCGGTCAGCAGTGAAACACATTCCATATTTTGCTCCCAAATCAGTACAACTGCGATGTTCTGTCCTGTAACAGAGAAAAAAAATAAAAAAGAAANCAGCAGAGCCCATAACAATGCGCGTTTTCAGAAGTAAACAGATGATTTAAACCCACTAATGGGGTCCTACCTCGGCATGTGACTGCTCTAATCATAAAGCAATTCAGAAAAGATTCAAATTAGGTCACCTCCGAAGTAATATGTTTCTTGCAATATCACTGACCAAGAAAATCTTTTGAGCAATTTAAAAGGATTTTAAAAGTTTGAGAGTTCTGTTTGTGTCGAATTTACTGAGTAGAGCAGTAAGCCCCCTTTCTAGCAGAAGGATTCTTCTTGGCTTTTTGCACACAGTGAATATAAGACAGGTAGGGTGTACAGGCCATACCATACAGCCTGATTCCAGCTGATATATATCACCTAGCCAAAGTGACCTCAGGAGTTCTCTCAACATTTATCAGCTGCAGCCATGGATGCACTCCTTTGAAAAATGATTGTATATATATGTCTGTCTAGGAAACACCACTGAAAATACTCTGAAGAGCATTAATATTCATCTGTTGCTGTTATAGCATCCCATGCAGTAAGAATACCATTTCATTACAGCTTTTCAGTCACTGAATTAACACAATAATGTCAATATTTCCATGCATCCCTACTGGTTTAGAAAAATCTATTAAAAAAGTGTAGCTAAAACATTGAGTTCTCTGCTCTTTCCTGTAGATAGTTATGAATTACTAACAGTTATTATATTCAAACCATTGTCATAGATACCTCTTAGTATTTCTTTTGATAGCTTCAGTTTTATGACCGTCTGTTGAATTACAACCTCATTAGTCTAATCTGATAAAAGAGTGAGCTCTTTCAAACCAAAAATCTCACAGAGAGAAAGTGAATTTTAAAAATAACACCCTCACCATCCAAAAGACTGTTAAATACAGAGACAAGGCCCACAGTAACATCAGGATGGTCAAAAGCTAGAAGCAAATTTTCCCAAACCACCTGCCTCCTCCAAGGGCTGATTCTCTTCTGCTGGCAGCCACCACAAAGACATCAAGTGGCAGGGGGTTAAATGAACATTTAGCAGCAAATATGCATCAGTCAACTCCACATGTTTTAAGAAACACTTTTAGCGATCAGGGAATATCAGATTAAAAGACCTGAGCCCACCTCCTGCTCACTCTCAGTTTCCCCACAGTCGCTTCAATTTCATGCAATATTCCCACATGTAAAGTTTCAGGATCATGTTTAATTTCTTTCAATGACCCAAATGCAATACAGGTACTGCCATAGCAAGGAGGAAGGGTACTCTGAAATAATGGCGAAATTGAGAATTAGAAGAGACTTTGCACACTCCTGAGATGTTGGATCCTTGAGAATAGCCAACAGGAAAATACCACATCTATAGCAATAGCAATTCCTAAGAAACTCTCAAACTGATGTCAAAGACTGATACTTTTCTCTACATATACATATTCAGCAGAAAAGATGTCCCTCTTTCTTTCTCCAGGCTCCAAACTGGCTGAACAACTGTTGCTCCAGTCTTTTCCAGACATGGAGCAGACATAAATCCTTGAATGCCTTACACTCTAACATAACATTTCAGAAGGCCTTAACGGCTAAAAACATTTGTATAAGGATTTTTATACTATGAGATAACATGAGAAAACAAAGCACCAAAGCACATTTGCTGCTTGAAGACTTGTTGCTTTTTATAATTCATGAGCACTCAGCCCATTGAGTGGAAAACGACTTGACAGAGACAGAAAAGGCTAAAGATTTTTGGAAGAAACAAATATAGTTAGCACTTCTTTTCCGGTGAAATAAGACAAAATCCCACTAAATGCATTCATTAAAAAAATTCCATTATATATATCAGATTTTTGCTAGGAGATGAAGTGCTGGACTAGGGTCCTTCCTTGATCCTGGAGATTAATGATTAAATTCTTCATCCTGTATGGATTTACACAGTACCTTTGCCAAGTTAGCCTCAGTGCCCCAGTTTCTTCTCCTGAAAATGGGCAAAGCTGACTGAGATCCATGCACACATCCACAGACTCTGTGATTATATTAGACCCGTTTCCTTTGGACAAGCAAGATGAAAGCACGCCCATATTCCCAATAGAGATCTGTCTTTTCTCCACTTATCAACCAACCTACCAATTTACTGTGGTGACCCAATTTCTGGGATAAGGGGGATTGTGACATTCCCCCACCACAACAGAGTTCATGGGGCAGTGTTTGCCAAATCTGGCTCCTCCAGCCACAGCAAGTTCCTGCTGCTTCCAAAATAAAACACTAAGTCACAAGGCTGCCTTTATTAGCTTCCCTGGGAAAGGGTGGGGAGAAGTCTTCCAGATGGTCCCAAAGAAATTAAGACTTCAAGTGTGTGTATATGTACTCCTAAAATGCCTCGTGAAGGCCAAAGGGCTTCCAAAAGTCTGTCAGCAGGGCTTTTGGCAAACGGCTCAGAGAGGCAGCTACATAAACTCCCTTCTTGTGAAATGGGATATATGGCCTCAGGAGAAGAAGACGTCTTAAGTAAGAAGTTACCCCTCCTGTTATTTTATGCAAGGTGATGGTTCAAAATAGAGCTTCCTCCAAAACTTGTGAGGCTCAACTTGATGTCCATTGCACAAGGGACAGAGCACAGCAACAGACAAGCCTTGTCTTTAAGAAGATGAAAATCAAAAGGAAAAGAGGAAGAAACACATGTTTAAAAATTAACATGTAGGCTGCCTTTGAATGGCTAGGTGTTACTACTTTCAAACTTAAAAAATGGTAAGAGATTTTAAACGCTTACAAAGAAAGAAATGGAAAGAAAAAAAAAGGCACATCTCTGCTGAGAAAATTTTCAGAAATGCAAAATATCCTGCGAAGTAGGCCAGTGACTAAATACAGACTAAATCTTGTACCATGCTTCTTTCTAGAGCCCAAAATACATCTGGCATGCTCAGACATGCTGAGCTATGCCCCTCATCACCTAATCTAAACGAAGAGCCTGTGGTATTTCATGTTATTACTGGGATGAAAAAGAAACTGGGATGGAAAAAACGCCATGCAGTAGGGAGCGGCAGATTATCTGCTCTATGTGTGACACCTGGAAGTCACTCACCTCTTTCTCTCCTGTGCTCATTTATATTTCATCAATGTGGCTCTATGCAGTGCAAATGCAATTCAACCTGGCCTGCTAGATGATAGGAAACCCTGCCATTTACCTGTGGGACCAACACTGCCTCTGCAGTCAGGTGCACTGTGGTACTGTAGCAGACTCGGGGTGGAAAAGTTCATTTTCCTATTTAGGCTTTGGATAACTCTTCCTGAACCAGCCCAGCCTGTTCTGCAGTGGCCGTGATGCAAATTCATACTTGGGCATTAGCAGGGCAGAGGAACTGTGTTAGGACTGTGTTGTTGCAGGACCTGAAGCTGGAGTGTGCATCTCTGATGGCTATTAGAGTGAAGGGAAATACAAAGATGACACTTCAAGTTGTAAGAAGCTAATTACATAGTAGGGCAAGATTTTTAGCTACCAGTTTTCTTATGATCCATAATCAGCGTACCGTACTTGGGACGCCTGAGCTGAAGCTTTTTAAGTGGACTTAGAAACTTACAGGACTTGCATCTCAGTGAGAAAAATTCGATTTTTGGAAATGCTAAGCACGTCCCTCTGCCTCACTGGCAGATGATCCAGACACCCCCCTCGGACTGTATTTTGTTGCTAACTAAACAGCTTGTTATAACTCTGTCAACACAGAATGCTATTTCTTCCCTACGGGAGAGATGAGGAAAAAACTGAGGTAACAAAGCACCTTGATTCATGCACAATGACAAGTGAATCCTCAGGAAAAAGTTAGGATCTCATGATAATCACAAAATCATTTTAGGACATGTTTATATACAGACATTTACTAAGACAGCTCTTCTGGAAACTATTCATGGTACACTTCTAAGCCTAGACAAGTTTTTAGCAAAAAAAAGTAATACTAAATTTGAAAACCAAAGATAACAGGGTTTTTTTGGGGGGGAGGTTTGCTGAACAAATTGCTGCTAAAGAGAACACAGAAGTATCTAACAGCAGGGATGAATGGATAAATAGAAGCGCTGGACTAAGTTCAAAGTCTTGGGAAGCAATCAGAGCACATTACCCACCAGCAATCCATCTGTATGACATAAAGAAAACAAACAGAGATCCCATAAATGTCTTTTAATCTTCTCTTTGCAGAAAATTGGGGAAGAAACGTACAGCACTTGAGAAACATTGAAAGGTATGTGGCTCATACCATATACAAATCATGCTGTATGCAGCTCTTCTACTTTCAGAAGTTGCACCACGCTGCAGCTGAAAAATTTCTTCTGTTCTGGACAGGACGGAGATTCCATGAGATCCTAATTTTAACTGATTTGTTGCTGCCCAAGTATGAGGAAAAATCAAAAGACAGCAGCTAGTGTAGCATTTCTCAAGGTAACTCCGACAACTACTCCACTTTGCATTACGGCAACGCAGACAAGGGAGGATAATTTCTTTTCCCCTGCCGTGTTGAAAACAGCAGACGTTTCATGATTGACAGTGGCACTGAATTTGTACTGACAGGCAGGTTCACTTCCAGTTACCAGTGGCTGAAAAGTCTGTCTAAAATGCTTACCAGACAGCAGCTTCTAGGAGGTTAGTTCATACCTCTCTAATTTCTGTATGTTGTTCTTTATCTAAAACTGATCTGTCAGGCTGTATATAAACTCAGACGAGATCTGGCATTCCAGTCTATTGGTACTAAACACAACACTGCATAGAAATCAAGCATGATTTATAACCAAATTTACTAACATCGTTCATATCAATAGTCCTTACCATTTCCAGTTTGTGTTTGGGCCACAAGATTCACAAAATATTTACTTTAAATTACCAATGCCACATTCATGATATGAAAGGTAGTATTAATTCAAGTGGTTCAAGACTAAGAACATCCCTATATGGCTCTAAATTACATGCACAGGACTTGTCACAAGGCCAAGCATTATGCAAGTTTAATGCTTCAGTACACAAAAAGCACTCTCGACTTACTACAAAAAAAATCAATTACCACATCTGCAGAAGCAGTTTTTGTATCAATCAGTTCCTATTTTAACATATTCACAATGTGTTTAAGCATACTTCATGCTACTACTTGATATGGAAACAAGACTGAAGTTGATAGCTTTCCAAGAATTCACATCCAGTTTAACATAGCAGAGAGAGACTGTCACTGTCAGATCCCAAAACTTCCAGAGGATGCTTCCTTTTCTTAGTCCCTATCAACCTTTGTTCCCACAACATTTTTGAAAGGTCAAAAATGCATATAAAATATTTAGTATGAGATTTTGTTGCTGAAAACATTCACTAAAAAGACAGACAGCAGCCACTTTAAATAGCAATTCTACAAACAAGTGAGGCAGGTAAAGTATCAACAAGTTCTTGTGCATTTGCAGATAAATATCTTTTTCTCTGACTAAAGGACAATTTGATCCTTCAGTGACTGAACAAAGTCTTTCTAACAAGTAAACAGTTTTTATAATTCAACACTACAGATTTTCAAGATCCATTCAGAGAAAACAAGTGGTCACAGTTATAGAAAACATGTTTTAAAAAAGAAAACCATGCAGAGAAGTCTTTAAAACTCACCCAGTATTTAAAAGTTTAAAAAGAAAAAGGAGCTAAGTTCTTCCAGCAACCTTCCCTCCTGATTGTAAATACAGGTTGAAGTCTAAAATAGACATCCTATCATTCAGCACAGTCACATCTGAACATGCAAATTTCCAGAGGGTAGAAAGAGGGCTATAACTTACACCAGGCAGTCCCGGGATACAATTCACTCCGGCACAGGAGAGCACACAAGACAACACCGAGAAGCATCAATGCGAGTCCAGGGTCTTATTCAGTAGGTGAAAATCTGCCTCCTCTTAAGCAAAGAATTCTGCTGGGGGTGGGCACTGATAAAACACAACACTGCGTCACGACTGCACTAGTGAGACAAACCAATCCAATGAAGCTCGTATTAAAAGCAACAAAACGTTCCTTTTTTTGTTTTTTTTTTTGCTCCCCCCTAAGCATAGGCATAGACAAGAAAGGAAATCTCATTTTTGAACATCAGCTGAGCATTCTAGTGAGATCAGGTATTCTCTAAGGAGTGCCAGAGCGTCTATTTGCAAGCACACTTAAATGCACTTTTAATTCAAGCACATGTGACAGTAGGATACATACGTCCAATTTGGGAATGATGTTGCATGCTTGCTACTTTAGCCATGTCAGTAGAGGTCTCACAGGCTATGCAGACTGCAGAAAGTTAAAGATGTGCACGAGTTCTGACTGGATCAATGCCCAAGCAAGCAACTTCACTTTCAACAGTTCAGCCTAAATTACTCAATCCAGATTCCTTCAACCGCTTTCCTTTAAGTGGGAAACATTTTTGCATGTAAGTCAAGGCAAAACTAATGTTTGCCCAAAACCACTCAGCTTAGCCTTATATAAAATATTTGCTTTAAGACACTATAATGCAGATAAGCTATCATATTCAGCAAAAAGGAATGCAAATCAAAACTGCATTGTCACTGTTAAAAATGTGACAAAAATTTATTTGGACACATTTTTGTTTTATAAATAAATTATGTTTTAAATTTATCTGCTAGGTTTTACTCCATTCTGAGTCACTCAAAGACATGGAATGATATTCCAAAATAATAAAATAAAATTAAATCTGTAAATTTTCTGCATCCTGATCATTTGAGAAAAAACAAATCATTTATTTGGATTTGGAAACATAGACTTGGAAACACAGTCCTTTCCTCATCTATTTTCATGTTTGAATAAACAGTATTTCTTAACAAGAAGTCAAAAGCTTTTTGACTTGGTTAAATTCAGCTGCACATCTGCAGGGACAACTTGGTAAAACTGAAAAGTGGTTTACATTTCTTAAGAAAACTCACAAGGATTAGTAAGCCTACAACACCTTCTAAAAAGAATTAGGGCTAGAAATCTGCAAAGCAGAAATTACATTAAAATCCCCCATGCTCCATCCCCCCCACCCCCCCTAAAAAAAAAAATGTAAGTATCAGGCCATGATTATTTTTAAGAAATGCTCACGCTTTATTTAAGGTCAATATCCAACTACTATTAAGTTTCCTATTCTTGAGGAAAACTACCTCTCTCAAATCTGCTTGCAATGTCTTGCCTTTTACTTCTGTACTAGCTGGCAAACAGGAGTCCTAGTTTTAGAAAAGTGAGAGGTTGATATACTTTCACACTGGCTTTCCCTTATGGACAAAAGCAACATATTTTAACAACACAAACATTAATCTTTCCTGTAGATCTAAACAAATCTTAATACCTTTTTTTACTTCTTTATTTTTTAACAAGTAGCATCAATCAATTCAAGTGAGAGTAATCATAATTGTAAACATTAAGTCAGCCTGTATTTATAGATCTGGATTTCAAAGTTTTATGGAAGTGAATAAACAAACACAAAAACTTTTCGGAGCACTTATTTAACTTTATAAAGCAAAAAAAAAAAATTGCAAAAGATTATTTCACGTTCTCATTATATCTGACAAGTTGTTGATGTCTGCCTCAAATCCAAATGGCCCAAGTAAGCACTAAACCCATCCTAGTTCTCCTTAAAGGACCATTCACCCAGCTCAGAGTAACTTCACCAGCGTGCAGATGTAGGTAAAAAGACAGTTCAGAGGATGTGTTATTTGAGAGGTATCTGTATCAAATTCAAAGCCCAGAAGCTGCCACCCTGATCTGTGGGAATCATCTCAGACCCAGAACTACAAACTGGAACCATTTGAGTGCTGCTTCCCATGAGCCAGCCTGGCCACAACAGTGGTTTCTTGTTGACCTAAGCTTCAGAGCTCGGTCTACACGCAAAGCAAAGGATATAATAAACAGCACAGAGAAAAGGAAATATCTTCAAAGTTCTTGTTCTGCTAAATCAGCATTGCGGATTTCAGGCATGGGAAAATTCAAGCCAAGATAGGTTGACCATTAAAAAGAGTTATAATTTGGGATACCACTAAAGAAGCAAGCAAAGAAACATTTATAAGACCACAAAATAAATTGCGAAGATCAGTTTTGGCAATGGCAGCATCAGTTTCATTCCCATCAAATCAAATGTTTGTAGAAAAGACAAATCTTACATATTACAATCTCAATCAGATATCATAATTTGGCCTTAGTTGTAATTTATTCTGGTAAATCCACAATTGATAAATCCCTGTTTGATTCAACAAACCTGTGCTAGGCAGGTTTATATTCTGGTTTAAATAATTTAATAGGACATGCCAATTTAAATAATTAATTTTAAACCCCCTTTGTTTTGAATTTCTGCATCACCTATTTTCTAAAAGATGCCCAGGTTCTCATTTCCCAGTGACCACTAAAACAAAATTAATTTGCAACTTGACGTAACTTTTATATCAAACATAACTGGTCTGTTTTGCCATTCAGGTCAGAAGGCTACATATTTAAGCAATTACAAGTATTTTAAAGTACATACATTTTAAGGAGAAAATAATGGGGGATGAGTATAATTTTGTAAAACAAAAATCTGTAAGAATTGGAATCTGAATACCTGCAAACTGCACCTGGTCAGAAACAGAAATACAGTAAGAAGACCCAAAAGGCGCAGGATGTTGTTCCAGTTACATTGTGCCAGCTTAAATAAGGTTACTGACCAGCCACACAAGCTTTTGGGCTTTCATATACCTGCTGGTACTCTAAAACTGGGAATCATAAGCAGCTGGAAGTGGGGACTCTGACCCTGCCTGGGAACCCCTATTTCCCCTCAATCTACAAACAAAGAAAAAAAAAATTAATGAGGAGGAATGAAAATGTGTAGCAGATGGCTGCACATAGTATCTCCAAGAAATTCACCTCTTCTTTCTGGTATTGGAGGCCCCTGCAACCACCTCCACCACCAGGGACTTGAAGCAGGACACCACATGCCAATTATTACCTGGAAATCAGCCCTGAGGTCCTTGAGGCTAACAGGGATTTAACACAGCTCTACCAAACACAGCAGCTCTTCTGGGTGCTTTGGTAATTCCATTGTGCCCAACGAATGCCAACAAAACTATGAGTATCTGCTCTGCAGAGAACTGCAAACACAGTTCAAGCTGTAAAGAGCCTGCACCAACCAATAAAAGTACATTTGCTTCTGTACATTGGGTAGCAAGCTCCAACACATTCTATCAGGTTAATCTCCAAAAGAGATGCACCTGTGTTTCACTGCAAGAACAACCATCTCAGGGACTCTCTGGAAAGTTTAATGTGGTAGACACAAAAACTAAAATGTCATTTAGCGTTCAGGGATGGAGCAACTCCTCTGATCTGAGAAATCAAACCACTTGGATGGGCTTTCTTGATGGCTCTGAACTCTATCACCCTGTCATCCATACCTTTTTTTTTCCAGCAAGCCTGCAGGCTCTCAAAGACAACGCCCCACCCCAATTAGGGGACTTCCACTGCCAATGGTCGAGGTGAATTAGCTGTGCTTGCACAGGCATGCGGGGAGAGCTGCCATGTTACAGCATGTGACTGCCTGAGATCACACTTGTCTATTGAGCGACAGAGCCCTGGGAAAATGAAAGGGAGGAACCCACAACTGGAATTGCTGGAGGCCAAGGCTGGCACAGAGGATGACACAGGCTCTGAGTGTTGTGTGGCCTGGGAGAGCCATGCTGACTCCAATCACTGCCACAGCACAAGCCCGTGTCAAGCCAGAAAGAGTCTGAAGGCAGCAAACCAATTCTGAAAGAGCAAAATTGGCCAGCACTGATTCAAGCACTGCCCTAGTTAATTCAGGGAACTGGACTTGTATCACCTATGACTCCAGTTGATTGACTGGAGACTGAGCATACCTATGTCCATAGTAAGCCCAAGGAAAGGAGTGAATTGCTGCTCTGAGCCACCTTGGATTTAATCCATCACTTCCCTTCCCCAGCCCCATACCCAAAGAAAGCAACAGCATGGGCATGGTATTCTAAAAGCCCTGGCTACTGCTGACAACTCAAGAAGCATTATCCTAAAATATTAATGGCTCTGTACTGACTTTACACAGAACATAAAAACTGCCCATGAAACACTCCTGTGGCAATCAAAAAATATGCATTTCACAAATTCAGAGGCTTATGCAGAGATATCCTTGGTAAAAAGCCAGAGTGTGGTTGCCAAAAATCAACAATGCAAAATTTTCAGATAAAGGAAACCTGACACCTCCAGCCCCCGACTGCCTGCCATTTCAGTTTGGCTTTCAGAGAATAACCACTGTGGAGTCTTCTGTTTGAGCCAGAAGAATGGCTGGAGCTCCCATGGGTCCAGCAACCCCCTCTCTTCAAACAGAGCTGGAGTGAGTGAGTAGCTATCAACATGCCAAACCACACTGGCAGGCTCTAACAACCTTCAAAATTGGTGTGGCCAACAGGACAGAAGACCAAGCACTGCTGAAATGACCTAGCTGAATGTCAAAAAGAGAAAAGGACCAGGGGTACAACCAAAGAGAGGAGGGATGATGACACCCAGGTGTTGATCAGGAGTATGGAAGTAAATTGAAACAGATGAGGCAATGGAAATTTTGTCCTTTTTTTCCTATGAGCATTTCAGTAATAAAGATATAAAGGGGAAAACAGCAATGAAAGCTGTGACCTTGGCTTCATTTCCTAGGAACAGGTGCCAAATACTACACCAAGAGGCTGCTGACCATGCCTAATGCTGCCTGGATCAGGCAAAGAATGGCAACTGCCACCTAATAGACCTGTTTCCCCCACAAAGTCCAAGTGCTGCTGATCTCTGTTCTTTCGAGTCCATATAACAGTCCACATCTATCTCCCAGGGCCTTTGCTCCTAGAGACGTGAGGAGCATGATAGTGAAGCAAAAACCTTGAGTTCCACCTCCAAGGCAGCATTAATGTGTTGGTTGCTTCACTGCAGGTTGATGATACTACTGAAGCAAACAAGCGGCCAACAGACTTGTCACATTGGCTTGGAATTAAATCACTGTCAATGTAACATGCCAAAGAATGTCCTATAGTTGGGGTACTTGGCTTAGCGAACACATGCAAGAGGACTTACTAAGGGTGTGTGGTCTTGTGAAGCAGGTCGAGAAAAGTTAAGTTTAACTCTCATGGAGACATGGCTCTCTGTTTAATCTGGGCTTTTGCTAGCCAGGGAGCAAATCCAGTGGTCCAAATGCAAGAGAACAAAGTCTTCCTAAAGGTACAGGCAGGATAATGGGACACATGGACTGACAAGAATATTCATCTGCAGAAAGACCATGATGACCTAGAACTCCTCTGCTTGACACAGAGGCTGCAGAGAAGAGCAAGTTATTAAGGTAGCAGAATATATTTGAATATATGGCACCAGCAAAGAGCACTGGTGACTGGAATGCCTCATTCTCTGAAAAGTGTGTTCATAGCTAAGCCCTGATGGTGACAATGATGCATTATAGCAGCTCAGTGGCTGCCCAGAGGAGAAAAGATAGGATGGATGCTGCTGAGAGGTCAGGAATAGCAAAGGGATGGCATGAGGAACCCTCCTCTCTTCCCTGCCTTATGGTGTGAGAATCAGAGCTAGTCATGCCAGGATTCTGCTATGCCCACCATGGCTTGAAATGGGACTTCTCTAGACCTACACATTTCCTTTGCAGAAGATGGCCAACCCAACAATGGGAATGGCACAGCGCTGACACAGAGATCTCCACTCCACCCGAGCACTGAGAGAAGAACCACACCACTCCAAGGAAGGGTTCAAATTCCAGAAGTACATTAAAAAAAATAATCAAGTAAAATCAGAGAAAATAACCTAAGAAAAAAAAATAAAATTAAGTCTACAGCAGCCATGCATGACAACTACACCTCATGAAGAGTCCTCCTGAATACGGAAGCACATGCAGAGCACACTTCTTGCAAGACCTGGAGGGGACTAAGGTCTACCGCTACCATGCTAATAAGGAAAATTTACTCACTGTTATCCATAAAACAAATGAGCAAGTGGATCATCATGTAAATAAAGAACACTGAATACTCGGGAAAAAAAGGTATATAATTTTTTTTTTCCTGTAAAGAAGTAATCAAGGAATCTATAATTAATAAAAAAATGGTTGTTTCTGGTCACCAAGACCTTCAGAAGTCATGGAAGTAATTTTCCCTTCCATCTCTTCTACACAAAAATTAAAAAAGGGAAAATTAATTATGCCATTTCTTCAACTATCAATCAGCTCCTCAGCCTTGAATTAAACAGATATTTAATTAAATCAAATTAATAAAATTACGTGAGGAAAACAATTGCTCTGAAACAGTGGAAGACATGACTCCCAAAATGGGCTTAATATGTCACTCAACACTGTCTCCATGCATTTAACCATTTATCTCCCACAATTTGGTTTTTTCTTTAAAACTTCATCAGACATAAACACCTTTTAATCACTTCATTTAATACAAAGAAACTAAACAGATTACAATAAATTTGGGCTATATTACAAGTTTGTTCCTTTAAAATCCGAAGTACTATAGTTTTAAAAGAAAAACAATCCTTTCCAATTTTAAAAATTCTCAGCCAAGTAAAAAGTATTTTCCATTCTCTGAAGTGATCCAGAACACGAACCATATTGTTCACTGCCGTACATTAAATCTGGGATACGCTGGCGCATTAACCTAATGTGAAATTCAGGGGTGCAGAAGACCATTCTGTATCTAATTTAAACACAATCATCAGTTACTGATAAATCTATTTAAAATATGAAAAAAATTACAAGTTGATCCACTGGCTACTCTAATCCTGGGATTCTACTTTGACTGAGGTTTATTCAGAAAATAGAGTAATTGCACAAATTCGGAGGCACAGTTCTCCATCAAGTCTTCCACAAGAACATGCAAAACCCCACACTGAGTTGTGCCTCATGGGCAAACATCATGGAAGCAGTAACGCTGGAAGAAACACTAAGTGAATGTAGAGGCAGAAGTAACACGAAGAAAACAGAAATGTGCAGATTTACTTGTTCCAGTCAACAACAGTAGCTAAAGTTTATTGATTTCAGTTTCAGCAGCTAAAAATCCATTAAAACATTTTTATATGATACAGACAATACTATCCCATATTCAATATATTGATTTCTAGCAAAGTAATAATATAGGCTAGGATTTTCTCACAGTCGTTGCAATTTACTTAATCAATTAGTAAATTAAACTTATTTTAAAATGATACTACATGCAAATAGTTTTTGTATCCCATTGTGATTTAGCTGTTCAATTTTACGGAAATACCCAAGTAAAAAGACTGAAAAAATGTAACTGTTAGCTACAAAAATAGCTGGACACATTCTCAGCCACTGTCTCTCAATTGTTCCCTTTATATCCACTGTAAAATTATTTCCTACACAGTAATAACATCTGTTCGGAAGAAACTAAAATTATATGATTTCAAACTATTTTCATTAGAAAAACAGTCCTTTAACAACTGCTTTTACTCTTCCATCTAATTATATACTATTAAAGGCCAAATATTCAGTCAGTATACAAAAATAACCATAGCCTTTTATTAAGGATAAAAGTTTGTAGGATAGAAGTTCATAAGAAAAATACAGTTGTTTTCTGCCTCTACAAGCAATACTGTTCAATATGGGAAAATATGTATAATTTTAGAATTTTAAATTAGTACAATTAAGTCTGTACACAGCATTGTTAAGTTGTTGGACTGCATGGACAGTGTCCTTGGAGATACTTAATGTAACAGCCAAGACATTTAAAAAATTACCTGTCCAAAAAACTCTTCCCTAATTCAACATCGAGTAATCTGCACTTAAAACCCGACAGCCCTGACAGGAAATCTTATCCATCTAGAACACTCTGGTGACCAACAGTCAAATAAAAAAGGACTGAACTGATTAGTATTTGCTTTTGATATCTAAGGACAGCATAAGAACAATACACTATAATGCTAATCAGAGGGCTAGCACTACCTTATTTTTCCTTTTACCTATGCACCTGTCACACCTTTTATGCAAAGGCTGTTTATGAGATGCAAGGAAAGCCCCTGAATTCCTATTTTGTCATGGTCTGATCTTTTCCATATTCAATGAATGTTTCTGAAAAAAAAAAACAAAACCAAAATTGATTTCAAGTACAAAGTAGCAGCTATCTAATCCACAAATAAAAACCACAGTGATGTTCTGCTCTTCCTAAAACAAGCTTGAAGCCATGATTATATTAAAGACACAGATGTGAGGGGATTTTTCAACTTCCAAACAGACATGCAAACAAAGTATTACAATCCAGGGGCGCAGGCAAATGAATAAGCAAGAAAACTACGTGACGTTTGTGCAGCGTCCTCTCAAATCCTGCAATCCCTTCTAGAAAGTCTGGGTCTACATCTCCCTCTTCTTTACTCATGTTCTTCTCGCATGGCTTGGTCTCAGAAACTTTCCATGCCTGTAACGGAAACTTGAGCCAACTTCTTAAATGTATGATTTCTTCATCTCCACTCATCATCCACTTCTGTTTCTGAGAAGCTCCTCATCATGACACCTGTATCTCAAGAAGCAAAACAGGAAACATCACAGGGATGAAGCAATGAAAGATGAGTAATAATATGCCTCTGTGTCTTTAATAAAATCCCAACTTTCATTCAAGTTCCTTTTAGGAAATCAGAGTTCCTTTCAGGAGTGCAAAGTTTACAAACCTAGTTTGGCAAAACATTGCATGCCAGAATTGGGGTAACCAATGGAATCTCTTAATCTGCACCTCCAATTCTGACATGATGAGCAGGAGAAACTCTGTGCCAGCTAGCCTTTCATACTGCGGAAAGTACTATTGGGTGCCAAGCTTGCAGGACTAGTCTGCAGCAGCCAACTCAACTAAAAGAAACTGCTGACCCATCTGCTGACTTACCCACTACTGAAAACAATGCCAGTTATCTTTACCCAGGACCCAATTGTCCAAGTAAGTAGAATTCTAGCCCACAACTGAGATGAAAAACAAACATGTAAGTAAGCCTCTCCTCCGCTTTTCCCATTGCTCCTCGGTCTACGCAACTTCCACAGTACATTTGCATTTCTACACGCTTATCAGGTACCAGATGAGATGCTTTCTTAGCATTGCAGCAGCTTAACTACAAGGTAACAGAGGCCTAAGGTATTTTCAACACGTCAAAAAATTTGGGGTTGGGGTGAAGGGCACTTGCCTACCTGTTTCTGCCACCCAAAACTTGTGATGAAGTGGGCTCAAAGCCAACAGCAGCACTGTTTAGAGTCTAACAACAAAAAGCCAGAGGGATGACTCATCCACAAAACTGAGAGAGCCAACTTGCATCCAAACAAGCAGCCCAAACCATTTGCCTGCCTTACATTTTGCCTGAATGCTGAATGAGGGGGTGCAGGAGAAATTATTTCTGCAGCCTTTAGGGCAGATAAGCAGGCACCAAAACCACTCTGCCAGCCTGCTCTCTGTGAAACAGAAGCATGAAAGTAATTTTATCTCTCCCTTTTAGGGTTAAGGCCATCTTTAAATAAACATTAGCATCAAAACCTCTTCATACCAGAAGCAGAGCAGACCTTACATCTTATCAGCTACCATCTAAACTTCTCAGAATTCCACCTCCCATCTAAAATCCTCCTTTTTTCTGCAAAAACACTTGACAACAGCATGCTCCATAGACATGAATCAGAAAAACAGCGCAGTCCTTCATCAACTCCTCCCCGTGAAACAACGGGTCATTTGGCTCTCTCACACTAGGAACGAGGGACAGCTGCAGGGACAGAGTCCCATCAGAGCACAAAAAAGTCTTGGCTTTGGTTCTTGCACATTGCAACCAAGAAGATAACTGAGCCTTGGACAGTCAAAGCAAAAAACCCTCTGACAGTGCTCTGGGTATTGCAGAAACAATAAGCTTTTAAGTAACTGGACAGAAATGTATTTGCTGTGCCGGTATTACATGTCAAAGAAAAATACATATTCCCTCAAGTCTGAACTCTTGAGTATGTCTTTACCCTTAAAAGTGCTTAGAAGGCAAATAGTCCTGAAAGCTTGTGCCTCAGTGATCATGTCTGCTATTGAGACACGCTACTGCCTACTCAGGAAAGGTAACTATCACAGATTTCAAGAGCTCACAAATTTTCAAAAGCACAAAAGCTGAGGCAGCCACACTGCTGTCAGGACATCCAGAACATGCCCATATACCACCCAATTATTTTATACCACAGTAATTCTTGATCTTTGATCATGCTGATAACTGAATACAAAAACCAAAAACCATAATTTTACTGTTCTGTAGTCATCATAACTCCACATTCTCTCAAAGCAGTAGAAATTAACTGAGAATAAGTAACTCATTTTATTATTAACATCCTCATTCATTAATCAGATGTCTACAGTCAGCATACGCACCATACAGATTACAAGACATCCAGCCTGCTCACTGTTGCATGCAGAAAGAGAACTGCAGAAAAAGATTAATAATTGTCAAAAAGATCTGATGTTGGCTGCCACCTGAAACAACCAAGGAATTTTCAGTTTTCTTTTGAAGAGACAATTTACTGTCAGGCTGGTACTTCTAACTTTGATCTCCCTAGCAGCCAACACTAGCAGAAGCTCAGTAACAGAAGCTCTGAAGCTTTGTAGCTCAGTAACAAAACACAGAAACCTCCCAGAATGTTAACTCAATTATAGTATTTTGGCAAGGAAGCCTCCCCCTTATACCTTGGGGAAAGTCTTAAGAGATTAAACAGTGCATGCTTTAAAGGCACACATGCCTCAATTATTTGGCATAACTGTTCATGTACATAATTACATTGAGAGAAAAAATATTCTACGGCAACTTGCTTGCAAGACTGAGATTGTTCCTTGTTTTCCAAGGAAACATTGCTTATGTAACCACAGTGATTGTCCCATGCACAGAAGTGTAAATTTTAAGGTGAATTTCAACCTAAACTCATGCAAAAAGACAGAGATCTCATAGGTGCTCAATTCCTACAACACACTTGCAAAATAAATAACTAAGGCAGCCCCTGAGCAACATGTCTGATTCAGAAACATCATGGAGACAGCATGTTTTGACTAAATATACCCAAGAATTACAAGGCAGAGAGAAGCTGCTCAGGAATGCTGTTGTTAGGAAAATGAGGGCAAGAAAGATATAAAGAAAAGGAAGAGAGAAAGAAAGAGGGAGATAGGGAGGAAGGAAGAGAGAAAGAAAGAAAGAGAGAAAAGAAACAAAGACAATAAAGAAAAGAAAGAAAAGAAAGAAAAGAAAGAAAAGAAAAGAAAGAAAAGAAAGAGAAGAAAGAGAAGAAAGAAAAAAGAAAGAAGAGAAAGAAAAGAAAGAAAGAAAAGAAAGAAAGAAAAGAAAGAAGAGAAAGAAAAGAAAGAAAGAATGTAGAAGGTACCACAGTGCCACTGAGAAAGCTACAGAAAAGTCTCATCTTCACTAGTGCAGCTACTCACAGAGCTACTTTTAAATATATGAAGCAACACAGCAAAGCCCCATGTGCCCATTACATCTTCCATCTCTAAGTGGGCTGCTGCTGACATGTCAGCAGGCACTTCTCAGGGCTCATTAGAGGCACTTGGACAACAGTTGTCCAGTTTCACCAGTGAGAAACTGGAAAAGTAGACATACACTGCAGCAAAGAAAACCCTAAAAAAATATATGCTTCTCAAACCATTTCAACAAGATCCTATCCAGGCAGGGTAAACTAAGCACTGCCATGGCAGGTCAGATTGCTGGTCCATCTGTTTAAAAATCCTGCCTCCTGTGATCAGGACCAGATGCTTAGAAGGTGGAACAGCACAGGTAGTGAACAATGATGTAATTCACCCAAAAGGGAAATTCCTTCCTGACCTCATCAATTAGCATGAAGGTTTATATGCTTAATTTATTTTTAATCCTATTTACTGCAACTCTGGACACTGTCATTATATATATAAATGCCCAGGTCTGCTTGGAATCCGACTAAACTTTTGCCCTTGGTAATATTGTGTGGTGCAATTATGCCCAGTTTCAAATGTACTGATTTTCAATTTCTTTTAAATATCCCTTTGTTCTTGCACTATGGGAACTAGCACAGCTATTAACCACCTCTGTTCCCCTTCCAAGAGCTCCAGCCTGGCTTGCACCATCAACTTCCATGCCATACTATGCTCTGCTACAGAGCAGGAGCACAATCTGAGGGCTTTTAAGGCAACTTTATCAAATACCTTGCAACATTTCTTTAAGCTAAATTTCTGGGATCTGCAGGAAAATTGGCAGCTCCACCAGGATTTCAGCGGGCCCTACCCTCTTCTAGATCTTGCAAGCTCACTTTTCTCATGTTTTCCACTCCAGAGCCTCCACCCTTATAAGCAAACTGTTTTGCCCTGTGTTGTGCTCTTTGAATCCCACCCAAGATTCTGATAAATTTAGTTATGAAAGAACAGACAAAGAATACCATGCTGGGCTTTTCCAGGTCTGTACAGGAACCTCTCTCTCTCTCTGAGCAAAGAATTGTCCTCTTATCATCATGCCTGAATAAAGAACAGGGTCCAACCACACAACACCAATCCCATTTTGCTCTTGGCTGATGTTCTGTGGGCTGCAGGTTCCCTTGTGTAAAACGTTTAGCTTACGTTGTTACTTTTTTTCCTTAGGGATGAGCTCATGACACGTTCATCATGATTAGTATTCCAAGTACTTACTGAAGCTCCAGTGTGATGAATCACTGCTGTTTCTGCTCATACAACATTTGTAAGATGCACCAAGGTATAAAGCCACAACTTCATTGAACAAAAGTTCAATGAAAACAAAATCATTATATATGCAAGCAGCAGACAAGAAAGGGAGATTCTTAAAGTAAAGTTCTGGATCCTCTCATCTCCCAGAAACGCCAATCCTGCTTTCAGTCTCTACTTGGGCTGCATTTTCTTCTCACAGTCTCTGGAGCTAATACTTTGGACCCCAGGCCACGGGTTCTTAATCTCAAAGTCTTTAGGAGAAAAAGAGAGAAAGACTGGTACCTCATGGGAAGATGACACCCCCCCTCCCGCCCCCCAGGGATATGACAGAGTTTTAACAGCATCTGTGAGATATACCCCACAGCCATGACTGTTTTACCCCAAATTATGAGCTTGGAACTGGTGAATTATGGCAAAAGAAAACTTCTTTGCACCAACCAAAATGAAAATCACACCATTTCATCCCTCTTTAGAATGAGCTTCAGGCTAGCAAAATGTTGAGAGAAAATGCCTGTTCCAGCTTATGGTCCATAAACAAATGATCACAATAGCACTAAGAGAACTGGCAACTAACATCACTTTGCCAACAGTTACTTCATTAAGTAATACAAACACATGCAACATTTTTCTCTACTTGAGTGTCATAGACTGATTAATCAATAAAATCACAGGTCTCATAATGGCAGATAAATTGTCCCACTGCATACTTTTCAAGGACCTCTCCATGCTTTTTAATAGTTACAGCAGTCTTAGAAACTGTTTCAGAGCAATGATCTTGACACTTTCTTTCTAAGAGGCCACAAAGGCTTTCCTGTTCTTGTCTCACATGTGTAAAGACAAAATACTAAGCTGGGTACTTGTACAATGCTCTTAGGCAATGCTCAAACAGTGATCCAAGCCACAAGTTGCAGAGCACTGCCATTCCAGCATCTCTGGGACTTCTAATCAGCCATCAAGTGGTTTACTTTTGGCATTTCAGAATGTGCTGAGGTTGACAGAGAAGACAGTAATGATACAGAACAATTCTCCCATCAGCAGTGGCAAAAGTAATCTTGGAGGCATGGAGTGCACTGCTTTCGGGTTGTTAGTGACTATCAAGTCCAAGAGATGTGATATTTTCTGTTTGTCATAGACAGAAACAGAGATTGTGTAAGAACATTTTTTAACGGACTCAACTAAAGTATTTTTGGTTGCTAGAATTCTCAATCTGTTGTGATAAAATTAGCTTTAAATAAATGTGCAATAAAAGCAGTACATACTTTGCCTAAGAAAAAAAATCTGCTGGCCACTTACAGATCATGTGAACTCAGTTATTTAGTGGAGCTAAAAACATCAATTATTCCAAGCTTTATCTGACTGGAGATTTGGATATGTTTAACAATGGCACTGCCACATATCAAAACGCATGACCAGCCACAGCCCTTTACCAAAGCAAGGAAAAGTTCCTGCAAACAATGGTTGCTCCCATTTAACAAAAGTCAGGAAGAAAATAGCTAAGGTTGAAAAACCTGCATCTCAGCCTCTATCCTTCAGATCTTCCCTCTGAAAAGAAAAAGCAAGTCTTGCTCTTTTATCATCCACCTTTCCTTCCATATTACAGCATCAAGAAATGGGTTGCTTTCAACTATCACTCCCTGATGTTCATCAACCAAAGCTACGGAAGATGACATTCTTACAGGTTTTTTTCCTCCTGCAAGCTTTTCATCAATCAGTAAAAGGATTCTCCCAGTTCTGCTTTGTTTTTATGACCAGTGTCACAGAAGTTGGCTTATCAGAGCGTACACATGACCCAAGCAACAGCAAAATAGTCGTTCAAGTATATGTAGTACTCTGTGCTGGGCAAAGTTCACAGCAGCTGTTTGAGTCCCAGAAAGACATCTGAGAGAAGCACCATAAATAACGACATCACATGGAGTCTCCCATTGCACAACCCACATACATCTTTCCTGCTCAGGAATTTATGCCTCACACCCTTCACTGTCAGTCAAGAGCATGTTACAAACTATGTTTCCAAGATGACCCAGAGGATACTTTGGAAAGTAATACAGCCCTCCTGTTGGCCAAGTCTTTTCAAAATACTGGTTCTACTCCATTATGAAAAAGACAAATGTTTCTATAATCTTATCAAAACCAGGGTCTTTCTCAAGAGAAGGCTATAGATCCAGGAGTGCCTTTTATACATCATGGACGTTCAAAACCAGTTCCAGCAAGTCTGACAGCCTGACAGAAACTGAAGAGGACTAGTCCTTCACAGATTAAGGATCTAAACTCTTCTTCAGATGTATTTTCCCAGATTCCAATTTCAATAAATCCCAATTTTGAGCAGGCCCCTTTTAGGATTAATTCATTTTACTGCTAGATTAAAATTAAAACAAATTTTCCTAAAAAATCTCACTCCTAGGCCTCTGCAAGGACAGAATCACTTTTCAAAGTACTGTCTAGCTAAAACTGAGAGAGAAGATATATAGCTATTTTAGAAAACTGAGATTTTTTTTCTTTTTCTGGAGTTTTGCCACAAATTGCCTTCGAGGGCTTGGTTCAGAAATTCCAAATTCAGTTTATTGTTTCTCTTATTGAGAACTAACCCCTTTTAGCAATTTTGTTAATCTTGGAGTTTGAACTTATTTTTATTAAAGTAACGCCCAGAGTTTAGATATTCTGCAAAAATATCAGGAATTATTTTTATTAAAGTAACACCCAAAGCTTAAGACATTCCTTGCAAAAATGAGGCAAAGCACCTTCATTCTTAAAAAGGTTCTTCGTCTTTTCAATGCAAACACATATTTCACAGACACAACTGAGCACTGAGAAGCTTCATCGGCCACTTTTTATCAGAAAGCTGAGAAAAAAGTTAGGAAGCCTTTTGCTCTTCATGCAATGTGTTGTTTTTTCCATCCTCCTTTCTTGTCTATGGAACAAGTAGCACCGATTTCCACTCCCTGATGTTGGATTTCTCATGAGACATTTGTGCTGGCTTTGGGATGTTCTGTCAGCAGTCAGTGTAGTCGGTATCTCTGGTCACGCTCAGTATCTGTCCCTTAGCCAGCAGGGGGTCCCACCGACCCAGGCAATGCCAGTTTCTGATAGAGCTGGTTAGACTACAAAAAACTGGTTTGTAGCCCTTAACTCTTATGCCACAACAGAAATGGGGTTGCAAAGTAAAGGATCTTACCTCCCTTCTCAGGGGCCTGAGGCACTTCAGTTCTTCAGTGGCAGCTCTGTCTCAAGGACAAGATGAAGTGCTGCCTTTTTGTTTGAGTGACTACGTTAATAAACAACACCCAGGTTCCTTACCATGACTAAAACGCAGTTTAAGTGTTTGCAGGGGAAAGGGAACACCTTTTGATCACTACTTCTGATCTGGAGCATAGGCAACCAAGACTGAAGACTCCACTTTGTCAGCAAGCCTCCTCCAAACGCTGTTGCTCTTCAGGCATAGCAGGCCAAAGACATCATGGATTTAATTACACATTTTCTAACAAGGTGCTGCTTCCCCATTGAAGAAGGCACGTAATGACAATTTTCAATCTCTTTAATGTAGAAATTAGGGCTGGGGCAAAATCTTTTCAATTCCTCCGAAAGAGATGTGAAGTTGCAACACACCCACCTTTCCTTGTGCAGCGTATGTAATTTCAGCTTGCTCAATAGCAGTGGCACTCCTGAATTCAGGAGGACTTTAAAAGGAGCGATTATGCTTGAGGAAGTAAGCTAACATGAATAAACTGCCCAGGCAACAAGGAGACATTCCAGAACCCTGTGCTGTCACCAGGCTTTTGGCCAATGCTGCTTAATCATATATGCAAAACATAAATTACAGAAAGATTCACCATGGGTTAAAATATTCTCAATGAATAATTTTGCATTACACTGAAGAAGCTTCCCTGCAAACTATCCCTCAGACAAAAGCACTGGGATCTTCTCCCCATTTTCAGAGCTTCAGCAGCAGTACAAGTGGTACAGCCAAGGCTTCCTCTGCAGGTCTTCTCAACGGCTCAGGTCCTTTTGGAAGGGAAGTTTGAGTGCAAGTTTAGGACTGCTCGAGCATCATGCTGCTGAGATTCCTAACTCCCGTAGCTGCCTACAAGGCATCGTGGCAGCTGTTGCAGGCTACTTTCTCATCTGGGCTCGGCTGGCACATACCAGTTCATACTATCCAGGCATGTAACACTGGACTGAAACTCAAAATGCTCGGGGCACAGAGGAAGATATTTTCACTACAAGGCCCAGGGAGTTTACGACGTCTTCAGCTTTAAACACAGACACACTCATAGCTTAGATATTTAAGACCCTCTTGAACCTTGTCACAGAATTTATACAGCTGTATCCTAAAAGCTTTGATCTTCTGTGCAGCACTGAGTAAAAGCCCTAGCCAGCTACATTTTGGTTATGAGGAGAGAGACTTTTCCACCACTTAGCAGAAGATTATAGTTTTCACATAAGATTATAGAGTCATGGTTGTAACTCCATCTGAAGACTGCATTTACAAAGACCTGACTGTTCAGCAGCTCACACAGAGACAACAGAGAGGTCAGATGCCCAAAAACATCTGTTATAAGTGAGAGCAACTTGTTAACACTTTTTTGCGGTACCTTAAAGTACTGTAAAGTTTTAACTGCTTAGAAAGCCTTGTCTCATGTGCTTCATGCAATCAGACACCATTAAACGTACACATCATAATAGCTTTTTTAACAGGATTGGGTAAGCTAGAAAGACTTCCCTCTGTACAGCATTTCCAAAAATAAACACAACTGAAGACAACTTCGGCACAATTTTTTTAAAGGTCACAAACTTTCCCCATCCAAGACATCTAATAATTCTGTATGAACAAAGTTTTGTGAGAGTTTGAGAATCCACTCCTGTGC
Source organism: Scytalopus superciliaris (assembly GCA_013400415.1). Classification (NCBI taxonomy): domain Eukaryota; kingdom Metazoa; phylum Chordata; class Aves; order Passeriformes; family Rhinocryptidae; genus Scytalopus; species Scytalopus superciliaris. The sequence goes on from VXBX01006882.1 coordinate 1,494,181, forward strand.
ATGCCTGCAAGCCTGACTACTAAGAATGGATGCCAAAAAAAAGGATATGTTGTCCCTCTACCCCATCTGTCTTTGCTTTTAGGCACTGATTTTTTACTACACACAGAATCATGACTTAAGAGGTAAAAATCAGTGCAGAAATTTGAAGTAAAATTTCAAAAGCTGACTGCACCTTCCATCCCAATTCATACTTGCACTGTAAAACTGAAATATAAAACCTCCTGCAGAACAGGGTATAGTTTCACTGGGACAGAATTTCAATGGCTGCACTTGCCGGGAAAACAAACCACAACCTGCCCTTCGCTCACGGCTCAGGCAGCATTCTTCCAACACCCTAGCACATACAAAAGGCACGGGCCCTGGAAAACCTTTTGCTGCTTCTCCTTAGAAGCCTTTTATCCGGGCACGGAAGTTTGTAAGATGCTCGCGCCACCACTGCCTCATGCCCACGAACACCGAAGCCACGCGTCGCTACAGCTGCCCAAGCGCTGCCCGGTGCTGCCAGCGGAGCTGAGGCAGGCGGTGCCATTGTGGCTAACCCGGCGGGCAGGGGCTGGCTCTGACACGCCGCCCCGCTGCAGCGCCCGGGGCGGGCGGCGATGCGCCCCGGGAGAGGCTGCGCTGCNCAGCAGCAGCCGCAGCCGGCGCGTCCCGGAGGCGGAAGCGCGGGAGGAAGTGAGGTCGGGCGGAGGGGAAGCGCCGCGGTTTCCGGGGGCTCGGAGCGGGATGCGGAGGCAGCGATTCCCCCCGCGCCCCGCGGAGCCGGGCCGAGAGACGGGGAGGAGGCGCGGAGCCGCCGCGGGGCCGGAGCGGCGCGGGAAGGGCATCCAGCATCCTCCCCGCCGCCCCCCCGGTCACACGCGAGGAGGCTGTCACGGGGGGCCAGCCTTCACCCACTGTCAGTTCGGACCAGTGCACGTTTTACTGTTTCCTACAGACAGTTTCAGTCTAGTAAGATTTGGCGCACAAAGCCGAATTTCCTGATATCCAAATGGAACCTCAGTGCTGCTCACCACTGCTCCAAGACCTAATAGTTATTTCAGCACTGAATAGGAAAAGAAAATCTCTGGATGTACGCTCCCAGCTTGGTGCTGTTTGTTCACCACTCGGCCAACTCAAGTCATGTAACCTTAGGAATTACAGCACGATACATCTTCAAGTAGTTTTCATGATCAGATGCTTTTATTAAGAAGTAATTTCATCAGTATTCTTTAAATTAACTGATTTTGTGATTTACCTAGAAAGAAAAAGTAGCTGCAGTGTGAAGGCTCTTCTGGATAAGCTGTAACCTGTTTATACAGATTATTATAGACAAACCCATTCTTTAAAACAGTATGACTAAATTAAATTAAACACCTTCACCATTAACATTATAGTAGTGGCTTTAAGTGTCTTCTAAATGTGTACTTCTCAAAGTTTCTCCAGGAAAGGTTCACAGTATTGCATATGCAACCCACAAATAAACAGAGAGCAGAAACTTTTTGTACTACTGCCAGCAATGCTCGAGGCTCACAAAGCTGTTCACCTTCACCAGGCAGTAAGGCCACAGTGTCTTCACACTTACTGACTGCATTCAGCAAATTCAACAACCCATTACCAAGGAACACCAGGGTTTCCAGGCAGACAGATACCGCCTTGCTTTCTCTAAGGTGCTGTTGCCAAAGAAGGTAGGAGGTGATTTCCACGGTGCTAGCGGAGAGAAAAATAATTTAAAACACTGGTAAGACTCCTCTACCCTCGGAGGTTTCTCTGAGCAAGTCTGCCCTGTGTTGGGTACCTTCATGCTGAATGTTTCAGTAGGCACTTGGTTTACTTCACAAGGGCTCACAGAAAAGATACTAAGAACAAAGTTTTAGGGAGAGTCCCCTTCCTTTCCCCCTTGCCTTCACATATGTATCAATCAAGAGGCATTGAAAATGGCTCCACACTGGCTTTTATAATCAGCACTGGATATACATCCTGAGTTCCTACAACTGTGGGCTTCATTCCACTGAGAGCTGTACGCTTTCAGTCTGTTTTGGTGGCTGTTGCTGCTGTTCATACTTCCTTGCTGAAAAAAAGAAACACCAATCAACACCAATTATTCCATTTATTATACACACACACACATATATATATATGTCTGTGCATGTATACATATCTGTAAACCTGTATGTATAAATATGACAACAATCAAGACATAGACAATATCAAGGAACGTAATTTCACCACAGCCACACAAGGGGAAGCTTCAGTCACCATGTGGACATTCTCCTTTAGTGTTAGGCCCTGAAAATGCTGAACAGTAGGGTCATAGCAAAATGTCAGTAAATCAACATAAGGGAACTATGATTCCATTCAGGTCCTTTCATTAAAATAAGTAAAATTAAAGACTATGGCTTCAAAAGTACTATTAGAGATGACCTGAACGATTCATTAGTCACGTGGCTGTTCTCCACACCTCTCATCACCACCACAATATACAGGCCACAAACTAACAATTACACTGACTTCAAAATTAACCTGGTTAGCAAGGCAAAGGGAGATGAAAGAGTTGTGTTCAGTGGCATAAGCACCATCAATGAATGCCAGCAGGCATAGGAAGAACATCCTATTTTGTTCCTATGGAATGCAATGGCCTGGTGTAAGAATCTTTACATAAAATCTTTGCATTTCAAAAATGGTTTCAGCTCATTAAGTATTTTTTTCCCGTACTCCTTCTAGGTATGGCAGATGTAAAGCAAGGTCCCGTGTTTCTGGGAATTGGGCCTCTGGAATAGGAGGGGAATGGGGCTCTTTCCTGACTCCTTCTACGTTAAGGTGGGAGTGGCAACACTTGCTGGTTAGAGTAAAATTCTCACTTGCTTTCAGTTTATGTGGCTGAATTACTCATGATTCCACGGCCCTCTCAACATTTACAAATCCATCCACATTTGACGGCATTCTGAGACTCCCGGCTCTTCCAAAGCTGAACATGGGGCTCGCTTTGGCCTTTGCTTTAGGATGACCGCACCTCCGTCCACAGGTGCTCAGGGCTCGGCCCTGCGGCCGCGGCCGGCCCTCCAGGGGCGCACCCCACAGGCCCGGGGAGCCCCCTCTCCCCCCCGCTTACCGATGGAGTACATCTCCAGCTGCTGCCGCAGGCGGATCTTCTTCATGCTGTCGTAGAAGTTGGGCTCGGGCGGCGTCTCGGCGGCCGGGGGCAGGGTGAAGATGCGCATAATCCTCCTCTTGTTCCTGAGGGGGAAGGCGGTGAGGGCTGTGCGNGGGAAGTGACGCCAGCCCGGCTGAGGCGCCATCGCGGCGGGCGGGGGGGGGCGGCACACACGGGGATCCCCTTCGCTCCCGGGGATGCAGGCACGGGGAATAGAAGCAGCTTTTTTCCCTTTACAGGGTCAGTGTCCGAGGAGGAGGACACAGGGGGGCCAGGGGAGCCGTGAATTCAGCAGCTCAGGGAGCCCGACAGGCGGGGAGTCACCCACCTGGAAGTGTGGGATTAGCTCTGCAGTGCGTGGTGTCGATAGAAAAAGGGGCTCAGGTTGTCACGAGCTCTCGCTTTTCACAAAGGAGCTAAATTTGACCGCTTAGGTTGTCAAAATAGAAACAGATTTCTTAAAAGTCTTGCCTGGGTTTTTTTCCTTTTTTTCTTTTTTTTCCTCGTGCTAAAATGGGAGTTGCTGGATGTTCAGATGCTGGAACAACACAGCTTACTCCTATGCCCCATATGCTCCCCATGCCAGAAAGCCCAGTTCTAGGATTACTCTTTGGCAGAGCAAGCATCTCAGTTTAGAGCCTTGAAAGGTTGCCTGAACTGCTTAATGAGACGCAGGTAAACTAGGCTGGTTCTAACACACACAGACCTTTCTTATTTTCCCCCCTGATGTGGCATATTTGAGCTGCATAAGAGGTTAGGTATGTTCTCTAAGCCCTTCTGCTTCTTTCTATCCACCTCGGCCTCTGATACTTCCTTTTACTATATCTTTCTTCAGATACCAGAACTGTTGCAATGTAGACTTAGGTGGTATGGTTCATCTCCTTTAGCTTTAGCACATTCAGGGGATGTGTTTGTGTTGCGGTCCTTTGTCTTCACGCTTTATAAAAAAGTAAGGGGAAAAATCCCATGTATTTTTAGTGCATGATTTGTCTAATCTATGTCAAACATTCAGAATTACACCTCCTGTGCCCAGGAAATGTTCTGACCCCTTACTGAGTAGAAGGAGTCTATGCACCTCGCTTGGATGGCACTTGCTTTGCAGATGTCTAACCAGCCTGGGGAAACCCTGTTCTTTGGGGAGCCATGTTCTCAGTGCAAAATGTGCCAGGTCTTCATCTTTCCATGGTATGGAACAAATTCATTTTAAAAGGCCTCAGATCCGGACATTAAAGGGTATGAGTGAAAATAGCAATATAAAAAATAAAAACCTAAACTACTGCTGTCGTGAGAAAAGTTCCTTGCCCCACATGGTGTGGGAAAGATGGATAGAACAGCAATTAGACATAATTCTAGGTCATTAAGTTGGGATGGCACCCATGCACAGAACTGTGGAAACCACCAAGAGAGAGGAAAAAAAAGTCACTTATGCAACATGACAAAGGACAGTTAATTAAGCATGGTTTCACAGGGATCTTACACAGTTTCTTGTGAAAGCTGAGACTTTTTGTTTGCTTTTTCAGTATGTTGAACTTTTCTGCTAACAGGCCTGACAAAAAAGCATTATTACATGTCTTTGGAAGAAAAGTGGAAAGAATAAACATAAGTAACTTGGGTGCTCTTTATATTTCACTACTATCTCTCAGTTGAGATCAGTCTCCCTTGTATGAGGTGTAAAGAAGCTGTATTTAAGCTGTAACTAAAGGCACTTTTTGTATTAACCCTGCAGCTTTCTCTGGACAACCCAGGAGGCAGCTGGCACACCCCAGGACTGTACCCAGCTTCGCATCCAGAGGAAACCAAGGTCTGCATCCACAAAGCATGACTTCAGGTGCTAGGGTTTTTTCTACAGCCTCTAGCACACAGAAACTGACTTTGCCTCACTCAGCAGGTGCCTGGTTCATTTGATTTAATTAAATGCTTGATTTAAGTCTCAGATAATCCATCCACCCCCAGCCTAGAAGACAGGCAGAAACAGAATATCTTCTCCCACATACCCCTCTGAATTTAGCAAATGTGAATCAGAGGGTAGGACAGGATTAGATTGAGGAGCACATCTGGTGCTGCACTGAGTGTGACAGCCTTACAAACCTGAGGAAGAGGGGTCATCTTCCACTTACTGACCTGTAGAAATAGGAGTTCTGGGGGTGCAGGCCTTCTGCATGACTTCCCTGAGGAATCTGGTTTAAATAGTAAAGTTGGTTGTCTCTTAAGCCTATAGGTTATCTTGTCCTGGTATGCTGTTATTTCCTTTTATAGCTTGGGCTTTTGTTTCAGTCTTAGACTCCTAAAGCAACTTCAGAAATGGGAATACATGCTGCTGTTGATTTTGGTCAGAGCAGAGTCAGGTCTTGCAGTTGTCATGTCTCCAAGAAATACTGTGACCTATCTGTGTAGATTATGTAGCATATTTATTTGTAGCTTTCTATTTTGATGTGGGAGGACATACCCAATGCTTGTGGATGCTGTTAATGCATGAGGACATGAGTTGTTTTATATTTTCTTATATTAAAGCTGGTTGTAGGGAAAGGACTGTCATTTTGTGCTGTGCTTTTATAGCATCTGACCTCTAAGATCCTGGCCTGTGACTAAAACATATAGGCACCAAACTAATAATTTATAATAATAATATATGACATTGGCATACGCTAACCTTAGTTAATACAGACACAAGCTTAGTGGCTAGATTTTCAACATTACAAGCAAATAAGTCCGGAGAGTTTCAGCTGTGAGTTAGACCAACACCCTTTCCCCCACCTCTCCCACTGAGTCCTGCCTCCGGAACAAGCTCTTGGGGAGAAAAACACATGAAAATCCCAACTTTTACAAAAGTGGGAATTCTGTTCATTCCACAAAGAAATCCAAAGTGTACTTGATAAAAGTACCTACTTTGGTCTCAGATTTATCAAAAGAATTGCTGAAAAGGGTCTTCCAGCTCTTTGGGGAAAGATTTTACTTTCCAAAAGTCATTACCATCCAGTAACTACCATAAATTTGACTGAAAGCTTCTGAATGTTACCAGTTTTGAAAACCCAGTTACTTCATAACCAAAATGTGAATGCTGGAACAGTAAGCTTGGTCGTTTGAAAATTAAGGCCAAAGAATCTCTCTGTGTGTCTATATATAAATATATAATTTTTAATGGATTTTGAGTTACCCAGAGCTAAACAGAATCAGAAATTGCTGAGACATAAATATCACTGTAATGTAAATATATTCATCATTTAATCCAGATAAATACTGGATTATAGACTTCTGAACAGAGACTGACAATTATTGGAAATCATGTGGTCATCTCAAGTATACAGTACCTCAATTAAAAAAAACCCACAAAATCCTTTTTCTTTTTTCTAAGTACCATCTAGCATATAATTTATTTGGTTGGACTCTACAAATATACACATTATATCATGCTAGAAGAACTTGAGAACCACTTTTTTCTTGTTCCCAGGGTCTCTTGACTGTTGGTAAGACATTACAGTCATAATGATAGAATCAGTTTACAGTTGCAAATTCTGCCAAATAGCTCACAAATTGTATTTGGAAAACAGCACTGCCTCTGTTTCACAAAGATAATGATCTGATGTTTTGTTTATGTGGCACCAAAGGAAAATATTATTTTTGAGCTTGTGACAGAATTTCAAAAAGTTTGTGTGGTATTCTAAACTTCTGATACATTCAAAAGTTACCACACTATTAAATACAGAGTAATGCAGACTTTCAAAATATCCTTCAAAAAAGAAAATAAAATCGAACAAATGTTTAATTAAATACATTGTGCCCATTTTACTTCCTTTACCCAGACCTGTATAGCAGCTGGTGTGAATATTCATGCACTACTTTTTACATCTGACAGTGTTGAACATACCGATGAGTTGCCATATAGGCTGCTCACCTTTACAGGTTTTAGCATTATAAGAGTGTTTTCAGCATGTAGTCTGAAACCCACTGCACGAAGCAGGAAATACTACTTCAGACTGACCCACCTAGCAACGTGCAGCCACAAGCGGTTTGGAAAAGGAAACAGAATAACCTTGACTGTGCTGTTCTTTGGAGGACTCTGAGGAGAAAGTGAAAGTAGCAGTGGTTTTGAACTAAATCTGGGGCTCTGCTCTGAGACAGGTGGTTTCCATTCTGTAACCCGTAATCTACCTGCTAAGGGCTACACTTTATTGGGAAGTACACTGGGAATTTTTTTCTGGCAACAGCATTGGACCAAGGATAAAGCATACCATACCACTAGTGGGTCCAGGTGCCCTGACACAGTTGGCACCTGCAGCCAGACTGTCAGCAGGCTCAGCTAGCATGCCATAGGTTTCCCTGTGTACTCCACTGCTGGTAAGCGATGTCACAGATGAGTTCAGTCCAGAAACCAGGTGCTATTTCTTGAGTCTGGGAGATGGTTTCTGCTTTGATTCTTTGTCTAGCAGCCAGCTGGGGGCAGGGGGGACAGGATGTGCTGTGGGACTGCTGCAGGGATGGCAGAGGAGGCAGACACTGATCTCAGCAAAAGGGTTGTCCTGTCCTTGGAAAGGGGCCACACACCCACGGCCTGTGTCTTTGTGACAGCAGCAAACAAGAGCCCTGGAATGACTGGGATCATATCTACCTTTGCTCTGACCACCTAGGATGGTTTGACAAATGTCCTCTGAAATTTTCTGAAGGAGGTAAGCACCAGTAGCTGTCCTTCTTGTGCATCTTTGTGCAGCTTCTTTCACTGGACTTTTGGGATGAAAGAACAGGGATACAATAGGAAACACAGCAATAACCATCCCCAGAGAAGTATATTTTGTGGGAAGGACAGGGAATGTGGGACCCTTGATCTGAGCTTGAGATAAGAACCAGCAGCTGTTGTTGAGGTTAGGCAGAGGTCTTAGCAGGAGAGGTCATATCCACTGGTCAGGAGCTTGCTAGGGAGTGGATGAGGAGAGAAGGGCTTGCAGGCTTCCAGCTGTGAACAGGCCTCTTCCTGCCCTTCATCTTTTGATGTTTTCCACTAGATATACAAGAGCTGCTTGTACTGAGGCAGCAAAGTCCCTGAACATTTATCAAAGGCTGTCATCGCTGGTAGAAACTGGAATGTCCAGAAAAGAGAATTGGAAAGAGGGGAGACAACAGCATATAGGGCTGTCCTGCCTTTTTCCCTCTCTGTGAGGCCTTGTCTCTTCCCTTTAAAGGAAAAGAAGCTGGAAATGTGAGAAGGACTGGATTCATGCTATCTTGAGATTGCGGAAGGGATTAACAGGGAAAACCAGAAAGATGCATAGAGTACAAATGTCTGATTTTACTGAAAGACTGGAAGGAGGTGACATGCAAACAGTAAAGTACACAAATAGCATGAGCAAGTTAAAGGGGAGGTAATAACCCCTTCCATTGGCATGTGTGGCTCTTATAACAGCCCTTGTATCTATCTTTTATCTGTCTTGTTACTTTAGACTCACTAATGCAAACACAATGAGATCTTTAAGGGGCTTATGGAAATTTGCTAGGAAAAGACTGGCTTCAAGGCCAGATTCTGGCTATGTTTGGGCATGAGAGGCTGCAACTGCTAATAACTAATGCTAAACTGACCTTCATGCTGCCATCTAGTGTTTCCTCATAGACAGAAACAACATCCCCAAAAAGAAGCTGCAGCTCCATAATGCTGTATTCAGAACAAATGTAATTTATTCCTGATGAAACACAGTACAACACACAGGCTGGAGGAGAGGGAATGGGAAAGAAACATGTGGAGAACCTACTGCTCTGGGTGAATGTTTAGGGAAACACCTTTTCTTAAAATATTTGTCACTATTTCATCCAGGAGCAGAGAGACACATCTCCACGACAAGATGATTATTCAGAACCAGAATTTGTCCTCATTTTTTTTTCACTCTGTGAAACTAATATGGCTGTTTGCAAGGTGCAACAGTACATAACAGAGAAAGAACCCCAACAAAAGCTTGTCTCTCTTAACCAAGAGAGACCACCATAAACTTGGCAGGTTCTTTTTGTCTGTCCTTGCTACTCTCATAAAGAAACACATGGGATGTTCATTCACAGTTATCAGATGCTGATTTTCAAGTGTACATGAAGGCTAACAAAACGTAACAAGTTATTGTGGGGGGAACATGCAAAAGATTTGACTCTTGACCCTTGATCCCTGGCTTCAAGGAGCTGTAACAGGACACTTTTCCAGCTGTTGCACATCCTGGATTCATGCTGGAACTGTAGAACTCTAGCCTTAATAGTAACAACTCAAGGGTTCATGGGCTGGATGATGCATTTACAACAGACAGAGCATTCTTTTTCCTCAGGCTTCTTTTAGGTGTTTTGAGTCAAAGTTCAAAACAGACCTGAAACATCCAAAGTCACTGCTCTCTTTTGGAGACACTGATTTCTGAGCTTTGCCTCCTGACAACCTGAGCAGGAAAGCTGCAAGGAAAAACTGCACAAGTGAAAAAGGGCAGAAGTCAACTTAAGACAATAGACTGTTCAGAGGGAAAGCCATAATCAGCAGCTCCTGGTGGCACTGTATATCAGGTATAAATTTACTAATTTGCAGGAAAGTGTTCCCATTTATAATAAAATTTTGGTACCAGGATTTGAATATTATATATATGAAGTGACTGCATGTCCTCAGTGCAGTCATAACATGGCTTGTTTAGGTGAAGCAGCACAGAAAAGAACAGAACCAAACTTTTCAGCAGAAAGAACCAAGTATTTCTCTGTTACAAATCACCTCTGAAGTCAAAACACTAAAGTCCTCTCAGGCCCTTAGGTCTTTCAAAGACCTCATCCCCAGAACAGAAAGTCCTCAGGTACACAATGCTAGAGTCCACATTTCTCATTCACCCTATTCCTGTTTTTTCACGAAGAGAACAATTGCACCCCAGATCCCAGTCCCATCAAACTGAGCCTACTGCTGGATTAAGGAATTATTATTCTTCCTCTCTAGCTGTTGGTACCAGGCTATAACACCCAGGTAGGTCCAACAAGTTTTTTCCTAACAAGGAACAAGGCTGCTTTTTAGCAACCTTTCTTTATGTTCAGTGGGCTTTGAATTCAACATGAGTTGTATGCTCTGCACACAGGGCTTTTGTTTTCCAAAGCTCGTGTTTAATGCTCATTGCTGTGGAAGGAAGATACATTCTCTTTCAGTTCCTTGTTCTCCTCCTCTCCATCAAGTCATGACGACTCAGCAAGAATAAGTGAATGAAAAAAAATATGCTTCAGCTCTCTTCCAAAATGTTCAGGATTTCTGTGGATTAAAAAAGAGCAAGAGATTCATGTTTTACAGCTTCATCTCTAAAAAGCCCATCTGAGAACACCGTGGGACAAAGGCTTGAAAACCAAGAGCATTTATCTGTAAAGGAGATTCTTCAGGATCTGCATCATCTGCTTACTTACAGAAGTGGCCACATGCTTGCTGGTGTGGGATACAGAGCAATGGTCATATGGCTCCAAAAACAACCTATTCCCCATCCAGCAGGGAGACTACCATTGCGGCTCTGACACTGGGGCTCCCCAAAATCTGAAGTGAACTGGGATACTCCTTTCTGAGTGACCATTGCTTTTACTCCATGGGAAAGGGGATGAAGACTTTGTGGACACAGCATGGGCCAAAACCACAGGAATCAGCACAAAGCTTGTGGGGGGCATCCATGGTCTCTGCTCTCCAGTCCTCTGCCAACTAGTTGAGGTGGACCCATACTTTATTTTAACTCCTTTTCTGTAATTTTAAAGGTACTTTTTGTGTAAATGTTGCAAAAGAGTACTCAGTATTTCTTAAGGAACAGATTTCCTCTGCACCCACACAATTTCATTTCTCTCTCTCCTCTTTCAATAATAGATTAAACATAACAATGGGAAGCTTGCAGAGCTCTAGGACTGGCTTTTTTTTAGGATTTTTTTTTTTTTTTAATCAAAAGGTACAAGTTCAGTTGTTCTTTTCTTCTGAGTTCTGGGGACACAGGTTTTGCCCTTTAGGCAAGCCACATAAATAGGGAGGACATGAACTTCACTATGTTGTTTGCCTCATTATTCACTATAACATTTCCCTAGTGCCAGGCATGGCCGCCTCCCGAATAAGCAGAGTCAAAACTTTCCTGTAGGTGTCTAAGACCTCTCTTGCAGAAGGCCGTTCTGCCGGGTCCTTCTTCTTACATGCTGCGTGGATGTCAAACAAATGCAGTCGTACAATGTCACTTCCTTCAACATGGCCCAACAAAAAATTGGAGACATCTGGGATTTTCCAGATGTCTGTTTTCTCATCATAGGGAGGCATGAGGTCATCTTCGAATGGCACATCTCCATAGGGCCAACGCTGTTCCGGAGCTACAAACTCACCCTGGAGCTCTCGATGACCGCATTTCACCAGCCTGCCAGCACTCCTGTTCACAAGAGGCAAAGCATCCAAATCATTCACCAGGATGTGAAAGTCACTTGTTAGGAGATACTGAGAGAGGACCTTGTCCAGGTCATTCGAGTCACACATCACTAAGGTGCCCAGAGGGCTGCTGTGCAGGTAACAAATGACACTCACGTAGTCTATAGCAAGCATCAACCTGTGACGCCATGTGTTCATGCCCTTGTATTTGGGAATGTGTAGAGTTTCGTTCAGGCCCCTCAGGGAGCCAAGAGGATGGTACTCAGTGAGGATTGTGAACTGCTGCTCACAGAAGCCAAGCAGACGGACAACATGCTTGCTCTGAAGCGCTTTCAGCATTTTCAGTCCATGGAGAAAGTCCTCCTTCAGCTCTGAGTTGGTGAGCTGTGAAAGGACCACTTTCTTTTCTTTCCACTCAGAAAGAAAGACCTGAGAACACACAAGAGACATGTAAGACACGTGGAGAACCTTCTTCTATGAATTGCTACCAGCTGCTGCTGACCTGTGACTGTGCTGCTTAGTCACAACTGCAAATTGCAGTCACCAGGCACAGTTAGCCCTAGGTAGGGCCATATACCTGTCCCAGCAAGCCCTTACTGACATCGTAATTACATCACGATTTCCTAAGTTTTCTTTGGAAAGGGCAACGCAGATGTGTTATTTCATACCATCCAAACAGTCAGTCTTACTTGGCTGGCCATGATTGCACCATGCTCCACAAGTACTTCACTGATCTCTTTGATTTTGCTTGTGTAGCTGGTTGTCATTTGGTGTCAGAGAGGTGGCCCAGGTCATGCCCTCCTACCTGTTCTGTTCACTTTATCAGTAGCCATAGCCATATGGTCCTGGATGCTCCCAGTAATTATCTGCTGCCAGGATAATTATAACAGCAGTATGGGCGCTAATTCGGCGACAAACTGTGAAAGCCCTTTATTCACAGGAGAGAAGAAAGGAAAACCAAACTCACCTTTTTCACAGCACCTTCACCAACACACTTGAGTTTCCTGACTTCCCTATTTATGGCCTCGCAGGAAAGCCACGGGGAGCAGTTTCTCACCGCTCCCAGTCTGAAGTGCCCAAAGGGGCAGAGGGCAGGGTCCGTTTCGGCACGGCCCGATGAGCTGTAAAACGTGTTGAGGCAGAGGTAGAGAAGGGCATTGAGGAGCAGGACGGCCACCAGCAGCAATGCCAGCGACATGGACGACACCTCCCTGGGGGGAAACTCCCTCCTAGCGAAGTGAGGTTTCTTTTCCATGGCCGTGCCCTCCGCATTCCCGTGAAAGAGAGCGCAGCCGAAGGGGCTGAGGGGGTTACGGGGGGCCGCCCCTCCGCGGCGCACACAGGGCCGCCCCGAGCCCGCCGCCC
>VXBX01006882.1:1507051-1575527 GCA_013400415.1 Scytalopus superciliaris
GCCGCGGTGGCGGCGGCGTTGGGTGCGCTGCTCCTGGCGCCGGGCCCCACACAGCCCGCCCGGCACGGCCCGGCACAGGGCAGTCCGCCCGGCACCCCCGCCGGCATGGGGGCCGCGGGGCGGCGGGCACCGGGGCGCATGGACCAGGCCCTGCTGCTCCTCTGCAACCAGCTGCCCGCCCCGGGCCTGCGCCTCGCCGACCGCTCNNNCGGGCCTGCGCCTCGCCGCCCGCTCCGGCTCCTGCCACCAGGTGAGGGGCTGTGCCGGGCATCTCCCCTTGGCTTGGCCACCAGGCGAGGCAGGACCCGCTTTCGCTCTCCTTTGGCACTAATGAGCTCCCTTCCACCCTCTTGTTCCGCAGTGCTTGTATCAGTTCCTGGCATTTGTCCCGCCAAGCAACGGGAGTCTGAGCAAGCCAGGCACGGCGTCGGTCATGGTTGATACCCAGCATCCACTCACCCTGCTGCTCAACAGCTCTGTGGGGGACACACAGCTCTGCAAGTACGTGCCCCGGCCCCAGGAAATACATGGATAACTCTGTATTTTGTATTGGTTTAGTTTTTTTCCCCTTAGAGCCTACTCACAGCCCCTTTTCCCCTGTTGTTTAGACCTGGAGTTCAGTCTTTGCCCCGCTGCTGCAACTGTGGCATCCCCTGTAATTGTGCTAAAAGGATCTGGGTGCAAGCAGGAGCCAGAACGGCGTTATTGAGGCAGCATGTGCAAGCACCTACTTTCTCTTGCAGGGAGTCTGTAGTTGAAGAAGGCAAATGATGGCAGTGCATGTGTGGTAAAGAATTGTTGTTGGGCTATGGGAGGGTGTTGGGCTTGGCAAAGACGAGCTGCTTTCTGGATCACGCTGTTAGTCCAAGTTTTTGCCTTGCCTTTCCTGAAGCATTCAGGCTTACAGCCCCTGTAAATGCTGCTGTGGTACCTGCATGTAGCGGTGATGGCTTAGCAAGTTTCATTTCCTTTATCCTTTGCAGGATTCAGTATCATTTTGGAGAGTTTGGCAATTATTCCCTTGTGGTAAAGACCCTAAATGAAAGCACCAAAACTGTTTCTTGTGACCTAATCATCAATGAAGGCCCAATCAACAGCTACCTCCGTATGTAATGCTCTGTTTTTGCCTTTCATTCAACATCTTGCATGTCTCCCAGCAGAACCAGCTTCCTAAGAAGCCTGTGCAGCCACTCATGCTGTGCTGAAGAGTTGTCTTGGGCTTGCTGCTCTTAACATCTTGCCTTCTTGAGGCTCTGACCAGGATCAGGCCTCTTCATGTCATGTATGGTATGCCCACAACATTTTTGCTGCAGGGCTTAGTCCAGAAAAATCAGTGGGTACATGTCCAGAGGGAGATATTTTCATCACTAGTTTCTGTTTCCCCACATGTTTATGTATGTACACATAATCCTCCCTCTTCTTTCCTCTGTCTTGCTTCTCTTACAAAATTGGAAGCTATTTGCACAGTGTTTAGATTTTTGTTTGTTGTTGCACTTTTCATTTTAAAACTGACATTTTCCTTTTTTATCCATCTCTTTTCCAGGACCATTTCAAACTCTTGACTATGTCTCTCCTATTCTTTTCCTTTACATTATTCTTCAGTCCTTCCAGTTTCCCAACTGTAAAGGAAAATTCTCCATGCTTGCAAACTTGATGTATTGCCGTCTCCCCTGTTTCCGTCAGGTTGAGGCTGTTTTAAAATGCCTAGTTTTATTATTCAGAACTTACAGTGCATCAACTCTTCTTTCACTATTGTGATGAAGTGCAGTTTTCTTTTTGCCTTTTGTATGCCAACATGTGTTTGTTGTGGGGTTTTTTCCCCTCTGCAACTCAGGCTGGGGATGTGTATTTCATGGAGAAGATGGTGTGATGATTGGTGGGGTGGAATTTTTGTCATGTCTGTGTCACGCTTGGTCAAGCCCAGGTTGCTGAATGGTTTTGTTAGATCACTTACAGAGCTGTGTTCTTCCCTTTCCATGTAGCTATTCTCTTTGCTTTCCTGGTTTACATGGGGATCCTCGCTGTCCTGATTGTCATGCGCCTTGTTATGAAGTAAGTGAACAGAAATTCCTCCTCACACTTGAAGTGGGACTGCCAGATGAAAACCACACGGGATAGTGTGGTAAAGCTTCAGAGTCTTACTTGGTAGCCCTGCTTGCAGCTCATCACATCCTGTTGTCAGGTTGCCATGTGCAAGTTACGCTGTGGTAGCTGTCTGTGCGATAATGAATTCACAGCGATGTGATTTCACTTGAGGGCTGTCTTGCAGCTTTGTTAGCTTGCGTGCAGAGCAGTTACTGCAGAGCAGCTCATGTCCACTGTGAGCTCACGCACACTCTGCCTCACCCTCCTGTGACTTGTCTCTGGGTCTAGCCCTGAATCAGTAATCCAAGTCACTGGGACCTAAGTGTATGTAGCATATGCAACCTTCCACCCTGTGTACTCAGTGGTGTGTCATCCTTGTCTGTAAGCAACCCAAGAATAAAACCCCCAAACATGAGCTTGTGTCAGTGTAATTACACAGCTGCACTTAACTGAGTTCCTAGGTACTGGCTGAATCTCAGTATTACCTATGTGAGCTGTAAAAACAAAACCAGGGACTGTCCCAGACTTTGATTTATGCTGCTAAATAGTTGCTGTTAAGATGAAATTGACTATAAAGTACTTCTTATTTTGTTTTGTGTTTTAAACTGTCACTAATTTTCAGAATTGATCCAGTCAGAAACTGGGTTTACAAGAAGCTGAACCCCAGAGAAACTGATCGTCTGATTAATTCTGTGAGTGACCACAGTATCTTTAGTTTGCATTGTGTAGTCTTTTCATCTCTGAGGAACACATACTATCTGGATATCTGGGGAATTGTCTATTAATAATCATCTTCCCCTTGTATGTGTTCTCCTTAGCAAATCTTGTATTGATGTCAGATAGGCAATTTTATGCCAATAAAGAGTGATAGAATAGGTTTCCATGCAAGTTTAGTGGATTCCCTGTAGACCTCTTGCAAATTTTGAACATACAGCTTTGTGCCCTCTTTAGTTCCCTTGAAGCAAACAGGTTGGTGAAAATACTGTCCCCTTCTGACAGACAGTGTAAGGGAAGGGAAGAAATGACAGCCTTCACATCTGCTTCCAGCACAGCCGGAATTTCAGCAAAAAACTGAAGCCAAAATTTCTCTGGTACCCTTAGAGCTGGCAGTTCTATGTGAGCCTCATTTTGTACTAGAATGTAGGTAATTTATCACAGTCTGGGCTTCACATCTAGGGGATCCAAACCTGTCTAGAATAAAAATACTTGGAAGCAGAACTCTGCAGCAATTCTTGTAGTTGTTGATTTCTGTAGTTGTGATACAGTGATGTTTGCTTCTTTATGCCGTCACCGGGCTGATTAGAGTAGTTTAGGAAACTCAATTGCAAAGAAGTAATTCCCAAATTTAAAAGGATTCATTTTTTGCTGGTTTAGCTCTCAAAATGGTCTCACTGTGGTGTCAGACAGATGCTGGTGGGATGGGATGGATCCCCTTTGAGAGTCAGCAACTGGATCTGCTCAGCTTTCTTGTAAAGCAGTACTCACAGTGACAGCAAGTTTCTGGCTGATTTGGACTGGGCCCAGCTCTCACAAGTCTTGAGCACAGGCTTTTTTCACTGTATTGTTGTTTCTACCTACAAACATTATTGCAATATGGTGAAGCCAGGAAGAGGTTAGAAACAGCAAATGGGGAAACAAAAAGAAGACAGGGAGAATAAAGACAGAGTATGTGAAAGTTTGAAGTTTGCTGACCTCTGTTCCTTAGGCAGCTGGTGCAGCTGCTGACTTGCCCTGCATGTGTCTGGTTTGTTCCTGCAGGAGCTTGGATCCCCAAACACAACAGACTCCATTAACTGTGATCCTGCCCTGCATTCGTGGAGCTCAGCCTCTCGGCAGCGGCTGCATTCCCTTGACACATTCCGAGGGTGAGCATAAGAGCTTGCTCAAAAGCAACTCTTCCAAGGGGAATGAGATTTTTCCAATGATAGCTCAACAGTGCATGGAAATAGATAGCAGATGGACACTTCAAGGTGGTCCGTTTTACTTGGAACTTAATCAAGGTTTTAATTCTCAGATTTTCCAAAACACTTTGCAGTTGACTTAGTTTGAGGAAACATTGAAATTGTGGCAGAGGGTGGAAAAAAACAACATGTTGAGTGTGAAAATGCTATGTGAAGGAACTTCCTTCAGTTTGCCACCACCCGATGATCTTTGAAACACTGCAAAGCTGGAAACCTTGTTGGAAACCTTGAAAATCTTGCATTAAAAGAAATATTTCAGTGGGGGTAATTATTAACTTTGTGTTAATATATATGTATTTCATTGACATGCAATACTTTGTGGTTTTGTTGTCCTTTTAGGCTCTCTCTTGTAATTATGGTGTTTGTTAACTATGGAGGAGGAAAATACTGGTTCTTCAAACATGAGAGTTGGAATGGTAAAGTACAATTGAGACAGTTGATCTGGGTTTTTACTGCAGCAGTATCTAGATGTGGTTAGCCTTGCAGCTGCTGCAGAGTGCTGTTGCTAGGCTGAAGGCTGGGATGCTGTGCCAGTTTGCCTCTGCAGCGTATCTGGCCAGTTAAGTTAATGGGCAAAGCAGTGTATAGTCCTGCTCATTACACAGTGATGGGATGGTTTCACATCACAATCTGTGTGTAAGCTTTTTGTGTGTGACACAGGTTCATAGCTTTAACTTTTCTGTGTTAATGACCACACTCAAGCTGATGTTGCTCAATGCTGTAAAAACATAATGCCTTGATTGGCAAGCTGATGGGGAAGGAGTAGGGCATTGCACTGCCCTACTGGAGAATAGCAAGGATTCCATCCCTGAAATCTTTCCCAAGGCACAGCCATCAGTTCTGACTCTATTCTTGAAGAGTGGTAAAAGCAATGAAGCAAGATGATCAGCTCTTTGTAAGTTTTGTTTATAACATGTTTTAGATTTTGGGACATCAAGTAATTGCAAGCAACCCGCAATTCCTCTAGAAACTAAACAATAATATTGTTAAAATTTAGGGAGGGTTCAAGATCAATAATGTGCTCCTTTGTATTTCTCTGTAGGATTAACTGTGGCAGATCTGGTGTTTCCATGGTAAGTTTCCCTGAAGAATAGTTCTTGTCTCCAGTGATTCTTTATATTAAGGGTTGCAAGGAGAACATTGTGTGCCCCTTGCCCCAAGTGGAAATGTATTTGTGGGTGAATTTGTGTTTAACAGTTATCTAGGAATCTACTCCTCCAGATAAGAAAATCCTTATGAATCAGTAGAAGAGCGAAGTAGTTTTGGTGCCCCACATCTTCTTTCCTCCCACACACAATGTCATAGGGAGGCCCAGGGTTACTCTGCCAGTGGAAGTGCAGTATCCCTGAGAAGCTCATTGCCATGCTACTGTGTTGAAGGTGGTCAGTATGGCAAGATTCAAAGCTGGACTGGTGTGTATCCATAGATAAGATAGCCAAGTACATTCTGGATTAAGCTAATATTTTTATAACCAGAGAATGGTCTTATGGGGAACTAATTATCCCAGCTGCCCCTAGCATGCTTCTCCATACCACTTGTGGTTACTCTTGGAGGTGGGATCCAACCTTGGACTGTAAACCTAACCTAGAGAGGACTGGATCAGTTCTGAATTGGAAGCATAGATTTGCAGCTCGTGTCTTACTGCTCTGAAGATACTGATTTGAGAATTGGAATTTTTCTGGTAGCATACGAATTGCTGGAAAAGGACCAGAATGCAATTACAGCCCTGCCTCAACTGGCCACTGAAAAAGGTGGAAGGATCTCATAGTGCAAGCTCCGTAGCCTGCAAACAGAGAAACTAAAGTTGTCTAGTTCCACTCAGTGCATGCATTTTGTTGGGATAATGCGGGCTGCTTACTTAGTTTTAGCACTTGCTGTCACACACGTGACAGAGACATCTGTCAGCTGCCTTTCCCATCTGCTCTGTTCTCCAGGTTTGTGTTCATCATGGGGACATCAATAGCATTGTCACTGAGCTCCATGCTGAGGTGGGGAAGCTCCAAGTGGAAGGTGCTCAGGAAGATCCTCTGGAGGAGCTTTCTGCTAATCCTGCTCGGAATCATAGTTGTGAATCCCAATTACTGCCTTGGACCCTGTGAGTGGAACTTGCTCTCTTCTTTGCATTTCTGCAACTGTTGTTCCTGCCTCCTTGGCTGGGCTATTGCAAAAACAGTGTCAGCCTTGCTATGTGGGGCAGTTTGATGGTATCCTGTAGAGTGCTGTTCAATTCTGCACTGATGCAATTCTCTCTATTAGAGCCCTGTGAAGATCACTGTTTATCCTCTGAAGTAGTGACTTTCCCAGGAGTATGATTTACAGAAAGTTGGCAGGGCAGAGTGGAGGTGTCCCCTGTTACCTGCAGATGCAGTGGGTCTCAGCTCTCCCTGGAGAAGGGTAGCTTTCATATTTACAAAGGAGCCTGTGCCTGCTCCTCTTTCACATTGCTTGCATGTTTTCCAGTGTCCTGGGATAATCTGCGTATTCCTGGGGTGCTCCAGAGGCTGGGATTCACATACTTGGTGGTTGCTGCTCTCGAACTCCTGTCTACAAGAGCTGAGGGTGGGACCTGGGTGAGTTACGTGGGGAGACAACACCTGACACTGGAGTACGGTTTGGGAGCCTTTGCTCTTCTTTGGGTACAAAAAACCACAGGAGGAATGATGTGAAAATGTGTAGCATCTTACCTGATGTATAGTGCAGTGACCTGATAAAAATTGTGGGGAACATGGACCCTTCAGTGTCCCAGTCTGCATTTTATCACATCTAGCTTTGCTGTATTTGAAGATTCCACAATCCTGTTCAGATGGCGGTTAGAAGCAGGCATGCCAAGGCCCTGTTTTCATTTCCATTGCCAAAGGGAGCCCAGGGACAGGCATCTCTATGCTGAATCCTGTGGTCTGTGTTTTGTCCAGTTAATTTTGGCAGTGTTTTTTCACAGCAGGGGAAAGTAATACTGCTTTTTGGCCTTTCTAGAGTCTGTTTTCCCAAAAGGCTTTTGTTCTACTCATGAATCAAAATTCTTTTTGACATTTTCCAAGTTAAAAAACATTAAGGGCTTTTGTTTTGGTTTGTTTTTCCCATCCTCTCTCCCCTCCCCAAGTAACTTAAGTGTCTGAAAATCGTTTTTGAAAATGGAAATGTCTACTGGCAGAATCCAATTTTGTAATGACAACAGTTCCCTCTTGTATCTGGGGGACTGCCTGCCAGGAAGTACAGGTTGTCCCCAAGGGCATGGTTTTCACTTGCCAGCTAATAGCCCCTTTCCTCCATCTCATGCAGGAAGCACCATATCCTGCTCTGCAGGATATTCTCCCCTACTGGCCACAGTGGATTTTCATTCTGATGTTAGAAGTGGTTTGGCTCTGCCTGACCTTCTTGTTACCAGTGCCAGATTGTCCTAGGTAAGACCATGCACTTGGACTACTTTCTGTGGGGCATTGGATTGTTTTTCTTCTACTGAGTAGAAAATACGTTTTATTATCCATAGGGAAAAATGAAGAGGAGAGCTTTTAGGCCAGCAGGGTTAAAGGAAGCATTCACCATGTTACTTTGGTACTAAAGTACCAGGTTTTAAAAAGGTGATGTCATTCTTCCTTTCTAACTAAAGAAGAGCATTAAAATCTCCCCAAGGTCTGTGTACAACAAAATATGATCATTGCAAAGCTATCAATGTGCGTCTCTAGCCAGGGAAAACATTGAGCATTTAGTGTGCCCAGTGGACCAGCTGCTATGCAGCCGGAGTGTACCAACACTGTGCTATAACCTGTTTGCCTCTGTCCTAGGGGCTATCTTGGTCCTGGGGGCATTGGAGACTTTGGAAACTATCCCAACTGCACTGGAGGAGCAGCTGGTTACATTGATCGTTTGCTTCTTGGAGAAAAGCATATATATCAGCATCCCTCTTCAAGTGTAAGTAGTTTTTGGTTTGCAGTATGAGGCCACAGGGGAAGCACTGAACATACCTGTCAGGAGGGGCTTGGGAATTATACATGCAAGGGAATTTAAGAGAAAGGTGACTGGTTGCTCAGGTGCCCTGTAACAACTGTTTTCTCTCTAAGGTCACTTACCAAACAACGATGTCGTATGATCCTGAAGGGATCCTGGGGACCATAAATAGCATTGTTATGGCATTTTTGGGACTGCAGGTACTTCTTTTCTTTCTGGTTGTGTGCAAAATTGGGAGAGTTTGAGGGAAGCGGGGAGGCAACTGAATTTCTTTAGTTAAAACTGACTGGTTCTAACAAAAACTTTTCCAGAGCAATGCTTTCAGGATGACTTAGCCTGAGGAGAGTGTCAGAGAAGTGGAACCTAACATGGCAGTAACCTGCATTACATACACTTGGACTTTTTCTGGTTTTGTAAGGGATAGACACAAGAAGTTTGCAAAATATCCACCTGGAAACTTGTTTTAAAGTTGTTAAGGTTGGGCTTATGCTGGGAGTAGGCTGGCTCTGCACATTGGAAAGTACGGCTAAGAGGTGCAGATTTCACAGCTTCATTTTAAGGGTTGTAAAGGTTGCAGCTGTACAAATTTTCTGCTTGACGTGCAGTGTTAGCTGTCTTGCAGAGGGTGCTGTGAGTGTGTTCACCTTCCCTGATACAAGGGATGTAGGGGTTCACACTGGTGTTACCAACGCCAAAAGCTCACCAGTGTTTAGAATATGATACCACAATGCTTTTTGATGCAGTTCTAGTTAGTCATTGTTGGCTTTTCTGACTATGCAGCAGCTGTGAACCAAACTGGAACTATGGTGCTGGGAATATTACCACATGTAGCACTGGGTAAAAATTGATTGGGAATATCTGTGGGGCAGAGCTTGGAACAGAAGTGTGACTCTGAAGGATGAGTCATCAGGACACATTTCTTAGTGGTGTATGGAAAGGAACACGTGCTCTGAGCAGGTCAGGGTGCGACATGGTGCTGTGGAGAAGCTGTTGGGGATGGCTGTGTTCCTTCATGCAATCCTTGCCAAGGGAGATGGAGCTCAAGTTACATTGTATTGACCTAATAAAGTTGTTTGTCCCCTTCCTCAGTGTTAACATAGTAGGGAAGTGAGAAAGGTGCATCTCTATTACTGATTGGGTCACATTTAAATTTTTCCCCCTTCTGTGTCTGTTATTTGCAAAGAGTCCTTATTCTGATTTGTATCAGCCACTTGCCTGATACAAATCGTATTTGTGTTCTCTGTCTTAGCTCAGGTAGCTGGTGGCAAATATATCTGGCTCTTGAAATGTAGTTACATTAATGGGCATTAAATATTTTTTGTATTCTTTTTATAAGGCAGGAAAAATTACCTTGTTCTACAAAGACCAGCACAAACAAATTATGAGTCGGTTCGTCATATGGAGCATAGTAATGGTAAGCCTGATAGATGTTCAGCTCTGTAACAGACATGTATTGTAGTGCAGTGCAAAGTTATAAAACATGTTGCAGTGGTTATATAAACTTAAGCAACTTTCTATTTCAGGGAATTATTTCTGCTATCTTGACAAAATGTTCTAAAGAAGAAGGGTTTATTCCCATAAACAAGAACTTATGGTAAGCAAGGAGATACAACTTTTGGTATGATTTTGTTAAAGTACTATTTTACCTCAGAGAATGTTCTGCCATTTGTATACTGAGATCTGTATCGCATAGTTCTCTAAATATTAAATCTTTCTATTGAAAATGTTTGTAGGTCAATATCGTATGTGACAACCACGGCCTGCTTTGCTTTCATCCTCTTATTGCTCATATATTACCTTGTGGATGTCAAGAAATGGTGGTCAGGTGCTCCATTTCTCTACCCAGGTCAGTAACATCACAGCAGGAAACATATTCCTTCCAGTTCTTTCTACACTGATACTATCATGTTGTTTTCTGCACTTCCCTTGTCTTTAGAAGAGTAGGGATTTAGAATGAGGCAACCTGAAGGATTCCAGAATTATTAATTTGAGGGGAACCTTTGCATAGAACCGGGAGGCTTGACACCAGATATTTAGGAGAGAGGGACAGTCAGTTCTTTGAATGAGGCCTGGATGCTGCTATTGCTATTGTCTAATGACTGTTCTCAGTTTGGTCTCAAGTTAAGGTCCCAGTGAACAGCTGCCTAGTACCAAGCAAAATACCACAGCTGTTCTTGGCTGGTTTTGGAAAGGACAGCTGAGACTTGTGTAACTTAATGGGAAATTCAAAGGCCTGTCAACAGAGTAATACCACTTCTGAAGATGTGGAAGATGAAATCCCCTGGGAAGCTGTGTAGGTTCTGCCTCTGATTTTATCTGATTTTAGATAAGCATGTGTCCCAAAGTATCCTACTGTGGTTTTAACCACACTGAGCACACAACAAACAGGAGTAGAGAATGCAAACCCACAGCAGAGGGGACCTTTCAGCAGCTTTGGTGTCTGGTGTCTGGACGGG
Source organism: Scytalopus superciliaris (assembly GCA_013400415.1). Taxonomy (NCBI): domain Eukaryota; kingdom Metazoa; phylum Chordata; class Aves; order Passeriformes; family Rhinocryptidae; genus Scytalopus; species Scytalopus superciliaris. The sequence continues at coordinate 1,517,499 of VXBX01006882.1, forward strand.
AAAAGGGGTAGGGTGACAGCATGGCATCGTACCTCCTACCAGAAATCCCAGAGCTTTGAAGAGCAGTCAGCATTTGTTTGTAAAGGCAACAGATCTGACCAGATAAGGTTGGCACTCATCCTCACTGAAAACACTAACTGTTATTATTCTCCTTATTAATATAATTGCAGGATACCGCTTTGGTTGTATTTTCAATTTAGCACAAAGGTTGTTTGTATTTCTTTTAAATAAATGTTTTGGAGGAAAGAACCCCTCAGGCTATATTTGAAAACACATGTATGTAGCATCTTTGGAGCAAGTAACATTAGCTGTTGTCTCTGTGCTACTGTTTTACAAACCTGGCACGCCTCTGCCTGCTTGCTCTGAAGCAAGCTCATATCTGCTCTTTCACATGGTATGATCTGTGCTTCCTTTCAGGGATGAACTCAATCCTGGTCTACATTGGACATGAAGTGTTTGAAAACTATTTCCCTTTCAAGTGGAAGATGCAAGACAGCCAATCCCATGCAGAGCATCTGACTCAAAACCTCACTGCGACAACTCTTTGGGTCATAATATCGTATTTACTTTACAGAAGGAGGATATTCTGGAAGATCTGATGAAGGCAGTCGAAGTGTAGCAGGCCTAGATTGTGATGAGGCAGGTGGATTAGGCTGAAATATGGTGGATTAGCCTGAAATCCTGCCACTTCTGCTAGGCTGTATAACTAAGAAGGGATACTAGTTCAAGTTTACAGTGCTATGAAGTTGTCATAAAGACTTCTATGCGACTAAAGGGACAGTATTTTCCTATTTAACAAAACCTGACTAGTCTGCAGTTGCTCTTTGTTTCCTGTCTTTGTAAATATTTTACCGATTTCCCTCCTTCCCTCTATAGAAAAACTGAACATACAGTTGGGCAGTCTAAGACAGCCTGATGGTGTTCAGGAAAGGAACTGCAAGGGATCTGGGTGGTGACTCAGGGGTTATCAGAATGGGCCTGTGGTAACAGTCCTTGCCTCTGACACAGAACCTCCTAGCTCAAGTGGTCTGGGGTTTGTATATATCCTTGGCACCTGTTGCATGTCTGTGCCCCTCTGGCTACTGGCACACATTTTACTTGGCCGTTGGCTCCACGTAAGAGCACTGGCAGCATCCTCAGCCCTGCACTTGGGAGTGGTGGTGCAGTTACTGTCTGGGAAAGCTCTGGGGCACTTCTGTGTCACTGCATGCTGTGGAAAGTGGCGCCCTCAGCTGACCATGCTTCATTATATTCTTCCCATTTGGTCTTGAACCAAAACCTTAGGTTTAGGATCCTGCTGAAGCCTGCTGCCTAAAATCTCTTCCAATGGCTTATTAATCTGCAGGCGGCTGCTACAGGTTTAGCAGCCCATCTGTGCATGTTCTGGGCCTTTGTGTTACGTACCTCTAGCATGGACGAGGTCCAAGTTTCACGTGCTACACTCTAGGAGTGCAGAAAGGCCCGTTCCTATTGACTTTGTATAATCACTTGGATATTTCCACATTTCAGTCAAAAGCAATCCTCTTTCTACATGGATTTACCTAAGGGACCTAAATCTGAAAACCAAACTAGTGCTAATAAACTTGAAATACCTTGCTATGTTCTCTGTGTATGTATAAAGGCGAAAAGAACTAAGACACACACCTTAGTATTATGCTATGGAAAAAAACCCACAAAACAAATAGGATATTACAGAAGACTTCTTAAACAAAGTTTTATTTATAAAGTTTGATCTACCCACATAAGAAAACTAAGTAGTGAACAAACACTGAGTAGTGTTTGTATATGGCAGAACCTGTAACTCATAAGGACTTCGACTTGCTGAACAAGTAATTTTCCACTCTATGCTGCTTGTTCATACAATAGAGCCTTCCCCTCTCTCTATAAAAGACATGGCATCATGATCCAGTCCATTCAAGCAAGAGTTTGAAGCAGCAGTATTTTCTCATTAATGCAGAACCTGTGCAAGACCACCATGAGATTTTCCCCACAGCGCGAGACCTGGCGCTCCATGGCCAGGCGGAAATCTTCCTTCACTCCTTTAGTTATACCCCGGGTAACTGTGTGGTGCCTTAAGCCACGAAGGAAAGAGAGACAGACAAAATAAAATAATGGTTATTTAGTGAACTACAGTAATTTAAAAGGTACTGCATGTCACTTACTATATATTTACTGTCCATATCTGAGTTTATGTAATGAGAGTCAAATAGCCCGTGCTATGCTATTTTTAAAAAATCATGTGTTTAGTAGCTTACAAGTCTTTCAACAGTTAGTTCTCACTGCTTGACTGTGACTGGGGAGGAAATAATGTTGCTCTTCTGCCTAACAGAAAAATATATTCCCTTAACGGGGCAAGTACAGAGTTCTCCTTGCTTGGGGAAAGGAATTTTTTTTTCCTTCTACCTTTGCTGCCCAGGCCACTTCTTCCTTGTAATCACTTCTATAAATGGTTGGGGTTGAAAGAAGAGTGACAAGATGAACTTGCTTTCTCTGGAGGAAGAGTGCCAGCATAAAGAGCAGAGGTTATCTTCTACCAGTATCAAAGTGCAGGAAGGAGCTATGTAATCCTGTGGGCACTGATAACGCTTCGACTAATGAAAGGCATAGTGAACACCTCACAAAACCCAAATCAAGACAGGCTGTGAGTCTGCATCAGTAGAAGCCAGCTCCTATGCAGATATTAGACACCAGGCAGGGATTACATTTATTCTGAGCAGAAGTTCAGGACTTGTTTTCAAGCAGAACAAAAGTCCAGCTACTGAGCAAGCTAAAGCAGTGTTGGTGGGGGAAACTCATGGGATATTGCCCTGCTAAAGGCCGTTCTTGTGAACAGCTCTTTGTCCTCACACTGGTCTGCAGCACTCAACACCTCCATCCTGTTCTTAAAACAATGTTCTGCAGCACCAAAGCACTACCCTTTACTTGCACTGGTCCAGAAGTAGGTAAGATCAAGACTTTGGAACATCTACCTGCAAGGCCTACTTTGGAAGGGGAGAAAAAGATATGCCCTGAAAAGAGAGCCCTAACATTCCTAAAGGAGAAGCATAAATTAATTCAGAGAAAGCATAATGCTAATGCTGAGACAAGTCCTGAGTCATGGGTAAGAAGGGAAGAGCTGGTCCAAACCCAGCAAGCACACTGAAAGACAAAATAAAAAATAAAGGGTGAGGGCATCTATGCCAATCTAGAGATGCTGAAAATGAGAAAGGGAAATATCTTAGAATTACCCTCACCCACAATACCACCCAGCTTTCACAAAAACAAGCAAGTCTGGCATTTGAGAAGAGACTTCTCTGCCAAACTAGTAGAGACCTCTGCAACACATGGAAAAGGCAAAGAGGAGACTATAGCTTGGAGCCTACTGGGCAATTCCTTGATGAGCTAGGCTAAGTGAAGCAAAACTGCACTGAAAACACTCAGCATATTTAGAGGTTATGAGATAAGCCCTGTTTTCAGACTTTAGTGTTTTAAACATTGCTGGCAGCTGAGTGCTATGGTCAATTACAACCTAAAGGAGAGTATGCAATCTACAACTACTGAGCAAGCCAGCAGCACCTTGGAAGATGTGTGTCCTGTTACAACTGGAAAACAGCAAACAGAATTGAGAACAACCTAAATGAAGGAAAGTAGCTACAAAAGGATATAGTAACCAATGCCTTGGAAAGAAAGGGTTATGCTCTTGCTAATATATGATTGAACATCAGTATAATTTTGGAGGATTTCTACATTATTGTTTAAATTCATGATTATTAAATTGAAAGGACACGGATACTGGCAACTTATGGGAAAAAGAAAAATAAATGTTATAATAGAACAACATGGTTTGCCAGGCAATGTAGGCACAAATGAAGGAAAAAAAAAAAAGATAAATAGTAAGTAACAAATTGCTGAAAACCATGGGCAGTAAAACATGTTGACAAAACACAGCACACTATGAGCGGGGTTTTTCCACTTGGTACCTGTCAGCAGTCTGTATGCTGGGCTGTAGCACAGGTATGAATTCCTGCTGCAGTAACCCCATGGGAGGGCTAGAAGTCCTTTAAAAAACAGCAAACAGCAGCATTCAAACACCCACACACCAACTACCCCTTTGGTGCAAAACAACTCTCCAGAAAAAGGAGCAACAAAAAAACTAGGGTGAGCTCACATAGCAACATGATCACCGAGCAGCCAAAGGGGTGCAAGACCCTAACAGCATCAAACATGCAAATATCCCCAGATTTCATTGCAAGGCTATTCTACAACTGTGATCTAAATACGTATACATATTTTTGGAGTTACACTGGGAGAAAGGACAGCAGCAGGTGCGAAAACAATACACAGTTGTACTATGATGAACTGTCATAGCTCTTCCCAGGAAGCACATCAGTCAGAAAAGATTTAATCAGAGGAGCACTGCAGATACCACAGCTTCCCTCCAGTGCTGGCAAGAGCATGTCAGCAATCTGGGGTAGCCCAGAACTTGGAGTTAAGGGATTTTCTGCTGAGCCCAAGCCGAGTGCATGCACAGTGGGTATCGGCCAAGTTGAGTACATGACGGTGTTTGTTAAAGGTTGCCTAAGTATCTTTTTGTTAGTCCACAGACAGCCTTTTTCACCTTTAAAAATTCAAACTGCATAAAAAAATTACTGTTAGAGGATGGCACAATGTCAGAGCACAAATGCCTGCTCAGAGCAACCTCCTATTTATGACCAGGGCCACATGAACTAACCACCAAAAGGTGTCTCAGCTGAAAGACAGTTTGTCTTCTCCCTGAAGTTTTTATCTCTGTGTGCTATCTATAACAACATAATAACCTAACATGTCCATCCTAGAGCAAATCCAATGCCCCACCTAAAGAAAAGAGAAATGAGAAATTTGGTATGTGGTATCTAGTTTCTTAACCTAAGTCTCTCAAAATGTCACCTAAATCTTAAAGCACCTGTGTATTGAGTGCATCATTCACCCCCATAGATGCTAAGAAGGAAACAGAGAAGCAAAACTTGCACTTAGATACCTATAATGCTGAGTTAGATGCTTACCTTCAGATCTCACAGGTGGGCATTTTGGTTCATATCTATAATTTATTAATAGATATAGATGGAGAGTTATGCTTATAAAAGCCAAATAAAGATGGGACATTTAGCACTCTTAGTATGTCTACAATAATCTGAAATAAAATATTCACAAAAATTATTCAATCAAATGTGATAATTTTTCAAGAGTTCTTGGCACGAGTGAGTCCAGTACTTGTAAAAATGGACATGGGGAACAGATTATACAAGGGACCAGCAAGATATTATTGGTCCCAGAGTGGCAGATGTTTGCAAAAGGGATTCTGTGCAACAGTGTCTTCAATACTGTTTGCAAGACCTGCAGTCAGAACTAGACCTATCCACGTGCACAATCAGAATAAAAATTTTACTTTCAAGGTACATTTTTTCACTTCAAACCAATTGAGCTTTTCCTTCTCTGTCCCCAAGGAGACGTGTGATGGGAATGGATCAGAGGAAGAACATTTAGCTTTTGGATCAAGTTTGTGCACTTTGGTAGGCTACAATTAGATTAATTAAAGTAACTGTTACCAAAGAGAGAAGCAAGGTATTAAAAAGTAATTTCTTGCATATTGTTCTTGTCCTCTTTAACCTCACCAGCTAAAAGCGGCACTACTGACATGTATAATCAGTAAAACTATGAAACTTGCCTTGTCTAGAAGGGACTTCAAAAACACCTAGCAGTGCTGAATTCAAAGCTCATTAACAAATCGTGTTGATACTGCAAACAGAATGATTTGGCTATATCACCAGTTAAAACCGAAACCATGGACCTTCATATTCCCACAGTGGATACAAGCAAAAGGAAAGTTTAGTAGCTGTATACAGATTTTGCAGAACCCAACTATAAGTCTGCAGGCTACCAAGATCTTATTTCAGCTTTTGAAAACCACACTGCAGTTTGCTTTACTGGGTTCAGAAGGTACTTGGAAAAAAGTACTGGCAGAAGAATGTGAAATTCACCTGGGGAGAAAACATCCTGTAAGTCATCAAAAAAAAAAAAAAAGTGGTCTCTACAAAAGACATATAATATCTGAAACACATTTCCCATCAATTAAGATGCAGGATTGCTACAAGATCAGACAAAAGAACAACTGCTTCATCTTTGGCCTGCAGTGGCAAACACAGTGTTTCTGAGCATGACTGAACAACATCTGAGCTGCCTCTGCTAATTCTTGGGAGGATGGTGCAGCAGCTCCTCTGACCAGAACTGGTGATAGTTTTGAAAGGTGTAAGCAGTCTGCAGATACTGAACCTACCAACCACTGTCCCAGGAAAGAGGGCTATGCTGGCACACTATAGAAAACCCCAGCTGGGGACGGCTGAAGAGGTCAACACTGTTGGGTGACACCATCCCTGGGCCTCTCAGCCAGTCCAGCTAAAAAAACATCTGTGGTACCAGGGGAGTAGACGTCATCTCCGATCAGCGGCCTACACCCTGAGCTATCTATTCCATGAGCTCTCCGATGAAGTGCTTCCAGTCCTACACATCTGAGTCATGTGAAAGACACTGTACACAGCTTTTTCAGCTGGACAGGATATTTGGCTGTTTTGGCTCAATAAGCACAAAGAAATGGACCTCTCTTCTACAAGCATTTCCGCCACTCATGAAACAACACTGATCAAAAGGAGGTCAAAGACAGATTTTGCCTTGCTCTATAGAAACTTCTTGCTACCTGCTTCCTGACTGGTGGGGTCAGAACAGAAAGTAACAGGTGCCACACCAATCAAAACGGCACCTAGAGAAACAGTGCTGGACTATTGCAACAACATTGAGAGAGCAGGTGAGGAGTTACCAGGCGTAGTCTTCAGTGCTAAGCCCTCTGGCTGACAAAGCTTATTACTTAACATGATACGTAGTGCAGCATATCCTGATGCTTGTTTTCACAGAGCTGGTTACAAGCAGTGAGATATAGCAAAGGTAAGAGTCTGAAAATCTAGAGTTTAAAAGAGAAAATTCTCTGTCACATAAGGAAGCATTTGAAATTCTACTTTTCTTTAATTACACCTAGGATCTCATTTTTATGTTGGTTAAGAAGAACTTTGGAAAACCTATTTACTAATGCAAGTTTGGATCCCATTGTCTGACATTAGGCTCCCATTTTGAAAACTTCATCCCATTTCTAGTTAGTGAATAGCCAGAATACACTGACCCAAAGCGGAATTTCAACAAACTTTAAGCAGTCCCCATCTTATAAAGCAAAATATCACAAGTTCTCATAAACAACTAGGATATTTCAAAACATTCTGCCACTAAAACCCTGCAGCAGGTAGTTTGGAGTCAAGACTGAACAAGTAAGAACACCTAGAAAGTTAATCCAAATTATTAATTTCCTTCAGCATCTCGTAATGAGCTACCCAGAATTAGCTTGTTCGGTACATGGCAAGAGATGACCTGCTAGTTCTAACAGAAAGGTTATTATAGTGTAGCTGGAGTGTAATTTAATTTATGTTTTATACCAAAGTTTTTCTTCATTCAGTGGTCTTTCATAGCTTTGTTTACAATGAACAGTGCTTTCTGTTCAGGGTTACTGTTCAGCCAAATTAGTACCAACACCTTGCACTCAGGACTAATTACTTAAAGAATTCCTATAAAGTGCAAGTGTCTGGTTGAAAGAGCACTATTGTAATCACTTTAATATGAACCATTCTAAAGCAAATGCCACACTCAGAAATAAAGTTCTGTAAAAGCAGGGCTTAAAGTTGAAGAGCCCTCAAAAGGAATTCACAGATCAGCAGGAATAAGAAAAAGAAATTCAGGGCCTTATTTGAACTCCTTAAATTTAAACTCAAAGATATGACAAACCATCCAGAACATGAAAGCAAAGACAACCAGAACATACTCCCTTTTTTTTTTTTTTTTTTTTTTTTGGCCAAAGAAAACAGTAAATGCTTTTTTATCCTTACTTGATCAACATTGCTTGATTTGGCAGCAGTTCCAGATGAATTTTCCCTCCTTCCTGTGTTCTTAAATAAGCAAATTCCTCCAACATATCAATATCTGAAGAAAACGTTAAAGATTTGAGTTGGGAAACAATGACAGAGAACATTCATTCTTATCCCTCACTTCTGAAGCCACATTGCTGAAAGGACAGTCAACTTGAACAGCTATTGAAGTACCTCATTCTTAAAAGTGATAAAGAAAATCACAGCATGTATGCCTAACCCTCCACAAATTTGTGAGAAATGGCTTTTTAAAGTGAAAAATACATCAGTTAACTTATTTTCTTTCTTAATTTCTTCATATGGACAGTCAGAGGTAAAGAAAGTTCATCTCTTCAAACTCCCTAGTTGTTTTTGCTTCCTTTTCCTGCATTGCAGGTTACAAAAGCAGTGCAAACTGAGGTTGGAACTGAAGGAAATGCCACCACGATGGCACATACCACCTTTTTTAGTTTTCTACTTTGGTCCCTTATTTAATTGTTTGGGGATTTTTTTTCCCTTTCCTTTAACATCAAAGCTTATTTAATTGTCTCAGATAGGAGTTAGACCTCCTTGCTTCCTGGGGACCACATTTGGGTGTCAGTTTCGATGAAAGTCTAAACTGTCCATTTCTCTGTATGCTAATCAAGATTTATGTCAGATATCTGAATAGAGAAATCAGACAAACTTTGCATGAACTTTGACACAGGTCATTACCTTACTCAACCCAAGTATCTTACCCACACAAAACATTTAATAAACAATAGCCAAAATCATTCAACTCTGAAGCACAGGTAACACTTTACCTTCTTGTTAACACCTTTGTACATAATGCCCTGTATTTCTTACTGAAAAGATTGCTATCACTTGCTTGAGCAGCCTGAGCTGCTGCTGTTTTTCTGAATGGAAGTGCAATGGCAATGTACTTAAGGGTACTCTCAAGTGCCAGAACAGGTGACAGGAAGCATATTTACAGTGCATTGTGCACTGCATCTATTACAACAGGCTTTCGTGGTATGGAAATAAATACGGAATACAATTCAGGGAAAGAGCTACTACTGAAACTATCTAACAGCTTTTTCAACACTACAGCACAGGATGTGAACGCTATTCTTGGTTAGAGAAAGGATACTTGTGACATAGTTGAAAAAATTCTCATACTGGAAGTTTCCTTGTTGGCAGATTTTGTTGATGGCTTTCAGGAACAAGTTCTCACCCCTTGGCCACTCGTGCTGAAGCAGAACAACGACGTGGCCCAGCGCCATGTCATCTCTGCTGTCTGTGAAAGCTCTCAGCTTCAGGGAAAAAAATACATTGAGACAATCAGGAAACACATGCTGCTTTTATAAATATATGGGATTCATCTCACCCAGGTCTGCATAAATACAGAAGTTCTCTAAAAGTATATATAAAGGCAGAATGAAATACGCTTCTAAAGTAGGCTGGAAATTTCCAGCTAAAATACCAAATTCTCTCCACTAACCTATATGGGAAGACTGAACAGAGACAAAAATTTTGAGATCAATTCTATCTTCTCTGCTCAAAAGTAAAACAAATAGAGGAGAGAAAAGAGAGAACAAACCCTCCTCCATCAACACTCCACTCCCCCCTCCAAAAAAATACTGTTCATGAGCGATGAGAAGGACTTGAGGCACAGCCCTTCACAGCAGTGGGGTAAGGCCATGCAGCTTCAGGAACCCAGACACATAAACCAGGCCTTAGAGACAGGAAAGAACTTGAAGCCCCAGTTGACCCTTATCTTACCTTGAAACAAGCTAACAACAGATGAAGGCAGTAAGGCATGATAGCTCTACTGGTACATGGCCAAAGCTTCAAATCAGACCCTGCAATAGAACAGTTCTTTAGGGGTCTCATGGTTATCCAAGTTGGAAAGAACTTGGAATGGAGCAAAACAAATCTACAATTGTCAATGTCAGGTAGCAAGGAAAGCTTTAAGGTAAATTAGGAATGATTCAAAACATGAAGTTAAACCTTTTTTTTCTTCATTTCTCTTTTCCTGTGGTATGACTTTTTCACCAATACACCTTAAATGGTACCAGCATAAAAACCACAATACAAAAGCAAGAAGGGATAATTAAAAAAACTTCCTCTGTTTTCCTAATACAAAATGAGAATAATTACATACTCAACCAGAAGACATGAACTAAAATTCAGCTGACACTGAATTTAGGGTAGTAGCAACTCCATACCTTTCCTGAATTTAGATTTGACTTTAGGTTGCTCCTCTTGAACTTTTCCTCCTTCTTGTATTGGAAGCAAAATATAGCACATGAGGTCAAGCACTTTTTCACATGTTTGCTATAAAAAGAAGGGACATGATAATGCTAAATTTAAAGTAAAGTTCTTAAAATTCAGATATGTTAATAATGATAAAAACTTCAGACACCAAAAAAGAAATCAAAAAATTCTTTGCTAGAACTTAAGCAAACTTAATACACAGCATAGTTTGGCTAAGCAAAAAGACTTAGCTGTCATTTAACAGTCTCTGAGATCCTACATATATCATTTTAATTATGAAAAAATATGTAATGGCATTGCTCACTTCAAGGGTGTAACAACAAAAACTGCCATCAAAAACTATTTGCCTTTGAAGGATTAAGTTTTCAGATTAATTCTTAAAATAGTTTTGTAAAGCCTGTTCTCTTCATGGTAAAAAAAAGAAGGTAATCTAACAGCATGACAGAAATTCAATGAATTTTTAATGCTATTTCCTAGAGACAATAAGAGGTCTGTGGGGATACATGATCACATTTTCAGTGAAAAAGTATTAAACTGGAAGGGACAAAAGCACTTGTTCAGTAATAATAGGATGATGTTAGATCCTAAGACACACAGCCTTTATTATCAGTGCTGACACTGACTGACCTCAGATCACCATGCACGCCAGTAATATTAAAAACACAAAACATGTATTGCAAAAGTAAAGCAAGTTCAGAGGTCAAGCCAGACAATATTGCTCTGGAGTCTCTTATACTGCCAGTTGATAACTAACTCTTTTCTAAGATGGTTACAGAAGTTACCTTTTTCTTTCCACATGAAGCCTACACCTAAGAATTTTCCCCTCAATTTTAAGAACTGATTCAATAAAATTAAAGAATACAAATTTAAGGTTACATTTACAGACAACTCAAACACTTGTAGCTATGGAAAATCCTAACTAAACCCCCAAATCTTAACTACCAACTAGACTAAATATATATATGTAAAAGGGATTTGCTAATGGACAGTCAGTTAATTTATCAGAAAGTGCAATTCTCCCTGTGAAACATGGATTTTTCAGTAGACCCTGGCTTATGTTTAATATCCTCTTGAAAGCAGGAAAATTCAAAGGAAGAAGACAAACGGCAACCACAGGGCCAGGTGATGATGGATCAGTGTGTGGAATGCTGTACATACCCGATACTCTCCAAGGGCAAAATGGCATGATGCTAACTGGATTAGTGCTCTCTGATTTTCCAGAGATCCTTGTCCAGTAATTTGCTGTGGAGAATGAGAGCCCTGAAGAGCTGCCAAGTGATGTAGGCTGCTAATCGCTTTTTTGTACTGACCCTTTAAAAAAGGATATAAAAAACCACTGTTAGGGTCTTCTCTATACAATAGGCAGAAAGACAGAAACAAAAATTCCCTTACAAACAGCTTTCAAAACAGAGATTGTCCAAGTAACAAGCCTTCAAAATTTTAACCTAGCTTAACCCTCTCCAGTGATGGATGGGCTGTGTAACGAAGCTTGGATCAATCATTTGCAAGGCAGTGAGAAGGCAAACATAATTCTGCTTTAAAAAGCCAGTTTACAAAATCATATTTGTAACTGAATCAAATAATCATACTCTTGAGTTAACTGTTACTTTATTGAGACTAATAAATTTTGAAATAGGTCTTGTTCAGGTACAAGGACAGACAAAAATAAAGCACCCCCAAAGGAAAAATAAAGAACAAGCTTTCTTCTTTAGATGGTATTGGAATGAGAATAATCAGTTTCACTTTTGAGGAGAATGATAAATGTTAACTGACACACGTTAAAATCTGCTGTTTGAAAATTCTTCTGTCTGGCTGCATTCATATACAGACAAGTAAAATGCACTTTTCTTCCCTATCACTGTATATATATCCACTGGTCAAAATGCCAACAGAGAAGTCCTTTCCATATGCCAAAACTAGCTGGACTCAAGCAACAGCTATTGGGACAGGAATATCCTAAGCAGGGTACCTAGCCTGTGGTACAAATGGTATAACTCCAACCCCAAAAGGGTCATAATTTAGGGCATAAAATCAGTAGACATTACAAGGAGTCAAACTCACTAATCAGAATAGCTATTTACTAGAAGGAAGAGCAGCACAATCATGTTGGTGTTCCCTGTTTGTACTCTATTTTTTTTTACCTGGTAGATGATCATGTCTGTAAGAAAAATTCTTAGCCAAAGCCAGGTCTCTGTCTTCCATGACAAACAAATTCTGGTGAATTCTGCATAAGTGGTTGGAGAAGAAAAAGTAAAAGAAAATAAAGTATTTTGTAGTTTTGGATTTAAAATCAATTATATATATAAAAAAGCTGAATTTAAAAATGGAAAAAGAAAGACAAAAAACCAAACACCAAAAGAGTAAGAGTATGAAATCCTTCAAATATAGAATACTCTCTTTCTGTACACTCATATTTTGATTATACTTCTCTTCACAGTGTCCAACAAACCTAAAAGCAGCTAGGTGGTACTATTTGCCTTCTTTTTAGAAGAGAATTTTTTTCAAGATTATCATAACAGATATTATCAAAAAGGGAGAAACACAGTAAATACACATCTTCTTAAACATAAACTACAGCCAGTAGCAGCACATCCTCACTGAGCATTATCATCACTACCACTGACCAACTGCTCCAAGAGAAGCAGGGGTGAATAAACAAAGATACACCAAAACCAAAATGAAATACAGGAACAAAATATTCAGAAACATAAAAAATGATAAAGCTTCTTAGGAACTTACATCAAAAATACTCAGGACCCAAAGCAATTTCAATTTTAAGGATTCGTAATGACAGGAATTCCATGTTAACAACAGCAAAGTGACTTCTCTGCAGAGCAATGAAGCCTGAATGCAACTCTGGCTGCAGTTAGCTGTACCTTTGTCAAGTGATTCCAGAGAATAGAGCAGCTCCCAGCTCTCTCTTGCCAGTTTGAAGCTCTCTAATACTTCGATGGAGTTTGCAAGATCTGCCTTGTTTACTGTAATATGGCGACTTCGTGCCTTCCCAGAAGGATCCTCATCATCTGAGCTCTGTTTAAAAGTCAGTATAAAACAAAAAGATTAACTTCTTCATTTATGCTTATTTCAAAGGACTCTAAACCCACAGAAGTTCCACTAAACACAAGAAAACAATTACGTATTAGAGATGACAAAGTCCTAGTTTAAGTGCCTTTAAGTGATTTTTCCCTTAGCTTGTTTTAATACTAGACCAATCTGTTTTGCTACCAAGAAACTCAGTGGTACAGTGTGATAAGCAGTATCACAAGCAAATTTATTCCCTTAAATGTGGCATACCACCACTGAGCTTCAGAGAGGTTATCTGTTAAAGTACATACAGAGTTTACACTTTGTCACTCAGTTTAAGCCTACAGTGGCACAACAGCAAAGGAAATTTTTGTGTAAGTGTGCACTTCTACCAGCAGAGAAATTCCATAAATAGTAGGTTTCTACTATTAAAGCAGTAGATACATTGACAGTTCCAATCACAAAAAGTCAACTATTCTGAAAGTTTAGCTGTAGAACATCTGGCTGCTATAGCTGCCATTTTAACAGTTCCTGTACTCTCTGCAGAACTCCTTCAAGTCAAAGCATTCACAGCAGTACATGTGTCTACAGCAATTGCTGCAAAGAATTTATTTTTTTTAATTCTTGCTGGCTCTAGAAAAAAAGAATCTGCTTGAAAATTGTGACCATAAACAGCTGTGTCAAAACCACTATTGTCTAAATTCCAGTACCAATGTAATTCTTGTTATGAATTAAAAAGCCCAAAGAAGTTACCATTGTTTTTTCTCTTCCTTCAGCAAGTTTCCTCTTTTTGTGTATGTGTTTGTTACGATCAATATCTGTATCACCATAGATGTTGGACACATCCTCGAGAAGAACCAGTGGGGTTTGGTTTGGAGCATTTGGACCTGGATTTAAAGATAAATTAATTCACAATTTTTCTAAACTGATCTGAAACATCTCATGCCTACAGCAAACTGGTTTTGCTTCCTTCACAAGTAATGATGATAATACTGGAGCAAACCATCTGAAATAAAGTCACTTAAGTTGCATAAGCTTAAACCGTGCTGGTAAAGCTAAGGTTTTCTCAAAGCAGCCTTATGGTAAAGGTCAGAATGCATTTATCAGACATCACAATAGTTTGCCTGAGAGTTTCAGAATATTTTTGAACCCTTTTCTTACAGAGCAGTCACAAGATACACTCAGGCAGTAGGTGTTCTCTCATCGAGCATTATTTGCTTTTATGTAAGTACAATTATTCAAGAGATGAACCACAAAATGGCTCTGAAGTTAACAGCCACAAATATGGCAAAGCACAGCAATATTCTCAAAACATTCTCATTAGAAACCAAAGCAATACACTGACAGGCACTGATGCCTTGAAGAAGTGAGTGTATTTTATGACAAAATTTCCCTAGCAGGATCACTCAGTGCCAGCTTTGACCCCAGTAATTTCAGTAAACAGAACTAAACCTTTAATTGATTGCCAGAGCTCATTGTCACTCTCCAAAGTCTCTAGAGAAGCCTCAGTTTGAAACACAGAAGACAATTTCTACTTTTGCTGCTGTCACAGAACATTTGGTGAGATCTGGTACCTGTTATTTCAAACCCCAGTGGTTAAGTTTCATTAGGAAATAATAAAATAGGAACAATACCTCTTAATCTCAAACGATACATGATCACTACTGAGACAGCTTTCCTTTCAAAAACATTTCCTCCTTTTGCACAATCAAGTTGTATATAGATGTGCAAAGCTCAGACAAAGATAAATATAAAGGAAAGGGGAAATACATTAATCTGTCCCTCTCTTTTTGAAATCTCCATGTGATAAGACAGTAGTGTGGACAAGTATTTTCAGTTTGTGCATTTCTTCTGTTTCTACCTGCAGAAAAATGTGAGGCTAAGACCTCATTCATAATTGCAAAGAACTAATTTGAGAGTTTAGTAGAAGGACAATCCATTTCATCTACTGACAAAAAAGAACCTATATTAAGCTTTTCCCATCTACTCAAAAGTGATGTCTAAGGAGTCTACTACAGTAGACTAATGTTAGAAGAAACAACCAAGCTGGCATACTTAACAAATAAGGTTATCTCCTTTGACTAGGTCCAAACTAAACACCACCACCAAAAAGACACCTATACAAAGGCTACAACACATTGAAATCAACTCTCCTGTACCATCATGTATTCCACTGTGTCAGAATCTAACCTGTGTGAACTGAAAATACAGCCAAGACATAATGCAGAAGACTGCATCCATGAGAAACATATGAAAGTACCACAAATGAGATGATGGAAGAGTTTCCTCACTAGAACCTCAAGAGCTGCCTAATTCTAACACCTGAGAAGAAAAGAACAGCTTTTTCTTTTATCCATACTGATTTAAAATAATGCCAGCTAAGTGTGCTGCTTTCCAAAAAGTGTTCTCAGTATCCCAAGCACACTGCAGCCTTTACTCCAAAACCTCCAGTCCTGAACCAAAACAAAGCCTATCCTCACCCTTGGCTGGGGCTGCAGACCTTCTCTCACAGTACTGAAAGTTACACAGCCATACAAAGAGCAGAGTTGTGTTTTTCTGTCTATCCAGGCTCTAGAATTTAAGCTTACAGAGTTTTTAATTGTTTTCTAGCACAGAGTGTTATGAATAAACTCCTAAAAGCACCAGCCCAAATACCAACTCCTGCCAAGCCTGCAGGCAGAGCCTGAAAGTTATGAGAGGTGTGAATTGCCTCATTCATTTCTCAAGTCTCCAGCAAAGCAGATATGAATTTTGTAAGAGAAATGCCTTGAAAAGTTTTCTCTCCAGAGGCTTCTTGCAAATCCAGGCACATGAGAAGAAAGTCACAGATCTAATCTCAGAGCTAGAGATTAAGGAGACACCATTTTTTCCCACAACTATGTTTCCAAATTATGTAGCATTCTACATTCTACACCAAAGAGAAAGAGAAAAAACCTTAATGATAGAAAGACTATGAAAGGAATTGGATACCACTGAACTTTAATGCTAAAGCAGAAATGAGTAAAATATGTCTCAGAAATACTTTCCTGATGTCAGGAAATGACAGAGGGTATCAGATACACTGCTATCTCAGAATACATTCTTTTTTTGGTGGTTCAGGCTGAAAACATGATCTTTGAAATACTCAACAGTACAACTTAGAAAGGAACTAGTTTTTTATTTCATTTCTACTTCAACTTAGAATCAAGCAGCTAGAACTATATGCACAGCTGAAGTACTCCCTCCCCACCATAACTCTTCTTTTCTCTGGACAGAACAAAACAATCGACTCAATTGTATTTGTTAAAGTGACTACACATTCTTTGCATGCAAGTTGACATGGTATTTGTCCTCTGAGTTCAGTTATCTACTGACACTGATCAACTGATTACCCAACGTTGTGTACAGCTGCTTAAAACCCATCACTTGTATTGGCTGTTTCCTGAGTCAAATGATCATTTCTCCATGCAGAAAAATGTGATGACGCTTATGATCAAAACACACAAAACTGAAATTACAATTTTATCATGAATCAGCAATTGTAGTGTTACTAAGTACTAATTACCTATGGTGACAATTGTTATCATTGCAAGGAATTCCCTATCAGTAAGTGAAGAAGCAGCAGATGCACATTATTAAGAGCTGAAAATTCCTCTTTTTGATGCTGTTTATTTCAGTAAGTTCTATCAAATGGGAGGTTAAAGAACTTCCCTCAGCTTTTGGGACACCCCTGAAAAGTCCAATCACTCCCTGAAGAAGCAATCCAAGGTGTTCCAAGCAATCTGATATGCCCCAAATGCAGATTTGAGTGGGTAGGAAAATGCACAGGTAACATTCATATGTTAAATATTCAATTTACAAATTAATTATGAATTAGTATTAATGTGCAAAGCACACCTTAAACTATACAAACAAAGCCAAGTTGGAAGCTTGTGAATTTCAAGAAATCTTTTCCTAGTCAGCTCTTATTTGCTTAATTACAAATTTGGTGTGTGCTCCAAATGCAAGAATGTCTGCACTTATCTAAGGGAAGCCTTTTGTAGAATCTTTTGACTGAAGGAAAGAAGGGAAATATCAGCTTCAGAGAACAAAATCAGAGGCAAAAACGAAAGAAACATGATGCTGATGGAAGAGTAGGAGTCAACCCTAGGAATGTTCCTCTCATCATGTCTGGTCTGTTACTTTTCTCCTTGCTAGACAACTCGCTGCTGCTGGCCAAGGTTGAAACCACCATAGTCAGACTGATCTTTGGTCTGATCCACTACAGCAATTGTTATGAACTACTTCTGCTGGTCAGATTAACGGCTTCAGAGAATTACAATGAGACCCATGTAAATGTCACTTTGTAAGATGATAGTTTCAAAAGACTAATGAGAAAAGATCTTTCAGACATTAGCAATGAAATCACAAAGCACTCCTTACAGAAGGTGACACATTAGAAACTGACCTTGAAAGAGAGATGGCTGGATGTTGCTGACATACTGAAACGCATTTTTAAAGAAGACCAGCATCGTGGAATACACTACTTGATTCTTGTATTTAGCGTGGGCATCGCTATCAAAGTTACTGATGTATCTGCAGAGATCTTTCATTCGATGCAAAATATCACCAAAACTTCTGAGAGGAAGAGACAAAAAGAATTCAGCATACTACACAGACTCTGAAACTAAAGGAAAGAATGCACAGTGAATATGAAAATTTTAATGTTTCTGCTGAGGACATCCCCTAACCTCAAGTCAGTGGAGGCTGGGAATACATGCTAGTGAAATGTCACTAAACATTTACCATGTTTCTCTTTGCTGAGGCACATAGGGAAGGATACTTCACAGTACTATAGTTCTTATGCATGACTTTCACCATCACAAATTGAGTTTAGAGACTAATTTGCAAGTGCTCTCTGAGGCCACATTTCTGCTTCACACTGTAGTCTTCAAAGAAAAGCTGCTGTAAACTTACACAAAATTCTCATGTTAAAATCCTTCTTCAACACATCTCCTTAAGAATTAAAAACCCAAATTCTTCTTAAGAAGAAATACCCAGAAAAGTACACTTTTCTTACCTTCTTCCCTTATCCATTTGCCATTCACACCTCATTCCCACCACAGACAATATTTTAAACAGCCTCTCCCAAGGATCTGTAATCTGGGATGATTTCTCTGTGAGACCATCTATTACATATTTCTGAGAGCTGCGCTTGCTTGGAGACATAATATCAGAGGAATCTTGTGAACCTAGAAAAACCAGCATATTTTTCTCTTCATAAAGAAATCCAACAAATTTATTAATTTTCAAGAAGAAGACACTTGTAAAAATTATGTCAGAGTTTTCAGGGTAACGATTCTTTACTAAAAAGGCTAACGGGGAGCCATAGGTGTTTCTGCCTCCTCATACAAGAGAGCTGATAGGCTAGATATGGACATTTTGGACCTTTCATCCTCCTTCTCAGTAGATATGTTGAAGCATCATGACTACACAGTTGAAGAACCATGAGCTATTTTGAAATCAAAGAACTAAGAAACATCAAATACGACTATTAATCCTTATCTACATGTTACAGTATATTAAAAAAAGAAGCATTTTTTATTTCTGGACATCAGTAATACTAAAATACATCTTAAGAAAGTTTAATTTTGTAAAAATATTCTTACCTTGATATTGACTTTCTGTCTGTGTAGATCTAGTTACATAGTTAATATAAAATTCCGCTGCTTTATTCAGATATTTATATAACAAGCTGGCAGGAAGTCGTACATCAGGATTGTTAATTATCAGAGGAAGAACATCACAAACTGAAACAGAAAACAAACCAAAAAAATCCTTTAGGTTTGGTGGGGGGGGTGGGGGGTGTTGTTCTATTTGTCCTAGGTAAGGTTTCTCAATCAGCAATGTGAGCCTCCATCTGTGGCTGAGCATACACCACAGAGAACCCCACATAAATTACTATAATGCCAATTTACCCTATATAGTCAGCCTGGCTTAATGTGGCCTGAGCCTCTTCTCACTAAAGTGGTTTTCTAATTGCAGTATCTTTAGAGTAGTTTTACCAATCTGAGAATCTTGCCATACTAAAAAGTAAAACAAGAACATTACAATTTTCTTACCAAATAATTTTCTAAAACAATTCACTGGAGATTCTTGGTCTTCAATACTTTCAGCATCTAATAATGTTTCTCCAAGGCCTACCTGTGTGAGCAGAGGTGAAAATCAAACACTGGACCACTGGTTTTAGAAACTTTTTGAACTGCAGTTCAATGGAGTTGAACAGTAATTCAGTGGATGCATGAGTAGCAATTCACTCTATGGCAACAGCATGTGCAAGTCTTCAAATATATAGTTAAACTATCCATACTTAGTAACAGGTGAAAAGCAATGCCAGAAGATAGCAAGGCAAGACCAAGAGAAAAACTGTGCATGTGACTGCATCAGTAAAGACATGCACAGACAGGTGGAAGTGATATATGACTGATATTCTTTCATTTACAAAACAAAGGATTGTTTTATTTGCTTCCACTTGTTTTCTGCCTAATTCCTTCTTGGTGGTAACCTCATAATACAGCAGTCTGAACTATTAGCACAACTAAATATGAATAAAAAGACACCCTCTCACCAGGCAAAGGAAATCACATTTCAGCAAAATCTCAAGAAGCACAGCATCAATATCCTGAATAGTCACCATGAGCTTCTTTTCTCTTACCCCGTGTTGCACCACAGTCTCTGGGAAGCGTCGCAGAAGCAGCAGCAGCATCTCTGCCCTTTCTAAGGTGTTAAAACACTGCTCTGTTGCCTTCAGTAACATTTCACACTGGACCCGACCAGGAAGGGTTTCAAATAATCCTTTAAAAACAGATAATTGAAATGTTTAGCTTGCTGTGTCTGAATTGCAAAGGTGACAGACAAAGGGTAAAAGACAAGTCAACAACACATTGCCATACAGAGGGATTTCTTTATGTTTTTTTCTGTTTTTAATATTCACGGCAGAAAAAAAAAAAAGAACTCTGTTTCTTTCAGAGAAGACCAAATAAATATTTATTTGTGTTTATTTGGGTGCAGAGCACTTGCATCAACATGTAAGACTGCCTCTGAGTGGAATACTCAAAATCGTAATACTCAAGCATTCAACATTTCAAGGTGCTTTTTCAAGACTTCCTTTATTTTTGACTCACTTCTACAACTAACATTTTAATAATTAAAATTTAGTTTTTCCTATTTAAACTTCCATTGAGACACTAAAAAGAAACTAACGTTATCCCTGTATTTGCTCTGAAAAATAAACACACTCCACAAAAAATAAAATGTTTGCTTAACTGGAATAGCCTGTATGGAGAGCTACACACTGCTTATCCTTACAGCTTCTGAAGCATGTATTCAAACAGCAGGTTAGAATTTCTCAGATATAAGTCCTGATTTCAAAACTGCCAGTGGTTGCCAGCAGTGGTAACAAGCTCTTCCGGTCACCCTTCATTTTCATAACCCTCACTTCATACATACGAATTCACCCCATTTTTATCATCATTCATTGTTCTCAGCAATCTGTGGGATGATGACTTATTAGTCCCATTCCACTGATTCCCTATTCGATATCTTTTCTAAGTACTTGTTGTTCTGGCAGACTGTCTACCCATATCAGAGACAATGCAATGGGAATCAGCTTGTCATACCCCTTTATTTTTCCTAAGCCTAACACACTACATGAAGTCTCTAAGGCTGAGTTGAGGGAAAAAACCCCACTGCAGCCCACAAGCAAAGGTAAAAAGACTGACATTTACTTGTCACACTAGATGTGTAACCAGAGGGTTTATGTTTAGGTTCTTTCAGGATAGAATCCTTACCTCTTAAAAACTGTGTCTGCTTGTCCTGTGAGTCATTCCTTAATGCTGCTGTAATAACGCTGATCTCCCTCCATACAGCAGGTTGGTCTGGAAAATTCACAAACCTGTAATAAAGTTTGAGGCAAGGAATGCACAGTGATCTCAAAACCTGCTTCCAAGGCAAAACCTTCCCATGAAAGGATGTGCACAGGCAAAATAGAAAACAAACCCTTCCGTTCTACTGTCTATTTTTAATCAATTACAGTTTTTTCTGCTTAATTTATCCACATGGATTCTCAAGAACGCTCACGTGGTATTTTTGGAAAGTCTAATATTCACAGAAATGGGCACCTGGCATAATTATAGTTGCAGCTCTGGTTACTTACATGTCATAGAGCAGCCTGCCCGCAGACGCCGTCCTTTCAGCGTTCCTCTCAATGGTGTACATCTCATACTGCAGGATGCAAGAGCAGATCATTGGCCTCCTAGAACACTTCATGAATCAGAGTAGTCCTTCCACTCCAAAAATCTGTACTCAAATTCCTACAGCAGCCTGAATAACGCAAAACTAAAGGACTGCAACATTTGCTGGAGAAATTAGGAGGTGGGTTTAGAGTTTCTAATCACACATTAATTTAGATATACACTTCTGTATGATAATATACTTATTATTAAAATTATTAACAACCTTCCAAGAGGCCTACAGGGAAGCCAGAAAGGGACTCTTCATCACGAACTGTAGTGAGAGGTAATGGGTATAAGGAATAACGGGTACAAATCGAAAAAGAGGAAATTTAGTTAGATATTAGAAAGAAACTCTGCTGTGAGGGTGGTGAGGCACTGGAACAGGCTGCCCTAGGAGCCTGTGGATGCCCCAGCACTGTCAGGTTGGATGGGGCTTGCAGCAACCTGGGATAGTGGGAGGTGTCCCTGCCCACGGCAGGAGGGCTGGGATCAGATGATCTTTAAGGTCCCTTCCAACCCTTAACATTCTATGAACATGTCTGGCCTAATCTTTACACCAACACAAAACTTAGAAACCAAAGATCTCCTTGGCCAGGGTTTGCACCCAGTCAAATGCAATGCAAAGACACCGAGCTGCTGCAAAAGCCACAACCAGGAGAAACACTTTAAATTATGACTATTATTGCCACCGGAGCAAGCGGCGGCCCCGCCCGCCCAGCCCCATTGGCCGAGCGGCCTGTCAGTCGGGCAGCGCCCTCAGCCAGGCCGCGCCGTGTCCCGGCGCCGAGCGGGTGCGGCAGCGTTGGCGCTCACCTGGATGTTGAAGTCGGCGGGGTAGAGGCTCCTCGCGGTGATGAGCCAGGCCTTGGCCGCCCACAAGTCCCCCGGCACCAGCTCCCGGGCCCGCTTCACCAGGAACTCGCAGTCCCCCTGCGCCGACATCTTGAGCCCCAACCCGGCCCAGCGTCTGGCGCATGCGCCGCGCCGAGCCCCGAAGCCGGATCGCCCTCTCTTCCGCCCCGCCCCGGAGCGGCGCGCTGCCGAGGGAGCGCTCGCCGGCCGTCATCTTGGAAGCGGGCAGGCGGGCTGGCGGCCCGCGGGGCCACGGGCAGGGGTGGGCGGGAGGTGTGAGGGCCTGCAGGGGGCTGAGCTGGGGGGCGGCTGGCCCGGTGTGGCCGCGAAAAGGCTGGAGGCATTTCGCGTAGCCCAGGGAAATAGCTTGGGTTCCACAGCGACCATAAGGAATTCTGGGAGCAAAGGTGAAAGGGGTGTCCTGCCCTTCAGGCTCTGGCGGCCGGTGTGGTCGCTGGTAGGAGACTGGCTGGGGCAGCCCCAGGAAACCTGGATTTTGGCGCTCGTGCCGTGTTGTGGGTCTGTAAAGGCGCTTAGAGGCGGTGGAATTAATTCGCCCGTGTGAGCTGCAGTGGGGGCCCGCCGTCCTTAGGCTGGTGTTGCTGCAAATCAGCCCACGCTGAAAGTCCAGGGCACTGCGGCCTGGGCTCACGCTCCTCAGAGGTTCTTACAGTCCAGCACCAAGGTCATAGCCTGCAGATGCCAAGGGACACAGGACCTGTCACCGCAGGAACACACACGACTTTCAACAGCTTGGAACTGAGGCTTGTTGCCATTACTTTTCGGCATTAGGATGTTTGACTGCAAACTTAGCCCTTCCTGTTATTTAGTTGATGTTTGAATTTCTCTGTTTCTTTCCTTGTCGCTTCCTTTGTTTGCTTCTTTCAAGCAGGCTCTTCTTTTCTGATGTCACAAGCGACCCTACAGCCTTTGCACTTGGGGACTGCCACTGACCAAATCCATAAATCCACACATCTAAGAGTTCGTGCAATAATCCGATCAGCAAATAATTTTAACAGACTGTTAAACCTCTGTTATAGATGAAAGGCAAGGTCCCTGTTTTCCTGCTGAAGTTGCTGTGGTTTATTTTTGCCTTGTTCTTTCTCACATATGCCTCTCACTCTGCTGCAGATGAGAATGTGTTCTCACAGTGCTAGCCTGCCACAGATTTTCAGCTGTAGAGCCCCTTTGAGGGCTGAGAATTTGGCTTCTCAGCTCTTTTTCTTCATACTGTTGTCAGTTTGTCCTCTTTCCATGCTCGGGGGGGGGGAAAGCCATAGTGTGAAAATCAAAAATCAGATTTCAGCAAGAAGTGTGCTTGCAAAGGCTCTGCCTCCGAGGGAAGGAGCTGAGTCCAGGCTAACCTTGAATTGTTGTGATTACATACCCCGTTTTGACTTCTGCTGGTGCACTAACAAATACTAATTAGGGATCCTTGACAAACAATGGCAGTAACAACTATTGCACCAGTGCCTTACAGATAGCAGCTGGCCCTGTCTGTCCATAGCCAGTGGTGCATACTGGCTGTGCAGGCTCCTGCTCATGGCCCTCTTACTCAGGGCTCTCACCACACACTGCTCAGTTGCACTTTGAAGGAGCACAAAGTATGTGATTGCTTTGCCGTTGAGGGAGGTGACAAAGCCACAGCAGAAAGTCAGCTGTCCCTCATAAAAACAGGCACCTTCTCCTCTTCTTCCTCTCCTGCCCTTACTATTAAACCTACAAACTGCTGTAGGACAGCACAGGTCTTTAAAAACGGCTTCACAGCCCTGCAGTCCCTTGCAAGTGCAGCAGTGTTAATCCCTGGCTGGTATGTAGGTCTGTTCAGAGCTCTTCCCTATGTACTTGTGCAGATGCATATAGCCAAATTTTATTTTAAAAAACACAACAATTTGAGAGTTTTACATTGTGGGGCTGAATCTAGTAACAAAGGTGTGTATTCTGCCTCTTTAGAAACTGCCCAGCAAGGGCTGATGGGCTGCTCGAGGTTCCCCATCTGCTGCCTATGAGGCCAGGATCAGGATGCTGCAAGAGTGAAATGGATGGCAGGGGGGTTTCAAAGGTTACTTTTGAAAATTAATGGATGTGTGAGGTGCCCCCTGAAAAATTGCTGATGCAGAATCACCCCTAAGACACCAGCTAGGAAGAGAGACAGCAGTTTTTGAACCAGTGTTCACAAGGTGTCCTGAAAGCAGGATGTAGCTGTATTTAATCTACTAGACAAAGGGGAATATCTCCAGTGAATTAGGAACATCCTTTTTTCTTTATTTTTTATTCCTTGTGTGCGTGACTGTGTGTTAGCTGGACACTTCAGATTTTTTATTTATTTCTTTTAAAGCTGTCAATAATCTGTTGCTTTCAAATGAAGTACTCTGCTGCTTCTTGCAGAAATTTGGTGAATCCTTGCTTCTTCATTTATTCCTACAGCTCCATGTGTGTGCTGGTCCACTCAGCCCCTTCAGGAAAGGAGGAGCTGAGAGTCCAGTTTTGCATCATGCTAATTGTAACTTGATGTGAGGGAAGAAGTCTGAAGGGGGCATAGACAAACGTAGGAACCACCTGAGGAGTATTCAAGCTTGGAAGAGTTTAAACCTAACAGAGGACTTACATTAAGGGTGCCCAACCCCTGGATTTAGGAAGTAAAACTGTTTGCTCTGTGATCCTCTCACAGATGCAAGACAGGCAGCAGGATCAGAATTGCAGGGGATAGGGGTAAGTGATATCAGTGAGCAAGCAGGAAACACCACTGATGTTTCAACTGTGGGTGGGAGGAAGGGGAGCACTGTGGTTTTTGAGAATATGGGCACTGTGTCTCTACACAGGAGTAATATTTGAAGGTGCTTGGAGCATAAACAATAGTTTTTAGCTAAGCTGAGCTCTATTTAGAGCTGTTGCTGTACTAAACCTGAACCACTGGTGTGCCAATGGCACTGCATGCTCATCTCCCATTCCAGCAGCCAAACCTGTAGGTGGAGGTGGGGCTGGGCTGGTTCTGTCAGGGTCTGAAGCTTCCTCTCCACCTAAAATGGCTTTCCTGAGTTCTTGACGAGATAATGCTGTTTGAATTTCCACAGTGCAAGGCATGCTGAAGGTCTCAACATTTTAGCCAGATAACTGGAAGTGCACACAGTCTCCTTCCTGCAGGAATACAGGACTCAGCTGAAATGCCTACATGAGCCTTGTTTTTCAGGAAGAGGCTTTGTAGCCTTCTGTAGCAGGAAACAGGCAACATTGACCTCAAGGCAGTTGAGTCATCCGACCCTGTGAAGGTTAATTTTTCCCTGGGAAGATTGTCCTGTTTCTTGAGGAAGGCCTGTGAGTAACAGTGATAATGCAGGCGGTGGATGCAGGTGGTGTAGCTGATGCAGCACAAAGATACACAAGCTGTGCAAAGGCTGAACCACAGACCTTGGTAGTAGTGCTCCTAAGTGCTTCCACACCACAGCTAAGGGGCAACATGAGCCAAGAGAATGTCCAGAAGGCATTAGTTTGGCACTTAACAGCAGGGGAGGGTTTTGACTGTAATTCACAACTTTCTAAGTTTCTGGATCAGTATAATCCTAGCAGATAGCATCCCTTCTGTGTTGGCTTTCCTGACTTCGTCCCATAGGCTGCTGTCACTTGCACAGAACTACTGTATTAACCACAAGACCTAGGGGCATGTAGGTCGGGTTTGTGGTATGGGATAAAGTGGTCTATGATGTGGAGGTGCAAAGGTTTGGATAACTGCTGTGCTGCATAGTGTGGGCTTGAATTCGTAGCCATTGCTTAGGCCTGGGGACTGGGAGCTGCTGTCTGGAATGGGTAGCAAGGAAGCTACTCTCTTTTCTAAGGCTTTGCATAATAGTGCAAAGGATCAATCTCCTTAATATCTTTTGAGTGCAGCCTTGGAGAGGAGTCTCTGTTGAGCTAGCAGTATGGTGGGGTTTACACAAAAACCAGGATCATGCTGAAGCGTTTGTTGTTTTGTAGATTTTTTTTAAACCAATCCTGTGCCCTTTGCTTTGTGCAGAGCTATTTCTACAACTAAGTTGTCTGGGCTGTCAGTCACTGAGAATCTGAGGTTGAGAACAAGTGTCTTCTTTGTCCCTTGCAGCTGAAAGAGAATAGATTGAGATGGGGTTGCAGATAGAAAGCAAAAAACAAAAGGAGATTGGGAATCGAAGGAACAGCAGGGGATGTGTGGAACCAACACAGCTCTCTCCACAGGGTGATATCTCTTAATGACTTGACCTCACAGGTGGCAATGTCCACACAAATGCTTATGTTTCAGCAGATCTGGTAGCTTCTCATGAAAGGGCAGAATAGAGATTTTTCACTCTGGAGTTGTCTATAGTCTTGACAGTTGAATCCAAATTCTGGCTTCACAACACTAGAGTTGGCCACAGTCCACTTAATTTCTGTAATAGCCTAAGGTAGCTTTTAATAATTGACCTAATTTTTCACAGAATCAAAATAATTTGGAATGGATGTCAGGAGATCGTCTGGTCTACCCACCTGCTCAAAGTGCAAATCACTGTTCTTTTATGATACTAAGATAAACCAAAAATCCATTTCAAGAAAGGAGCAAATGTTACCAGTTTCCTTTGGCCTGCAGTTTGACAGTGAGGAGCAGTGAGAAGTCAGCTTTTATAGGGAGAAACATTTAGATAGCCTTATGAGCAGCTTTTACTATTATTATGTGTAAAAATGCTTGCCTAGCTCTTAGATCTGAGAAACTGAACTAGATCGTAATTGTCTTCCACACAACACAGACAGAATTATTAATCACCGTACTCTCATATGGCCAAAGCTAAGCTCATATGACCCCAGTGACACTGCAGCTGGGGCTTTGGACACAGTCTGGTGTTGTGAGAGTATAATAGAGCAACACACTGCTTGGTGCACAAATAGGATCTTGCATTAAATTTACAGAGTTAAAAGCTTAGAAAATACTGTATTTCACATCTAAATTGAAGGTACTTTTTGCAGAAACTTACTCTGCCATTTATGAAAACAATTTTAGGAGAGAAATTCATGTTCACCTGGAAAGATTTCAAGAGAAGCTGTTAAAGAAGTAGTTTTGCCATATAGAAGTTTGCTAAGTAGAGAAAGAACACGAAGAGGGTGAATTTAACTCCTGGATATACTTCCTTTCCTTCTGTTGCCTTCTCACATATTCAGGCTCATAATGTCCCCGTGGCAACTCGGAAAGATGTATAAATAGAAAAGAAATTCTAAATTAGCCAGCTGCATATGTTTGTCCCCACTTTTAATTTTGCAGTCACGTTGAAAAGTGCATTCCACAGTTTGTATTTTCCCTTTTTTATTCCTGTCTCTTACCAACCCCGTTCTTCCTTGCAAGTTCTTTCTGCGCACGTCACAGGCATTCATCGCCTTGTCACTTGGAGTGGCACTCATCTCAAAAAATGTTGCTGTCTGCAACCTCCTTTTGTGGAAGCCATCGCAGGTCCCTTTGTAGGCAAAGCCCAGAAGGCAGTTCAGTGGACCAGATGAAGGTTGGTGTAGGTTGAACTGTGCTCTGAATGCCTTTGCTTAGGTCTCCATGGCTTCTAAAAGGGATACAGGATGGTGTCCTCGCCTGCAGAGATCTGTCTAGTAATTTCCTGTATCTGGTGATGAATGTGGCTTTATGAACGTTTAACAAGGTTGCTCGGTGTCCTTACTCCATTCACAGCCTCTAAAGATGTCTTCAGCCATGGAGCCGTCATTCCCGGGAGGGACAGTTAACTCATCCCGCGTAGCGGCAGTCTCTGGTTGCTGTCCAGGCTCTCTGCACTAAACACAAAGCTAGTCAGCAGCATGTGACTACTGATTTCCTTTAATCAGTGAGCTCTGCTCGGGCTACAACGTCCCAGTGGAATTGCATTAGAGGTTTCCTCTATAAGTACCGTGCCTTTCAAAATTGCGTTGCAGCAGCACACTGAATGGTCTAAGCAGGGAAGGGAGTTTCAGCAAGCAGTCAGTCATCAATAGCATCCTGCTCTTAAGCCGAGGTAATGATCGCTACTTTAAATGCGCCTGCATTTTCCCCAAGAGCACGCGGGTCTGATCCTTGAATGCAGGTACGTATCTGTGCTCACCCTCATCATGTACAGCCAAACCAGTTGAACAGCATGTTTATAGAAACTGTCCTTAAGAGCGATTGCCTCTTGAAGGAGCATAGCTCATATAAGAGGAGTGGGACTGTCTCCAGCCAGCCCTGGGAGACGATGCTGAGAGCATATTGAAAAGCTGTCTTCAGCAAAAGCTTGCCAGTTTAACAACTCTGTTCACTGTTCCTATTGCACAGTGGGCTCTTTGACGCAACAGAAAGAGCTGCCTTTTTTCTTTTTTTNTTTTTTTTTTTTTTTTTTTTCCCTCTTAAATCCGCCTGGCCAATTTAAAGCTTGTGGATATTTCTTCCCCCTTGGGGAAAGCTTATGTGAGGATTTTCTTTTTTAACAGTTAATTCCGTGAAACCACTTTTTTTCCTTGTTTGCTGTTAGAAAATGTTGAAGCTGAACACAAGGCTTTCATTGCAGGTCAGTGATTAACTCTTGACCAAAGCATTTAACATTTGAGAGTCGCTTTAGTAAGCACTGTAGCTTGGGAGGAAAAAGCAATTTAACAAGGTTGTATCGTGTGAGCCCTGTGTGGGTACTACTGGAATAGGAATCTTTTCAGGTCTTCAATGCCCGAGCCCTGGGCAGATGAATTTACAACTTTTTTTTTTTTTTTTTTTAGACAAATATACCAAATTAATATTTTTAGTGAGAATTGAGGTGATATCACAGTTATCTGTGTATTATTTAATTCCTGAATGTCTCTATTCCCTCAAAATGCAATAAACCTTACTGTGAATTTCAAATACAAAGTTTTTGCCTTTTTATTTTGCAAGGATTGTCTTTTTGAGTTTAATTTTTTTTTTTTTTTACTTCTTTTCTGCACACTTTACTGGGAAGCATGTTATTCCTGGGCACATGCTGTCTGCAGAGAAGATAGTTATTTGCTATTTTGTATCTCTTCTTAGCTGTCAAGGGAACTAAGAAAGGATATAGACATATTGTTAATGTCTCTCTTCAAGCTGTATTTGAGGTAAGGCAATTTTCTATCCTTCTTTCTGAAATTAGAATATGAATTCAATGCAGTATTTCTTTAATTATAGTTACTAAGATTATCCTGTTGCTATTTGTTTAACTCATGGATAAAATGTGTTATATGATTATCACAAAGCTGTTCCTTGTCTATGTGACATTTAAAATCCTGTATTTTTATTTCAACAATATCTACTACATATCTTCATGTTTCTATTATCTTGTGTTCTCTAGATCAATGAAAGATCACTTTTGTAATTGCTTTGGTTTTCTCCTCTATCACAGTTAGAATGGGAGTGAGTGGATTTCTTGCCCTGTGTAGGGAATTTTTATGCAAACTTTGTGAAACTGAGTTTCACATTGTTTCCACTATGAATCACTTTCCTTGTAAAATGATGACTTTTATGGTAATGTTTAACCTGAGTAGAATTGTTTTCAAACATATACAATGCATTTTTTGTGTATTCTTTTTTACCAGCAGTCCAAATAAAATAGACAAATAATTATTCATGTCAGACTGTTTACTTCCTTCTCCACTTAATGTTGCCTGTTACAGGAAGCATATAGCTTTGGAAGATTGAATTGTGATTTATGAGTATCAGTATAGCTGAAAGGTATCACTGCAACATTGGCCAATGTAACTGCATTGAAAATGGAATTTGTATGGGATACCACTGTCGGTGTTATGATTAGTGCCTGGGGAATTAGAAAGTACTGTTCCTTGTTCATATTTCTTTTCAATCAGTTTAAGAGCTTGCCATTCAAGGGAGGTTAATTTTTCTTTTACCCTTTTCTGCAGCAAGGTTACAGTCTTTATAACTCAAGATTTTTGCACAAGCTTTCTATAATTTTATAATCATTAAAATCAATCCATCTGAATCGTTGTGGCATATTTTACAAAGGAAGGTGTGTTTTAAAGCAGACATGCTGTTTTTTGGTGTTATAAATCCATATCCTGTCACAGTGCAAATACACAGCTATGTCAGCAACCTGTTTTCTACTGTCAAAAATAAGCTTCTTCCCTGCTGCTGAAGTTGTCTCAAGTTGAACGTGCCTTAAAAACCTTAAAATTAAGCAGTATAGTAAATAGTCTTTATAAAGAATGTTTTCTGAACCTTTTCCTCAAAAAATTGGATACTATCTCTGATGCACCATCACTGGCAGAGAGTGCATTGGACTGCATTCCTCCCTTCTGATCTCCAGTTTGTGAGGTAGTCAGTCCTGCTATTCAAAAAGGATCTTATGAGGATCACACTACAGTGTGTTGACATGTCTATAGACACAGCTGTGCCAGAAAACACGAATGGGGAAGGAGGATTAGTTATATGGGTGCCTTGGTGTGTTCTTTGGGATCTTTGAAGTTGAAGCAATAGCTAGATTCCATCCTTCCTGCTTTCCCAATGGTTACTGGAAGGTATTAGTTTCTCCTGATGTTTGTGGTGCCAGCTTTCTGCCTAATCAATGTAGCAGAGCTCATGGCTTGCTATATTTCTTCTTGCATGCCCTGAACAGTGTCAGCTTAACTGGGTGCTTGTTCTATTACCCTAGTGACCTGGTCTGTGGTTTGCCATGGCCTTAGTAAGGAAAGGCTAGTTAGTCTAAATCAGGCACAAGTCAAGATAGGTTAAAAGAAAATGCATTAAGAACTTTTGTTTGTAACAGTTAAAATCAGCAACACACTTAGCAACACTTACCCAAGATATAGACAAAACACATGGCAAAAATGCTTAGTTTATTTATATCTAGCTTATATTAGAAGGTTTTACTCCATCCTACTGTTTGATCCTCTTCTAAAAAGATTTTCTTGTTTGCATGTAGTGTACCTTTCAGGTCACACCTGTTAGAAAAGGTCTGTTTATGAGCCTCTTCTGATGAGACAAAGCTTGGTCACACCGTGTCTTTGGGAGCATACCTCAGGCCATTTTCTGATTCTTGAGGAAACTCAGTTTTTACTCAGTGCTTCTACAAAAGTTTTCAGACAGTGTTAGTCTTTAATCCCCATACCATTGCATTTGTGTCTACCCAGATAAGGTGTCATCATTGATCTTAATTATTTCATTGTTAGAGACTGACAGATACATTTAGTAGTGTATGTCTTACCTTTCTTTACTTTACTGGTTATCAAAAGGAGAGTAAATATGTTAATCTCCCTTTGGACTTAGGTTTGGGGGTTTTTTTGGTTTTTTTTCTGGGGGGGGACTACACTTAGTTTTCAGAAAAAATGTATTCATGGTGAGCTGTATTATCTACCAATCAGTATATTAACGTATTCAATCTTGTGCAGGGCTCTGACTGGCTTTCTCCTGACATTGAGGCAGTAAGTTGGTTGTCAGAAGAAAGCAGAATATGTTACTGCTTAAAGATGGGCCCACTGAAATAGTTGACAAGACTTGGGGGACAGAAACTGAAGAACTTAAAGACCAAGGGTAGAGAGAAATGAATCTGTAGCACATTTGGGAAATTACTTTTCTTTTAACTCTTCAAGGTGCAAATATTTCACTCAGATTATCTTTTTTTCTTTTTCTAAGGCATGAGCTTAGCCCCTCAGTTTGAGAATAGTTACAGTCCTTCATTCTGTTTTCAGGTTCATCATCAACAGGTTTATGTGTTTTAGGCTAAATTGTACTATGCTAACTCTGTTCCATGCCAAGCATGGCATGCCAATCCCATTAAAGTCAATGGGACTGTTCTTGAGAGTACATCAGCAATAAATACTGTTTAAGGATCATCTAGTTCCAACCCCCCTGCCATAAGGTCAGGTTACTCAGGGCCTGGCCTGGCCTTGAACACTTCCAGGGGTGAGGCAGGCACAGCTACTCTGGGCAACCTGTTCAAGTGTCTCACCATCTTCATGGTGAAGAATTTCTTCCTAATATCTATTCTAAATCTACCCTTTCTCATCTTAAAGACATTCCCATTCCTCCTTGACCAATTCCTACATGCCCTTATAAAAGGTCCCTCTCCCAACATTTGTAGGCCCCCTTTGAGCATTGGAAGGCTGCTATAAGGTTTCCCCAGAGCCTTCTCTTCTCCAGGCTGAACAATGCTAACTCTCTTGACATATCTTCATAGGAGAGGTGCTCCAGTCCTCTGATCATCTTCATAACCTTCCTCTGGATGCATTCTAACAGGTCTGTGTGCTTCTTATGTTGGGGGCCCCAGGGCTGGATGCAGTACTCTGCAGCTGTAAAGCTCTGCAGGACTCAGCAGTACTGCTGAGCACAGCATTCAGTGTGCCCTAAACTCTATGAAGTTGCAGTTCTGCTGTCCTGTTGAAGCCATAGAGCTTTTCTGCCCATTTAATTTGTAGCCTGCCCCCACCTCAAGAGAAGGTGCTTGCCAAAGTGGTATGAGTGTAATAGGGACAAGTAGATTGCATAAAGTGAGACAAGTACTGTTAGTGATGTCTGTGAGCTAGATTTGGGGAGGAACAACTGGAAACACTTGGCAAGAAATTTTCATCTTCAATAGCAAATAGAGGAGGTGGTAGTGACATGGTAGCTTTCATTTCCAAGTCTGTGCCTGTGACGAAGTGAGTCACCCCTCCAATATGTGAACTGCTAGTGTCTTCATGTTGCATTGTCTTGATAATAGAGAAATATAGGTAAATAATTTGGACATAGGCATCATCCTCCTGTTTGGAAATAAAAGAATAACAGAACAGAGATAGAAGCTCTACTGAAGTGAAACCCCTGGGAATATTTTTTTTCTTTTTTCCTCTCTGTTATGTGTCTGAAAGTGGTCCTGCCATTTACTGGCAAGCAGACATGGAACAATACGCACTCCAGCAGCCTTGGAACATTGTTCAGATACCCCTGGGAATTGCTTCTCCTGGAGGTGGTTGAGGCAGTAATGGGTTTCTGCTTTGCTATTTCTGAAAAAAGACTTTTTTTTCTTCTTTTAATAGCTAAAGCTATAAATAGTTGACAGTTCTTAAATTGAATAATTCTCTCTTCCTTTCCAGGATGAGAAACTGGATCAAGATTTTCAAAGCCAAAAGCTTACAGCCAGATATGTCTATTAATCATCTGCTTGTAATGTTGCTCAGATTTTGAGGCAATTCTCTTATTGTTCCAGTTTTGTACAGGGTGAAAAGACTCACCCAGAGTCTTGCTAGTGGGCCAGTGGCAGAACCAGAAGCAGGACTTAAGTCTCTTGCTTTTCACTGTAGAGCTATGACTGCTAGATTATATTTGGTTGTATAGCCATATTTAGAAATCAGAATCATTTAGTTTTCAAAGCAGTTGAGCCATCTCCACCTGGTTTGGACACAGTTTACTAAGTGATAATTGCTTTTGAAAGTTTGGTTTATAAAGAATTACAGGCCAAAATATTCAAATAACAGGAGTGATTTGATATCCAAAGGGCTCCGAGGCACACGCACTAAAGCAGATGGCTTCAGAGAGTTTCATGTTACTCAGACCAGCATTGATGGTCACTGGTTTGTGTTGCACTCATATTTTGCTGGGATGTGAACGGTCAAAGGTAAGGACATGTTATGTCACCTGTGCTGCCATTTGTTCTGCCAAGTTGGTACTTCAGCTGCATCTGGGATGACTTACAAGGTCTTAAAAGTGGGATTTTAGTCCTTGTATAATTTAAGATTTTTTTCCAGCATTTTCCCCTATGAAATGACTTCAGAGAAGATAGCTATGAAAGTGGTGGCCATGGTGATCATAACATAATTAGGTAGAGCTGCATGTGCCAGGGATCAATGGTAATCACTCAGTGAACAAAGTGGCTTCCAGTTATGAAGGATGCATTGTGTGCATTTTTATTTTTTAGCTTTTGTAACCAGTCATCCAACCCCTGATAGGACTGTTAGATTTCAACTCGTCCAGACTAGAGTACATCTATATTTGTGTTCTTTGCATTCATGTATCCTACAACTGATATTTTCATTAACATTTAGATGACCACATGGATACTGACTTCCTTTACAGACAGCAACTATAAAAGTTCTATTGATTTCAAAGGAGGAACTTTACATCAAATAGTCTTTCCTATATGTACTTTTAATGTGGAGCCACTGTTTCAGAAAACCATTCCTCTTTAGTTATAATAATCTGAAAATAGAGGTAACACTTTTGAAACACCCTTTTTACAGGAAACATTTTATTTGTGAGAAGGTGAAACCTCTTTATTTCAGGGAAGAGATTTTAAATCAACTTTGGGAGAGCTTGTAGAAAGCTATTAACAAAATATACAGTGGTGTGTATTGGTGTGTATTGTGAATCAGGCTACCAGCACTGTTTTTTTCTCATGAGACTGCTATTTAGTAGAAAAATTATCTGAGGGGAATATGTAACACACCAGAATATTGCCTCAAATCCTAGCAGATTGAAACAGAAATATTTTAGATTAATTAACTTATTATCAAAGTGGTGGTTTGTTTGAACTACAGGGATAGAAAATGGCCTAAAGAACATGTCACTTACCTTCCAGTTTGCAGGATACAGTAAGGTGATCCTATGAGATCAAGTCAGTGGTGAGTTTTTTTCATGTTTAATTGAACACATATATATGTTTATTAATGAATTTATAAGCTATTCCAAAAATATCACAGCTTACTCTGAAAATCGTTCAGGAAATGAAAAGCACTTACATAATGTTAAAGGAATGAAAGGAAAATTTCCTAGCATTAGAGAAGGGAAAATAAAGCTTCACTCTAAAATCCTTAGGAACTAACTATGCTAAGAAACTAGATTATTGCAAATGTAAAATACATGCAAAACTGTGTTTTGAGAGCACATCTCAGAATCTTGTAGAAGTACCATAATGAATTGTTAGTCCTAGTTTTTAGATAGGGACAAAAATAGTTTAGAAGTCTACATGCATGTATGTTTGCATTTGTCCAGTGTAGTTTAGACTTCATTTTTAACCTTGATACGGGTCTGCCTTTTGCAATGACAGCCAGGTAGAAGAAGCTGAAGAAGGTTGCTGTAACATCTTGTTTGCCAGCGATTCAAGGGAATGGTATACATGAGAGGAAAGATGGAGCTATATGGAATGCCTGAACGTGCCTTGTACTCCAGCAGCAGGGAGTACATGAAAGCAGAGCATTTCTATTTCCCCAGAAACACCTCTTACTCTGGAATGCTAGTTATTCCTGGTTAAGTGCAGGTGGACAAGTGAGCCAGGTCCAAGGAAAATGTAAGCTTTTTTTGGAGATTTTATGGAGGTATGTTACAGATTTTTTCCAGTAAGTTCAAGGCTGTGATTTTCTTACCTTCTTTGCAGCTCATCTGCTTGGGTTGGTGAAAATGGGCTCAGCTGGTAGCAAAGCATTTTGGTTTTTCTAAGGTGCTTGTTCATTTCTTATATTCTGATTAGAATTTCTTCACCTGTGAACTACTAATAAAGTCACAGCTTCAGAGTCCAAGTCAAAGAATCTTGTCTGGCAACTGCTTACTAATCTTGTAAACATATTAAACCTCAATAGCAAAGGGACACAAAGGTGTAGATTAGAGTTATGAATTAGGATTTAAAAGATTATCAGAGTGCATTTAAAACGGCTTTGCATCTTTGTTGGAACCCTCTGGCATTTTACTGAAGTAATCTTTATTTGTTTTCTAACCCCTATTCCTGATACCAAAGATTTCTCACTTGTTTAATATTACACTCTGATTTCACTCTCAGGCAACTCTAGCATGCCATTTATGTGGGTCACATATCCCTCCTCCTCTATCTTGGTCCAGGACTTCCAATTATTTCCATATTCATAGAGCTCAGTCACTACACAGCCCATCGAAACAGGCAGCCTGCTCAATGCCTTTTCCACTCCCAGAGTAATTTAATCAGGGAGTGACTGCATTATTTCCTCAGAGAGAAGAGCTGTGCGTTCCAGGTGATCTGCAGCAGAGAACAGCATCATTATTATAAGGCTTAGATGTTTCATGACATTTTGTGCTTCTGCAACTTGTAGTGCAGTCTTGATGTGTTTTCTAAAA
This sequence comes from Scytalopus superciliaris, assembly GCA_013400415.1. NCBI lineage: Eukaryota > Metazoa > Chordata > Aves > Passeriformes > Rhinocryptidae > Scytalopus > Scytalopus superciliaris. The sequence goes on from VXBX01006882.1 coordinate 1,553,867, forward strand.
TGCATGATTCAAATGTAATTAGAGGAGGTAGAAAAGAGGATGGATGAGTCATGGGACTGTATTTATGTTGTATGAGACTGAGTTTCATAGCTGTTGGGTCCTCTGAGGTCCTTAATCACTGCTATGTTTGTTTTACAGAAATGCTGATACTCACAGAGCAGATTAAGTCTATTTCTATAGTTTTCCTCTGGAGTTCCATCCTAGAGTTAAAAAAATCTCTGAAGTTTGATATTGGTATCTTCCCACATAAATATTTCGTAACACAGCAAAGGAAAGAACTGGCTGTGAGGGAAAAGTCATCAGGGAGTCCTGACACCTATTCTAATCTTCATCTGGGCTGATTAGTGTGCTCGGGCAACCAGAGAGAATAGGTGAGCCTATGCTGTTACAGGGAACTTTAGGTCCATGAGAATTTCCTTCTACTGGGAAGAGCTAGCTGGATGTCCCTTGCTATCAAAAGGAGTCCAAGGGAAGGGTAAGCTCTTCTTCAGAGTTACCAAGGAAATAGAGAAGGTGTGGGTGAGGCAGATCACAGAGAAGTGGTGTGATAAATCTCTGTGCTTGCTAATTTCCAGTAGCTGAGGACTATTGTTTAGGTGAACATCAGCTTGAGGTGACAGTTATATTTTTCTTCAGAGGGCCTGGGTTAGATTACAAGCTTGTGGGCATGATTTCATGCTGGTGGAGTGGCACTTGGTCAGGTTAGCACTGCCTATTGTGAGTGCCACTGCAAAACTGTCCTGAGGTCCTCTTCCAACCTGTTCTTCTGTGATTGTTCAGTAAGACTTTCCTGCTGCTTCTTTAAGGAGTTTTGTTTTCACTTTTATTTTGTCTTTCAAAAAAACAGAAACAAACAAACAAACAAAAATCCGTGGATTCAAATAATTAGAGTCAAATTCTGTCCACAGTTCCTCTCAGCTGAGTATGTATCACCATCAATATGATTTGTGCTAAAATCATCTGACTCATGAAGAAATCTAACTGATACTTGATCCTTTACAGCAGCATGTTAAAAGCTTTCGTGTTGGTCTACACCTCTTTAGTTTCTTGTTTCCTCACTGCAAGTGTCATGGGCATCTCCAGTCTTGGCACATTTTTTCCCCCTTTGTATTTGAAGTAAACAGGCTTTTTCCAATTAATGTCTATGATAGTGTACCCAGTGGGAAAAAAAACCCACCTTCTAGAAGATTCTGATATTTCACACTGAGATTTTTGGAGAAGTAGTTTTCAACATATTAATAATTATGATAATCTAACACTGCTAGGGTTGAATCTTGATCGTCAGGTTCCAGATGTCTTTAAGTTCATTGTCTAGTTAAGCTTCCTTGACTGGCTTTCTATGGCAGTCAGTGAAGAGAAGAAGACACGGTGAGTGATTTCATCTTAAGTACATAGCCACTTCTGTTTGCTTTCACTATCTTATCTAAATGCATAATACAGTCTTTGCATAATACATGCATAATATTGTCTTTGCTACTATTGGAAATATCAAGAAGCAGACATGAAAATTACTTGCACAGGATCATATCACCTTCAGGAAGGAGACTTTGCTTGCATATGCTGCCATTCGGTCCTATAATATAATGGTGTGTATATCTGTCATCTACGAGTTGATCTGTCTTCTAGACCAGTTTACAGACCCTTTTGCCCTGGGAAAGACATCAAAACCACACATGGTGACCTAGAAAGCACAGTTGTGTTTTGGAAAGGTGCTGCATACTAGTCACCTCAATGCACTGAGAGAGCATTGCTCTTCCTTATGGTGTCCTTTTTTTTTAACTTTCGTGGGCTTTTTTTTCAAGAGAGGGCTTATGTATGAGGGGCTGTAGTGTAATCTTTGAAAGTTGAATGACACAACTTCCTAGTCATTGCTTCCAAGTTTATGATACATACTTTCTACTAAACTTTTGATCTTTCTCATCAAACTGATGTGTGTGGTCAGTAGTAGCTCAAGGCAAGCATTTCACATCTTATGACGGAAGCAACAAAACACTCAAGTGTGTTTTTGATATGGAGTGAGAAAAGCAGGCAAGAACTATTCACAACCCTTACTTATACTTTTTATATTACATGGGGCAGTTTCCTTTGAGTTACACCTTTTTTCTGGTTAAATCTTTATTTGCTTTGCTTGGAAGACTATGTCCTTTTCTTAATTTTCTAGTTTTTTAAATCATATTGCATCTTGCTGATGATCCATATTAAAATGAACCCTTCACTTAGGTTCCTCAAGATTGTGTTTCAAGGTAGAGAAGAAGAATTGCCAAACTGAACTGTTGTTTTTCAGATCAGAAAGCAGCTAGGACATCAAAACTTATAAGTAGAGAAGGTTTGTTGCAATTCACAGATGAAAAAAACAGCTCATGTCTCTGTGTTATGATACTTATGTTAAAATCAAGGCCTGAATCTGCATTTGATTCCACATAGTCTGCAGTAAGAATTGGATTTTTGCCAGTCTTGCAAACTAAAACTGACACGGAGCTGCTTTTGCTTTCTTGAGTTCCCAAAATAGCTGTCTTAAAATTAATCCAGATGAGGCTCAGGTGATACAGGAGGTAACACAGAAGTGAAAAGCTTCTATCTCACCCAATATATAACTCATCTAAGCCTAGGATGCCAAACTGGGCTGCAATATCACCATTGTGATATATTGACAGTATTGCCAATACTGCACTTTGTGTTCTCATCTATCAAATAATCCTATTTAATGCTCAGAAATGTCAGGTCATACTGAAATCCAATTTTCTGGCAGGTCCCAGTGACTGAAGTTTGGCTCCTGCTGAGACAGGACAGAGCAAATGTATGTTGGCATGTTTCTGCCTCTTTGTTGCTTCATACTTTGTGTCCTCATAACTGTCTCCAGGACACAGTCTCTCAAGCTGAACATCTGCGTTGGTCCATGTTTTCACCAAGTGGATAGCCTCCCTCTTAGGTTGGCTTAAGTCACGATGTACTTAACACCATAATTTTCATCTTTCCTGAGGAATTTCATCATGTGCAGCCTTTACTTCGTATCTCTTACCAGGGATCATTTGACATCTCTTATTTTCCCCTCTGTCTTGATGTTTGATTAAGAGTTTATATAACTGTCTTGTGATGCTAATTGCATTACCTCTGAGTAATCTAAGACATGCAGACTGACATTTGATTTTCAGTGGAATAGTAACTGGGGAAGAGATCTGCTTTGTCTTCACAAATATTATATTCAAATGAAACATACATTGTCATACATTACCATTGTAGTTTGTGCAAGGCTAGGCTAGAAAGTTCCTGAAAGATGGAAAATAATAATTGATTCTTATGAAGTGGTGTTGGGGTGCTTGGCAAAGCAGTGCAGGTATGTGGCAGAGAACTGGAGTTCCACACTATGGAAAGAAACATAATGAGGCTGACAGAAACCCGAGAGGTAACACTGTAAGGTAACCTGTAAGGAACTGGGAATTTCCTTTCCAGCTCCTGGAGAGAAATCTGTGTTCAAGATTTTTAGGGATATTTACTGTTCCCTGATGTCCCAGGAGCTCAGCTGGGAGTCTGGAGTGCTGAGTTGAGGTGTGGTTTTTGTCAGAGAGCAAATGCAAATCCATGCCAGAAATTTCCTCAGAAAACGATTCTTCCATATGGCTTGTGGGAGATATCTAGGCTATGTTCTGACCTTATATTTCAGGCTCTGTTACTGCTCACCATGGCAATGGGAACATAAATGGGAGAATGCTGTTGGTAAATAAACACTGATACCTTTGATTCAACTGCACCACCAGACAGGCGACTAAGAGTGTCTGAAGCTCAGACTGGGTCTGGGGAGGGAGGCAGACAGTCAAAAGTGTATGGGGAGACAAAGCCAGATAGCAACACCTGCATAAGATCTGAGAGAAGGGCTAAGCTTTGTAAGATGAAAGTATATGGGGATGTGTCTTTTCTGCCATTTGGGGTTTTTTCCTCCCATGGCTTATTAAGTTCCAGTGAACAAATACAATATGTTTTCTTTCAGATGTAGCTTGGCTGAGTCACTCCATTTCATAACAGTCAGGGGTGCCCAGAAAGTTTGTTGTAGCTGGACTCAGGCCCACTGGGACTTGCTCAGATAAATATACTCGGTGGAAAAAGGAGTGTTTAGAGCTTCCTAACCCAGCCTGCCTTTGGGAAGAGCAACAGCTGAGAGTCCCTTGCTGTTAGAGGCTGCACAGGGAAAATAAGAGAGTAACTTCATGAGAAGAGATGTGGTTCCGGTCCAGGCTCAGTTGTGTCCTCTAAGGCTCTCTTCATGTTCATTGTAGATATGTACGTCTTGAACATGTGGGGCATTTTGTTGTTTTGTTGGGATTTTATTCCCAAACACATTTCAGAATCCAAGCCAGCTGCTACAGCTGCTTCCCTTCAGCAAAACCGCTTCAAACCATGCTGAGGTTTTGTGGCTCTTCATAGCTGTGAATGTACTCACAGCCAATTTCCTCACATTGCAAGGTTATTTTAGCAATATAATGATTCCAAGTGGTTCCACAAATGCCCTCATCTTTTGTCTCCATTTGTTTACTCCTCAATTCTTCATTCTGAACACATTTTTCCATCCCATTAGCAAAACAAAGTGAGCTGTATGCCCCAGCTAGGGTATATCAGTGCTAATGGAGGAGAGTGGAGGAATGCAGAGGACAGCAAAATCTAGAATTTAACCCAGTCCTTTCTGTTTCCTAGAATGAAGGTTTCAGGTTGGAGCATGTGGTTTGTGTTTTCACAAGTGTATTGCTTCTTTGCATGTATGTGGTCTGAGCATTAAGCATCAGCAATCAGAGCCTGCAAACAGCCTGATGCATTAGGAAATCTAGACTGTGCTGCTTGTTTACTGTGAGTATAAATGTCATCTTGGCAAGTGATCTCCCCTGTTGCATACAGAAAGTTTGTAATTTGATCGCTGAACTTAAATGGCGTAGGCTGGGTAATGAATTTTAAAGTTTGAGTTTCTGTTCCTTAGTGACCTTGTGCACGAGATGGGAAAGCACAAAGCAAGTTGGTGTTCTTTGAAGCTCCTTTCAGATGTTCACTTACAGTGTGTGTGTTGAGCTAATCAGAGGGATTTTACATTCTGATATTGAATAGATAACTAAAGAGAAAAAAGAATTATTGTTGTCATTTTTATTGAAGACAGGGCATGGACTGGTCTAAATAATGTCTCCTGGCTACGGCATCTTGTCAGAGGGTCTATTTGCATTGTTCATTAATAGCAGTTACTACTACTGTACTGATATTTTAGACCAACACAATGCTTTACAAAGAATCAGTGCCAGAAAAATAGATTAACATCCAGCAGTTAATACTGTTCTATGCCTTGGAAAGAACCTCAATTTCTTTTTCCTTTAAAATGAAACTAAAACTTTCACAATAAATCATTTATTACCATCATTATAGTAATAATTTAATTTTGCCATTTAGGTGATACATAGGCACTCTTTGCATTTTTTTTTTCTTCTGAGTGATTTGGGAAATAAGACAAATCCAAAGTGTACTCATGCCCAATAGACATGGCATTCCAGAATAAATGGGAAAAGTTACTGAGAAAGTGCATGTTTAAAGGGGGAAAAGTAGCAAAAGGTAACTAAATGTATCCAGCTGTAAGAGCTGAGAATGTTTCATGTTGTGTTTGCTGTGCCTTTGAAATCTGCCGAGGAGGCATAAAATCAAAGCTGTGAAAAGGTTTTCTTTCCATCACTACAGCTGACTTGGTTTTAGTAGGAAATTACAAGTTGTAAATTCTTTCTCTCTTGATTCATCAGTTATTATTGAAGTAATCCGTGTGATTTCCTCATGTTATCTGGCAAGAAATAATAAGATGTAGTGTCAGTGTTCTTGATGTTTTGTTTCTTTGAACACAATGTATTTTATCTATGGCACAGATAAGTGTGTCCGATGGGTTTTGGTTACAGTAGAACTAGTACTACCCATTACAAATATTCCTCCTCTAGTATCGTGTCATGATTACCTTAACTCTTTGGGGAACTTCCCTCTTTCAAAGGAAAAAAAAATCAATGACAATCCCACCTATATGCTTTTTGTGGGTTTACTTTTTTTTTGTTTTGTTATATGTTTCTGTATCTCTCAATGAAATGTAAAGCTGGGCTCTGCTTTACACAGTACACTTTTAGCAAGCCCTTTGTTTCAAGTAGTCTGACTATGAAGTGTTTGAGTTTTGTAAGAAACCTCTTCTAGTTACCTCATTGCTACATGGGTGAAAAAAAAGTGGTGTGTCATTTAGAGAGCTTTCTTAGTGTTCCCAGTGACGGACGCACTGTTTTCAAGCTGAGATTGATCAGGTGTTTATATCACCAGGAAATGGGCATGCTGGGTTTTCAAAATCACACACTTTTGGTGTAAATAGTTTCTAAACTGTACAAGGTGGGTTGTCTTCTGCGGGTGTGGTGGAAGCATTTTCTGTTCATTTTGTGAATTTTCTTTCTGTCAGCTTGGCAGATTGAAATGGATCAAGCCTGAGAACCAACCTGTGTCATGAATATAGCCTGCATTTTGCAGCATTGTGCCAAAGTGTGGATTTGCGCTGAGGGATGGCTGTGTTTTGCCAGTGCTTTGGAGCTTGAGCAGTTGAACTTTACGTCTTTGCACACCATAAAGTGTGCTACGAACAAATTATCTATTGCATGAACTTCTACTGCAGTGTGTGCTCAGAGAAAGGCTCTTAGAGGGAATTACTCTGGAAAAGGAGACTGCCTAAAAGAAAGTCTTCCCCCCCTTACAGTTGGTTGTCTTTACTTTTGTCCTCTTTGGCTGGATACTAGGGACCTACATCTAGAGGGACGTCCATACCCAGTTCAGCATCTGAGGAGGCTGCTTTTCAGCTGCTCCTCTTGTCTTCCTTCAGACTAAGAATCTTTTCCTTTCTGTGCTAATGGATATAGAAGTGCCCATCCTGTAACTTCAACCTGGAGGTTTTGTCTGTAGCTGTACTCCTTAAAACACATTTTCCTGCTTATAAAGGCAAAAGTGCTTGCAGAGTGTGAATTTCATGGGGCATCTCCTCTGAAAGTCTAGAAGGAATGAGGAGAGCCTTCATCCAGCAAATGGTCCACACATCCTGAGGGTGTGCACTTCTTAAAAGAAGGAAATGAAAAATGATGCTGTGAGATCACAGCCAAGGCATTTGCCTCACACTTGCTCCTCAAATTCCTTCTAGATGCCCCTGTGTGACAGATTGGTGTGAAATTCCAGATCTGCCAACAGCTGAAGAACATCACTGTGTTGCTGCAATATGTGCACATTATTTAGTGTTAGGCTACTACTTTTGAAGGCTGGATGAGATTCTGGAGTTCTAATTTCAAGGTATTTACCATTTTCTTACCCTTTTTCCTCTGAGCTGAAGTCATAGTTTGTACCACATTTAAATTTTCCAGGCTTATTGCCAGCACTAATATGTCTTTTCAGTAGATCAGCCAAGCTGGTTCTGCCAGAGCCTCTGTGCATCTGTTAGGGAAAATGAAGAAGCCATGGGCCACATCTGGTAACTGATTCCTTACTGTCACAATAGATTCACTGGGGCCCCAACTGGACCAGACTTCTACTGTGCAAAGTGTTGAACAGCAAGAAACATCACTGTTCTGGAGAGACTTACGATCTGGAGATACAAAATGGGTAGAAAGAACAAGGAGTTCAAGGAGTGTTAGGAATCTGTGTGGCTTACATCTGGAGCAGGCTCTGCTGCTGGGCGTCTGGACATTCTGAAGGGAATGCAGCAAGGCCTCATATAGAGCAGAGTTGGCTCTGACATCACTGATAACGATGGCAATATTTGCTACTTGAAGTTGCAATGAAACGCCTTTATTTCCCTAAGCATCTGTTTGCAATAGATTCTCACCATCTTTTTTCTTTTATCTACAGGTTACTTTTATATCCACATGCCACATTTTGCTGTTCTAACAGCTTCTCAAAAGATTGTATTTCTAGATCTGTAATAATGGATGTATGCATGACTTGCTGGCAAGCAACTTGTTAACTCAGATTGGTGCCTGGTTCTTGGGTTTTTTTAATATTTTGAGTCAACTGTATATTTCAGAGGTAGAATATCTGAGATAAAGCAGAATCAGGTGTATAAAACCAAGGGGGAGGTTGAGAACATCTGCTTTTCATCATATTCTTTCCCTTTTCTGCTGAGAGCATTTTGGGTGTGCTGGACTTGCTGGAGATACACTGAACTATTGCACTGCACTGGTTGCCTGATGTCTAGTAATTCTGTAAAAGTGACTGAACTCAGAAATAAGATGAACAAACAGTAGGACACTGGATTAGTCTCACAAGGGAGCAAGTCAGTGTATCAAAGTTATCAGGAGGGTTCTCACTTCCTGGCACATTACCTCTGTTGAGCTGTGGTTTTCTGCAGTAATGAAAACACTGTAATTATGTAAAATAAGTTAGTTGGCAGAGTGACATGATACCTCTTCAGTGAAATAATCATGTGGAACAGGAGGTCTAGAGGATAATTTGCCCGAGCCACCCATAGCATCTGACAGACTAGGTGGTTAAGGTAGCCAGGTAAATTCCCTGGGATCCCTGCAGGAATGTGGTTCTTGCTGTGGGTAGATGGAGTCCAGGTGATAATTCAGTAGGTAAGTGCAGAAGCCAGACCTTAGGTAATGTGAGTAGATCTTTCAGCATGCATGTCTATGATTGTCTAGAAGATAATTATGTTCTTTGAAATATCCAGTTATTTACATATATTAAACTTTTCTTTGTCCTTTTTTACTGCAACTTATTAGAATCAGATGAAGTATTAATCAAGAAGAGTAGCTATTGGAAATGGTTGTCTCCTTTCAGGTGTAGCTAAAAAGAAATACCTAAACATGTAAAAGCATGTGGCTTCTTTGGCAAGGAGATGGAAAAACAGCAATTTTGAAGCAATGGAGGTCAAAACCATGGTAAAAAGCTGGAGGACTAATGAAGAAAAGTAACATTTCCCAAATAGGAGAACTGTTTCTTGGGCATGGCTGTTACAAACTTAAGCTTAGGAATAGGCTGATCATCAAAATAACAAAGATTAGTAATATGTTTCTGCTATACAAGGATTTTTGCACCTTCCACATTTCCATGGGACAGAAAACAGGCAGACTACAGGCTTGAGGGTGGGAATATCTTCCTCTAACTGCTATGAGTTCTTGTTGAAAATGATATGATTTTAACATTCTACAGAAAACTGTATTAAGAGGAGGCAAAGGGAGAAATCCTTAAAGGCACAACAGCAATTTATTCATTTTATTTCAGTAGCTTATGTAACTGTGCCAGCACACATTCTAGCCAATCTTTGTTAAAATAAAAAATAATGCTCTCATTTGCAGGCAAGTTTCCATATGAAAAGAAACAAAGACTCAGTAGCATGAAGCTTCATCTCACAAGAAAATTTCTTTTCTTCAAACATTCTGATAGGCTATGAGATAATACTTTTTTTTTCCGAAAAGCTTTAAATCTAATTGCAGGAAACTGTTTTCTTTTAAAAAAATTAACTATCCTAAAAAANTGGTTTGCATCAACTTTGATACATGACTTGGTAAATCAAACCAAGCCAGATACCTTTGTGGTACAGTGAGGAAAAATATTATACAGTAAGTTCATATTGTGTATGTTATTTCACAATTTTGCATGAAATGTGTTTTGCTTCTGATTGAAGCCTGAAGTTGTTTCAAAGGATAGGATCTTTGGAACTTTCCAGGAAATGCTGACCTGACTGCAGAATGTACTTTTGTGTAACAAAAGGGGAAAAAATAGATAGCTTTTACTGGCAAGGGAAACTGGCTTTACTTAGCAATCAGCTCTGTGTTAGAGAACCAGGATGCCTCTTGTGTGGACTGTTACCATTTAATGTGTTTCTAGCTGAATGGCTGTTTTTTTAAGAGCTGTTGGCAACTATGCAGTAACTGCAATTAAAATCTCCTTGATAAACTAGAGTTTTAATCCAGATACCAATACAGTCAATAAGGGAACTGAAATTTCTTGATGACCAATAAGAAATTATATCTACGGCTGTAATTTAGTATATCAGACCAATTGTTTGAATTGAGGCACCTTATAAAGAAATTGAAAGCATACATCCTATTTGCAATGTGATCCAAGGATCAGAGAGGAAAACTTAGAAACCAAGTAACTGTGAGCAGGTGCCTCATTAACACTTGAAATTTGGCTTGGTTTACTTAAATAAGGATATAGAAATGTGATGACATTTTTCATAAAATTAAAAGAATATTTTTTCTTATAGCCATTTCACTAAAAGCAGTTTTCTGTGGGCCTCTGTGCATTCTGCCATCTTCAAAGAAACTCACAAAACCTGACATAAAGTGGAAACTTGAAGCACTGTGACTTGTTAAGTTAAAACAAAGTGGGCATTCTCAACCTATTGAAGTATTTTATTTAAAAAATAAATCCATGTAAGTGATAAGTGTCATACAAAGACAAATATCTTAATTTTGTTCATTTCAACTGATCTGAATAAAAGTTTGTATCTGTATTTTGCAAGATAGTTCTTTACTTTTTGGTTGTCCTCGGGGTTTTTTTCATTTCCTTTTTGGAAGAATTTCATGGTCAAGTAGATGGAAGACTGTAAACCAGCAAATATAGAAAGCCTTCCTTTTTTTTCTGTCTGCCTAGACCTTTTCTATGGAGACTTTGCTGTGGTTTATCTTTTCAAGTTCCCATAATAAAGATTGGCTAGTTTAATGATGAAGGTGCAGTTGGTGAGACTCAAGTATTATGTAAGTCCCAAGTAAAATTAAAAAAAAAAGAAAAAGATACCTGGAAACTTTTGCTAGAAAGAGAAAATCTGTTTTACTGAAACAACTGAAAGTGCTTGGGCTTTTCAAAGAATTACTAGGAGAATTTCCTGGTATATCAAGGAAATGCTAGGTCTTTAAAAAAATCACATATCCAAACCGTGAACTAAATGGGACTTTGTGGCATGTCTTGTTTCATAGTAAGTCCTAACCTGGAGCAGGAAGGAAATGGGGGCTGAGCCAGGGGCCTGGCTTCTTCCTGCCGATCAGTACGTACCAGACCGATAGGGAAATACAGATCAGCGGAGTCTGGGGGTTGTTGGTACATGAGCTCTTAATGCTGCATGGTTTAGAGCTGTGTGTGGAGCTTAGGTAAGTTGTCTAATACTGAACCAGGTTGCAGCTGTTTTCTGGCATCCTGGTTATAGTTTGTAGTTTGAAACTTGATTTTCTTCTGTAATGTAAAGCATAGCTGAATAATAATCTTGGTCAGCAAAATTAGTCCCTATCCTGATAATTCTTGCTCAGCCTAGACAACCTACCTAACCCTTAATACCTTGACTAGTAGGATTTTTTTCTCTGTTGTCCCACTTACTCTTCCTTGATTTGAAGCACTGTATTGATACCACACTACCCAGCAAACTTCATTTGAAGTACAAGCAGCTCAAACTTTAAGACTCTGCATTACTGTCAGAATATAACATTAGACTTGTGGGAGCCAGATGTCTCTCCTCAGTTCCCACATGCTGGACTCAGGAGGGAGGAAACCTCTTCCACTGCCAGCTCTGCTGGAGTTAATGAAGTTCAAGCCCACATCTAGCTTGGTATGGGACTTTTTATCTGTAAGGAGAGGAAGATGTAATACCCAGATCAGGCTGGATTGTTCAGACATCTTAAAACTATTTTTACCTTACAAGGACTTTGATAGAATAGATACCCTAAGTCACTGTTACTGTACTTCATCACCTAACAGCCTTTCTCAAAGCAGCAGGCTTTCACTACACTGTGCAGTTGTAGCTGAAGGGTTGGACTGATGGCAGCTAAACATATGATTGTTTCTACAGCCTGGACTAAAGCAGTCCTAGATAAATACTGGGATGCACACAAAGTGCTTTCCAGCCTGCAGCTCAGCCTAGCTAGGCTTTCCTGTTTCTTAGCACAACTTAGTCATGCATGTTTGAGCATTTTCATCAATGGATAAACAACACTTTTGCTTGGAGAGGTCCTAAATGTTCACTGATTCATGACCATAATGACTGTGCATACACTGCACTTCAGATTTCATTGAAAGTCTCCCTCTGGTACTGTGATGTGCATCTTGCAGAATCCTTAGGGCTCCTGACATAAAATGACAGTAGTATGCACTCTGTGCAAGGAAATATTTTCAGTAAGTCATGAAGAGATGGGTCTATATCTACAAGCATTCATGCTGTGTCTCTACACAGGTGTAGATCCCTTCAATTTTACAGGCCTTGCTCCTGCTGACCTGAGCTCCTTTTGTAAAACTGTGGTAATCTTTTTTCTTAAAAGAAATGACTGCTTATTGGTGGGAGTCAGTTTTCTTTTCCTTGTATAGATCACTGAGAGTGCATGAACAAACATTTCAAAGTGAAATAACAGCATTTTTTCCCAAGTCTGGAATCAAATGAATAAGCAAAATTTATCCTATTATTTATTTTAATCAGGAAATACTAAAGGATCTTTAGATAAGAACATTGTAATTTCTTCTTTGAAGTAGCATGGAGATGGTCTTTGTGAGTTACAGCATCTCTGAAACAATAGTGTATTTTCTCTTAGGAGCTTGACAAGGCATCCATCTGTCACATTGCCTGCTGAAGGACAGGCAGAGTGGTTGGAAACTCACAGGAAAGTCTTGTAAAAGCTTCTGGAAGTGCTCTATAATACCCCCCAGCTAACAATTGTACTGAGGATGTGTGGGTTTATGTACCTACAAACCAATGCATTTAGCAGAGAGGAGTAGTGTATTATGGTTGTAAAGTGGAAATCTGAGTATCTCATACAAAAAAATAACATTCCTAATACAGACCCCTGTAATTGCTGGTTATGATCTGTGGAAAACTGTGAAGTCTTTCAGAGATAACATAGTTCTGGGGGAGAGAGCAGTTCTGGAGGTATTGTTGCAGTTACTTAAAGTAATGGGGATTTTTTAATAGAAAAAAATGGTATTATTGGTGTGTGGAGATAATTGCAGGTGCTAAATTGGTTCTTTTCAGATGTAGTTAGAAAATAATTGTTTAACTTGTGTGGGTTTTTTTAACTTTAAAACTAATCTGATTAACAGTGGAGAGTGGAAAGCCATGGCACTTTCACTTTTCCGTGTGTATCCACATTGATAAACGCACACACGGAATGTGCATGCACTGGGAGGACAAAGGGACCTCAATACTCCTTTTAAGTGCTTTATTTAAAATAGAAATAATGATACGGTAGATGGATATCTACTGTAATAGTAATAATGGCTACTGTAAAAGTTGAAACAACTCTGGCATGTTTACTGCATGTAACAGCAGAAGGCTTTCAGAGTGCCTCGGTTTCTGTTCGGACTGTCTTTGAGAAAGTTGCCTTCATGAGCACTGAGACCATGTGCAAGTGGATGGTCTAACCCAGGTACACACGGACCTCAAAACTCAGCTGAAGTGGCATGGCAGACAGTCCTGTTAAATCAAGTTACTGCTTTACCTTGGTAAAAGGCACTCAATTAAATCAGCAGCAGCAGCGTCCAGAGTCCTCACAAAGGCAAAAGTTATGACTTCTGCATTGGTTTTGTAACTTTCAGAGCAAGAAGCATGTAGCAGTATCTTGAATGTAAGCTACTTCTTGAATGAAGTAGCTACTTCTCAGTTCCCTCACAAGAAGAAAACATAGTATTTCCAGGAATGTTAATGCTTTTGAGGGATTCTTGTTTTGTTTTGAAGTCAGCTTCTAACCGTTGCTGTAACCTACTTGCCAAATGATCAGACTGTAATTGTTCATTATAGAGGGAAACAGTATAATTGTCTTTCTGTGGGCAGAGTTAGATGCTGAGACTTTTCTCTTTGAGACTATACAATATAACAATATTGACATAATAAGTAAGATTTTCTGTTGAAGATTACACTGGAATCAAAGACTAGGAGAGTTTTACAGCAAGCTGTCTACTGTCTGCAAGTATTGGCATTTAGCATTTTAATTCTGGACACTATTTCTTAATGATCCTTTATTTGGATTGAAAATTGCAAACCAAATATTAAGATTTTAAGTGCTTTGTTTGGGATGTGTGAATGTCAGCCCAAGAGGGAGCAGTGATGGAGTTTATAACGGGACAATATAGGAAGGTTATGAAGGTGCACCCAGTCAGTTTATCAGACAGAATTCTTTTCTTTATTAAGCCTTTTGTTTAATTCAGCCCTGGGCAGATGAAGTGGGCTGAGAAGTAGCTGAGAAATCATGATTTGGCATTAAGGAGAAATATAATTTACTTTTACATAAAGTGCACATGCACCTTAAATTGTTGTGTGAGATTAGTTTTTGACCCATGTGACATGTCCCATTCTTCTGAGTGGCTTGAAATTCTGTCAAGAAGCTGAGGGGGCAAAAATCTTGTTAACATTTAAAGCAGACTGATTTGTCTGCAGTGCTGTGCACAGTCCTTGTAATTAAAAAGTTCAAGGCAAATGCCAAGTGGCTGCAGAATGTCTTTCTCTATTTTTGTATGGCACTTACAGTCTGAGTGAAACATCTGTTTCCTCCTCCCTGCAGCTCACTTCAGAGATTAATATGATTCTAGTGAAATCTCACTGTGATGTGTGCTGCTGTTCAATGAAGATGTTTCAGACACCTACACAAAACCTAATTGCAGCTTCTGCCATTTCCTGCCTCTAGTGAAAAAAAATAATGAGGGATTTCAAAAGGTTTCGTGAGCTAAAAATGGGAGTTGCCAGTCTCAGTTACACCTACAATAAGAAGCTGCGGCAGAAAGTACTTGTAAAAATGGAGCTATCTGGCATTGCCCATGCCATATGTGCTGAGAGAGATCACTGCCTATGCAAATGCAGTCACTATGTAAATGCTTTTGCCATTCATTTCTGTCCTCAACCTGAAGAGCATGGAAACTGTGAAGCTCAGAGGTGAGATACGTATACAGAGATATTTTGTTTTGGGTCCCTTTCTTCTGCACAAACTCTCAGTGTGGTTCTTGAGAGTCAGAAATTCAGATTTGAAATAAATTGACATTTCTGTGCAGAGGTGAATTTCTTGTACTCTGCAGTCCATTAAAAATACAGATGTTGGTGAGAAACAGTGATGGGCACCTACTACCCTAAATTTCAACCCAAGCAACTTTCTTAAGTTTTGCCACTCCCTGTGATCGGGTGCAGCACCTTCCACTGTGCAGAGCTGTTTACACAGTGCTTACAGTGATGACAGAATCTGTTTCTGTGTTTAGATCACTTTTGGGGCCCAGGCTCCTGGAAAGCAAGTGAAAGCACCTCTGTGAGCTGGGCTGACCTCTGTCTGGGCTAACAGGTTGAGCTGAGGTTGAAGATGCTTTTGCAAATGGAGGCTCTTTTAGAATTAATGCCCTTTTCCTCAGCTATCAGACCAATCACTGCATATTCGCTACAGCTTCCCTTCCCAAAGAGATGAATACTGCTTGATGCAGCTGACTGCTGTGAAATACAGAGGCATTTTTGTCAGTTCCTGGAAAAATCCTGCCATTTCAGTTTGTCTTCTCTTCTCTTCGTCTCAGGCTCTCTCTCAGTTGGTGTGAATATAGCTATATATGCAAATCAACGGTTGTTAGGAGGAGTCACCATCCTTGGCTTTCTAGTACTGGTCTGTGCAGCTGAGATGCCTTAGCTGTGACCACCTTCAGTGTTGACTTAAAGTAACCTGCTTTTTTTGGCACTGACATGGATTTGGACTGCTTTCACAAGCATGCCCATGAGATAGTAATACAGTAACAGCTGTATATTGAAATGTCAGTCACTGTAAGGCAAAATGCCACTGGAGCCATCAGTACAATTTAATAAGACAGATTCAGCAACAGAGGGCAAGCAATGAATGCTTGTCAGGATGCCTCCAGTCATGATGATAAAATCCATATGAAGAAGGTAAAAATCCATGGCTTTATTATGAGAATCGTGGTTCACAGGACGAAGTAGCTCTGTTAATTTACTGTCTTGAAGTGTTTATAAATATCCATCTTTTATGGGTGAGATTACAAAACAGAAAACTATATAGAAAAGAAAGAGTACCCCGAAGAGAGACATACTATGTTTTAGTGAAGATAGCTGTCTACACACACATACATTTTAAGGTCAACATTTGAAGAGCTCTTTACCCAAAACTTGAATATGTTACTACTTATAGAAATGAAATAGTGTGTTTATCTAAGCCATTGAGATGTAATTTCAGTTTATACCATGTTAGCACAACTAATCCTTTCAGTGATGTTCAGCTTCTGCCAATTCAGTCAATGGACTAATTGTGTGAAGTGAAGCATACAAGCACAGCAGTGTTTTATGTACTACATCTCACCACTTCCTGACCCTGTCTCCCTGCACACTACCTTCTTGCAGTCTTCTAGCCAGATCTGTTGGACAGTTAGAAATGCCCAGATTAATTTTCCCTGCTTTGACAAGTTCCTTTACATTGCAGGAGGCCAACTTTTATAGTACATCCATAGGAAGCGTCTCCACTACAGCCTTTCACCACACAGGAGACAGACTGAAGATGTAGGCAGCTGACAAATGTGAAAGCAATGAAGAGGTGTTCCGAGGTTGACAGCGCTTTTCATAGTACACGTATTTTCTGGGAAGGGCATAACAAGGCAGATAAACAGGGGATGATTTTGGCAAGCTGAGAAGAAGCTATAGGAGACCAAGATGTTCCAAAGAGAAGATCACATCGAAAAGGTAAGTGTGCCAACTTTGTCCTGTCCTTTTTTCTTGCTGCTTGAATATTTTCTTCAAAATCAACAATTCTTCCTCTGGAAAACGCTGACATTTTCTGGAGAATCCTATAAATACTATAATAGTCATTCAGCATTAGTTTGAGAAAAACACAGTACTATTTTTATAGCTCGCTCTAGCCCCCTCAATTTCTACTCTAAAAGCTGGGGTTTTTTTCTAGAAGCTCTGCAAACTGATAAAAGAATGATAACAGTTCAAACATCAGAAATATCTCTGCATAACTGCTGTATATAGAGCAATAGTCAGTCAAGACAGAGGAGGGGGAAGTCACATGGCAGTTGATAAAAAGTCCTACGTAAGACTTTGACTCAGGACTAGAAATAACTGAAAATAGCTCTGACAGTCTTATTCTTAGTTAAACTGTTTTCACTTAGGCATCTGCCATCAAAGATGTACACCTGAAGGGACTATGAATCTCTATTGACAAAAGAGTGTCACAATGTCATGCATGCATCAAGAGTTTAATTCGACTGTGTTTGACTCTAACAATGCAGTGTCACCATGTAATCTAGGATGTTACTCAGCCTTGCCCCAAGTGTACAGTCAGCTGAATAAATTATTAAGTTCCTTGAACCAACATAGATTTGGGCCAAAACTGAGGAAGTTTGAAAATCCCACTGTTAATGTTCTCAGCACAATTGTTTTATTGTAGCTTACAGCTAGATCAATATTCTTGTTCAATGATCTAATTTTTCTTTTCTGTTTCTACATATACTTGAGGAAGTTTTATTAAAAATAATAATGTTCCCAGTTTTAACTTCTCTTATTTAAAAAAATACCTAAACCATCTTTCCCTAAACCTCCTCTGTGGTCTGCAGTCCTGGGCAGAAAAAAACACAGTAGTACTGTACATTGTTACATAACCTTTTATAATGTTATGAGAAAGAGAAGAGGGCCTTGAAATGTTAAAATTAAGTACAATGAGAACAGTCTCCTAGAATGGAAACAAAGCTTCCCCTGATTTTGAGTAAGACTTGGTCTGAATGTTCCTGAAAAAATCCTCTCTCTAATTATTTGGTTTTTATGGTAGCATCTGGTAGGATGTGTCAAACAATGTTACTTGCAGTAATTGGCCTTGATAACAGTTTCTAGTTTCTTAGTTCTCAAATTTCACTCCAGATCAGGCTTCATATGTTCAAATGGACTATATTTGCCCCCTGGTGTTTTGGAAAAACATGCCTGGAAGCTAAAATGTCTGTTGTAGTAAAATGTCTGTTGTAGTTGTGGGACTGTCTTGCCTTCCTTTCAAAACTTGAGCACTCCACGGGTTGAGAATGCTTGGAGGGTCGTCATTGCTTGCATGGAACTCAGCACCTCATCATCTCACCACCAGGCCCTTCCTAGTGTTTCTAAAGAATGGCAGACTTTGAGGCCTGGACTAGTTTTTTATTGGCAATGGACCAAGTCATGTTACTGATTTTAAAGGCATTTATATAGGATTTCCCACAAAAGGATCTAGGCATCTTTTGGGTCTTGGCTCAAGCACTTCACAGCTCTGAGATCTGCCAGAGCAGCTGAGAAACAAGGTGAATTCTTAGAATACTCTAAATGTTCTGGCCTGAATGACCAAATTCTAACTTGCCTGAATGACTTCTTTATCATTTGTCTTTCAGATCCTCAGGCTCCATCAGCCACCATCTGATCACATTGCAGCAATATAGGTCTTGCCATAAGGATCAGGAAGTGTCCTGTCTGCTTCACAGCTTATCTTTTGGTCCTGCTGGGTAACCACCAAAGAGAGCTCTATATAGAGGCAGCACACACATTTTAAAAGAGCTGACAAGCCAGTTCCTGCACATACATGCATCTGTGTAGAAGTACTCCAAGTCCAGAGGCCTCTGTGGCACTGCATGGATGTAAGAACTTTTGCATGTGTAGGGTTAGACTCTGCTTTTTGAGATATGATGCTTCGACGAGGATTTAGTCTATTTCTCCCCCGCCTTGTAGGCCTGCTGGTGGTGGCCTGTTGCTCGATGTCTATTGTTTATATGTTGGCTTGCACACCCAAAAGTGACAACCAGCAGCTTGCCTTGCCCAGGGTGCACAGTCCAACTGTGAAGGAGGGATATGAAGCCATTCTGCAGGAGCGAGAAGAGCAACACAGCAATTATATTGTTAGTCTGAAGAAACAAATTGCCCAATTGAAGGCTGCGCTCCAGGGCAGGACTGAGCAGCTTAAGAAGATGCAGAACCAGTACCCAAGCCCCTTGGACACTTGGCTTGACCACAGTAACCCGGAGAAGGCCCAGGCTAACCTGCTGGCTTTCCTCCGTTCCCAAGTAGACAAAGCAGAGGTGCACAGCGGCGTTAAGCTGTCCACAGAGTATGCAGCTGTGCCCTTTGAGAGCTTTACCCTCCAGAAGGTGTACCAGCTGGAGACAGGGCTGACACGGCACCCAGAAGAGAAACCTGTAAGGAAGGATAAGCGAGATGAGTTGATAGAGGTGATCGAGTTAGCAGCTGGGAGTTTGAACAAACCAGAGGGGGTCGGCAATGCAAAGCAGCGTGTATACACAGCCTCCGACTTCATTGAAGGTTTGTATGCAAGACAGCAAATTAAAAGGTCCACATAGTGCTGATGAGGAGTTCTGGTGTGACTGAGTTGCTGACCTATCTGAATTTAGCATGGGAGAAAAACTTACCTTCCTCATCTTCAGATGTTTGTGCTGCAGACATGGGTAACGTGTGGGTAAGATGCCTACCTTTTATGGAATGACTGCTCTCATGTGCTGATCTCAAATCACTAGGGATTTTGCTGTGGATTGTTTTCTTCATCGAGCATTTATGAATAGAGCATAGCAAAATGCATCCTCCATGTGATGAGGACAAACTACTGCTGCTGTGAATTGGCCAGTTGTTCATTTCCGCTCTGTAAATGTTTCTCTGGTGACAGTGGGTTATGGAAACCATGTTGGGAAATAGCTGCCATTGGGCCAGTGCCTCCTGTGACAGGGATGTGAGTTGCTTAGACTGGAGATGCTATTCAGGCAGGTCTTTGCTCCCCTCTGCTCTAGGCACTTCCTCCACATCAGTCCAATTCTTCTTGCTCAGACATGGGACCAGGGTGTGGGCAGAGAACTGGGCAGAGTTGATGTCTGCCAGCATTTGAATGCATCACAGAGCTACATGCTTCCATTCTCCTCCTTTCTGTTTGTTGTTCAGTTTGTCTTTTCAAAATAAGTTTCTATAGTTTATTATATGTGCTGAACAAGCATGTATGACTCTGTGGTACCAGCTCTTCCATGGGAGAGGGTGAGGAGATAGGAGGAAATGTTTCCCGCCATACATTCCTTAATATCCATTAAGCTTAAAGCCTGTCTTTATGCACAGTCAGGGATCTGTGACTGGGTACCAGAGCTGTCCTTGGGTAACAAGGCAGAAGCTGTTGTGCAGAAAGGCATGGAGAAGAGATGCACACCACAACACTGGTTCTCTGGAGGTTTTTAATGCAGTAATGGCCCTGCTGGCTTTCACATGCCATGGTGAAATACTCATGGAGGGAGGAAGCTCTGCATGCAACTCGGCGCTCAAGAAACTGGAGGCCTGAGTGCAGCTCAGTCTGAGCTCAAGAAACCTTGTGTTCTCATCTGCAGGGCAGACTGTTGCTTCTGTAGGTGCAAGGGAACAAATCCTCATTCTCACTCAGCTGTGCAGACCAATTTGTTTGGAAATGCAGGGATCCATGCACTGGGGCTGGAAACAAAGAAATGAGGCAGAAGATTTCCCTGCCAAGTTCCTTTGGAAGTCTCTGTCCTCTCTTGTCCCTCTCTTTTCCCCCATCCTCCATTCTCCAAGAATGGCAAAACCTGCTGGATCAAGGCACAAACAAATCCAGTGCTCTGTGTAACTTGAGCAGGTGAAGGGAGGACTGAGTTTTCAGTTCCGGTTTTGCATTTCAATTACAGTTTGGACTCAGAACTTGTTTTGGAAACAGTGCTCTGCAGGTGCCACTGCCTACACAACAAGTTAGTAACAGGCTGGATTCTATGTCAGCTTCTGGCAGCTTAATATAAATCCAGCAACACAGCAACCATGAGCTGCATTTACTCAGCCACCAAGCCAGCTGTTTTCATTTCAGGAACTGCCAAGGGTATCTGGAGCTTTCTGAGCGATGTGGCCCACATCTGCAGTGAAAGTAATGCCGCTTAACCCTCTAAGTGCTTATCTTCCAGTTGCTTTAACAATAACAGCACAAAAAACTGTGTGCATCTCTTATGCTAAATGTGGGGCTTATGACCTGGTCATAAGGTTGATCAGGTAAGACCTGTGTTGAAATGAAAATCAGGTCATCGGAGTCAGAGACAGGATTTAAAACCTGAACTACTGCTTTTGGTATGTGAGATTTGTGTCCTTGTTTCTGCTCTATTCAGCAAAGCCTTTGACACTGGCTTTACTCAAGCGTGTTATTGATCCTGAGTCTCACAAGCATATAGAATCGTGCAAGTTAATCTCATTTGCTTGGGCCTCTTATGTGGATTTTTCTGTACTTGTGGATCACCTCTGGCACCTGCTATCACTTTTTCAGTACTAGTTCATTGCTAGCATATATATAGCTATATATGCTAGCATATAGGCTTCTCTGCTTCTGAAAGCAATTAGGGTCTGTATCTCCCTGTTTTCCAATTTATGCCTTTATTCTTGTGTTTACAGAGGGAAAATGTTTCTTCAAACATTTCTTACATTTAAGGAGAAATGTTTTGACCCTGTGGCTGGGACCTCTTAAAATAAGCGTTGCATCCTCTGCAGTTTCGAGACAGAGCTACTTGTGCATGGGAATTAGACTGTGACCTTAGTACATTACATCTGAGTTAAACTTCTCAGCAGAATTGCTGTTACATTAAATTTGGATAGGATTCTCAGGCAGTTCTCCTTCAAGAGTAAGAGCTGACACGTAATGGAATTTTCCATCCACACCCCCCCACTCATATCTCCCTCCCA
>VXBX01006882.1:1575566-1607021 GCA_013400415.1 Scytalopus superciliaris
CCCATTCCCCTTCTAGCCCCCCCTCCCCGCATTATTCAAAGCCAAGGGAGCCACACCTTCTCCCTAGAGCTCGAAATGTATCCATCTGGCTGCTGCTCTGCTTCTCACTTTACAGAGGCACTTGGCCTGTTCAGCTGTTATAATGCTCCGCTTTCCCCCTTAGTCCTCCCACTTCTGGACCAAGTTCACTAGTGTTCTGCCATGGGGAGTCAGCAAGAAACAGCATGGAAAAAATCCGAAATTTCTGAGTATTATATGCAGGCAAAGGACTGCTCTGTTTCCAATAGAAAGCCTGTTGCTCAGCGAGCAGGATAACAGGTCTGGTCATTAATTTATGTAAATAGCAGCAGAGCTGATAGATTTGGGAGTAAATTAATTTTCTCAAAGATAGAGATAATAATCTGGAGACACTGACAAGCCTGAATGGTGTGTTCCATAAGTGAATGGAATCACTGTCTGGTGATACTCTTTCCTAATAGGAATAGTTCCAGAAAATCCCTGGATTGCTTAGAAGATGCCCTGCCTACCGTCAAATATGCTGAATCACAAGTTTTCCTGCTTGAAGTACGTGGCTGTCTAATGACTGGATTTAATTAAGGTCTTGGATACAAATGAAAATTAGTAGCTTTGCCCTGAAAGCTTATTGGGAGAGAGGATGATACTTTTCCTCAAAGGATAAAATGCTGTATTTTACTGCACATGAAGTTGGAAGGCCATCGTAATACAGAGTTAAAATGGGGACAGTGAATGCCGCTAAATCCTAATAAGCGATTCCTACAACATCTAACAAGTAATGAGTACGAGTCCAAGGAGTGTTCCTAGTGACTGTGGAAGACCTGAAACCTGTGGTCTGTGGAACTGAGGCTAAAATTGTCATCCACTCAACAGCATTTTGTTAAGAAGGCACGGCTCTTTGCTAGTTACCCATTCTGTGTAGATGCGTGCAGGTGAAACTTGTGTGCCTGCCCTGCTGAACAGAGGTCAGGTGTTTTCCATTTCTATACAGAACCCTGGAAATTGCTGCTCTGAAGACTGTACACTTACCCCTCTTTAGTCAGCCCTTCAGCCCGGGTCTTTTGCTTCTCACTTTCTCTTCATTTTGGGACTACTCTCTGCTGACTCAGAGCTCCTGTTTACTTTTTAACATTAGCTTTCCAAAGACTTTAACTTTTTTCTCTGCTTCTGAAAGGAACAGTGCATATTTGGAGACATAGCTGCTGTAATGGAAGCAATAGATGATCAGTTAACCTTCTTTTATCCATAGTGAACATCTAGCCTTTCCAAGGCCTTCATTTCAGGAGCAATCTGGTTTTTAGTTTACTTTCTTGAGACTACTTTTTTCCTCTCCTTGTAGCTCGTATCTTAGAATGGAGGCTGCTTTACACGTCTTTCTGAATCATGTCCTGGTTGCACAAATGAAGTAGTGCCTTCAGAAATGGAAAAAAATTGTAAAAGGCAGGATGTTCTGCTGTGTGACTCAGGACAGTCAGACTCATTTCCGAGGCTCACTGCCTGATCTCAGGCAAATCAGTTTGTTCTCTGCTTCTGTAAGATGGTAATTAAAATAGGAAAGAAGATGCTTAAAAATTGAAAACAAATTATAGGCATTAAACTTGCATACAGCCCTCTTCAATATAAAATGTTAGGATTATAAATTCTTGGATTACCATTTTGTGCAAGGGAACCTTGCCTTCACCTAAGCTGCTTGCTTTCAGCTGTAGTAGAAGTACTGAACAAAAACAAAACTACAGAGATAGAAGCCACCTGTGTGTACAGCACTAGGAGGGACACCCCTCAGCTCACAACATGCATTCTGTTTTAAGGTACTTCTTATTTGTCAAGGTGTCCTTTATTGTGTAGTACATATCTCTGGGCAAGTGGTATTTTTGGGATTGTTGTTTGTTGGCTGGGGTAGAAGAGGATGTAGGAGCAAATACTTTGAGATGTTGTATGTTAGATATTATTAAATTTGTTAATTTAATTTAGATCTTTGTTATTATGAAAAATGTCAGTTCACTGTGTCAAACATGTGAAACAGTCTGATCTACTTCTCTCTAGAGAAAATGCAAATCAGATTTAATTTGGAATTTTGTTTAGCTTAATGTCAAAAAGTTGCCTTAACCTTTCAAATACAAACTTTCTGGGTAAAACCTGTGTTCAAAAACTGCCCGAGCAAGAGAGTGCACCCAGCAACACACTTGGATCATCATCAGGCTTTCTGTAAAAATAAATGGGTGAGTAGAATTCAAGATCCCATATATCCATTCTCTGGCCACCCAGAGGAGAAAATGAAGTGACTATTAGGTTGCCATTCAAGTGATCTCAAGTTCAATAACAGGTGTAGTTCATAGTCTGCACCTTGGCAGACTATATGGAAAGAGGTAGGAGGAGTCAAGGGCACAGCTTTGAAAGATTAGCAGTAAAAGAATAATGGAGATGCTATGTCCCTAGATCCATCTGCTGTGCTAGAAGGAGGATGGGAGCATTTGTTGACTCAGCTTATATTAAAAATAAAACATGAAGTGAATAACAGATCAGTAAATCTGCATATATTATTAACCAATTGAAGAATTCATTAAGAATAAAACACTTACAGAATGATAATGAAGATAAGAACTCTCACCAGATAAAATTACACTTCATTAGTATTTTGATGCAAAAGCTGCAATACAGGATGAAGAGCTTATGTCACTTTCCTGATCAATGAAAACTTTGAGCTAGACCTTCACAAGAAATACAGACAGAGTTGACAGTCTATGGGTCAGATGCATAGCAGTGTTACACATCAGGGAATGAACAAGATTAAATAAATAAATAAAAAACATTTTGGTGTTGTTTTGAGATGAAGGAAAGAAAAAAGAAAAACAAGTCAAGAGGAGGAGGGTTTTTTTCCATACATTTGTTTGCTTGTCTCTAACTTCTGCAAGAGATGGAAGGCATTGCAGTTACACTCTTGTACTGATTAAGTTGTTCACATGCTTACTGGGGCTTCATGAGTAGCTAGAATTAGCATTAATTATTCCTTCTTAAATCTAAAGGATCTGAGAGTGAAAAAGCTGTACTTCTGTACGCACTGTAGGGAAATCATTTAGAGTGGGTAAAATCTATAGCGTTTTTGCCAACTTGCTCTCATTTAAGGTATCAGAATAGTGTTTTAGTGGGGCATGACCAGGACTTTTGCAGTTCGTGCCGGTCCTTGGCATGGGATCAGTTTCACCCATTGAGTATGTTAAAAGTTTATTCCATACAATAAATAAGTACATGTTTGTATGAATTAAGTATCCTTGAAGACTGTTTAATGCAGTCTCCAAGACAGTGTCCTGAGTCTAGCCTCCGACAAACTCTGTAGTGCCATCTTTGCAGACCATTACTTGACCAGGAGTGGGCATCATTGCCACAAAGGAAATAAAAGAGTTGAATAACAGACAGAAGAGTTTTGTCCTGATGTGAAGTTGATGTAAAGCTGAAGGCTGCTGGGGCCTGGTTGCATAGCTTTGTTAGGGAACTTTCCCGAGAACCTCCCAGAATGGAGAACATTTTTGTGCTCATCAGGAAATTGGTTTTCTGGGAGATGGCCTAATCACTCCTATGGCAGAGAGGCAGGCTGCCTTTAGCAGTCTCTCTGCATCCCATTACCATGCATGCCTGGAGTGTGCAATTGGAGCAGTCTGAAAAATAAGGACAGCATGTCTGCTGGGTTATACTAAGTGTGAGCAGTTGGTAACCTTCAGGGATTTGTAACCCAGCCAAGCCTAGGAATGTGCCTGCGAGAATACCAAATAGCTCCTGCAGCCAGGGCTGTGCCCCTGCCAGAGTGACAGCCTCCTTTGAATGATGGTGGATTGGGCGCTGGTTTAAAAGTAAATATCTCATGCCTCTGCTGTGTTTTCAATGTAGGTGTAGCAAATAAAGATTGCATCCTGTTTTTCCACCCAGGAGCCCAGCTTTAATCCAAAAATCTCTTCCCTTTTGTTTCCATGCAGGGATCTACCGCACAGAGAAAAATAAAGGCACGTTGTACGAGCTGACTTTCAAAGGAGACGCAAAACATCAGTTCAAAAAGATTGTTTTATTCCGGCCATTTGGTCCTGTAATGAAAGTGAAAAACGAAAATGTCGATATGGCTGACACACTTATTAATGTCATTGTGCCACTGGCCAAGAGAGCCAGCAAATTTCGGCAATTCATGCAGAATTTCAGGTAGGTTTCCACTATGGTGCTGTCTTTGCTTTTTCTTACTTGGAAAGTCAGGTGCAATTTTAGGAGTTACTCTCACTCACTACTACTTCTGCATAGCAGTTCTGAAAGGCATTTGGCTGCTTAATGCATTGTGATTAGCAGTGCAAGCAATTATAGTCCAGTCATCAGAGTTTCTGATTTGTATGTACCTGACTTACACGTCTCAGTCTGTTTGGTACACGCAGTTGTGGCAACATGAGAATTTCATGCCAGTAGTTGCAAAAAAACATTTCTAAGGAAAGGGAGAATCAGTAGTCCCAGACACTTTGTCAGGCCCCATTAGATAAAACGTTAAGGCAATAAGAAGGAAGAAAGAAATCTATTTGAACTTTTAGGGTGGTTACCTTTAAGCTTCTTTTATTTTTCATCTCAAAGATGGTATTTGGAGATGTAACTTTAAATACCTGCCAATAAGACTGTGTTATGAACAGATACCTACTCTTACAATGGGATTTGGTTTGCTCAATTACAGCCATCTAAAAATAGGCTCCTTGTCAAAATTATCCGTCTGATAGGTGCTTGTTTTAGGAAGGGAGAAATCACCCTCTGGTCATGCTGATCTCTCTGCTGATTACAGAGGAACTCTTGCTGACTAAACTTTGTGCAAGTGAGGCATGGTGTCTAGTGTTAGTTCTCATTGGTGCTGGGCTACAGATTTGATCTCTGATTGATACTTGGATTTTAATAAATGCCAAATATCTGAATTCTGGAATATTTGTTACAAAAAATCAAGGTTATGAGGTAGGGTATGTATAAAAATCCCCCTTATCTTATTCTCCTAAGTGCTGGAGTTGTTGCCTGCCTGATCATTCTTCCTGGGACTGGACAGCCTATTTTAACAGTGTCCTCCTATTAATGTAACAAACAGTGCTTAGAGAGCTGGATCCTAATCTGCCTGAAAGACAGCCTTCTGTCCCATCTGACAGAGGCTGAGATCCCCTTTGTCAGGACAAGGATCGCTGTCAGTAAATCATGCCCCAGGAATGACTTCAAGCTTCACCCTGCTCTGCCTTCCCCAGCAGATGCAGGTTATTGAAGAAAGGTAACTTCTGGATCAAGTCACAGATCTGTCTCTGTTCTCTAGGCAAATGGGCATTCAGCAGGATGGGCGAATTCACCTCACTGTAGTCTACTTTGGAAAAGAACAAATGAATGAAGTCAAATCGATACTTGAAAATACCTCTAAGTAAGTACCTGAACATTTGATGTGTTCTGTTCATACATGGCGATCACACTGCAGAGACTACATAACTGTTCAAACTTGTAGTTGTGCCCAAAAATTCTAAACTCCATTGGAGAAAATGGCTTTTTCTTTTTTTGTATTGAATAAAAACAGTGTTACCCAGAGAGTCCCATACCTGTGGGTTTGTGACCTTGGGTTTTAGAACCGCAAAGCAGATTTTACTGAATTTTACCTCAGTGCAGCTTCCCCACCCCCCCACCCCCTCCACTGATAACTCTTTAATGCTTTTGAAAGTGGCCTTAACTGTTAGGACTGAAAATTGACTTCCAAAGGCAGGTGGAGACAAAGAGCACACAGCTTTTGGCCAGTTATGGTCTACTGAATTTGCTTACATAGCTGCATTTGTCAGGATCATGTGGCAGTGTAGCCTTTTGTTATCGTCTCCATGTAGGAAGAAGACTCTTATATAGGTATAGTAATATGACCACAGGTAATTTACATTGGCATACTAAAGATATTTTTGTCAATCTAAGCCTTGTTGGGATTTTTCTGAAGTCTGCCCAAAGAAAGTCTGTGGCAAGAATGCTAGAGTGTGAGTTCACAGGTCAAGCTCTGAATGTAGATGCAGTGGAAATTAAGAGTCAAAGAGAACATCTCTTTCCTCAAACTGCTCTCAGAACTGATACTACAGGTTTCTAGGTTAATTCTTTCATATCGGGTTCCCATCCCTGACTTACACGAAGAGGTATATGGACAGGGTAAGCTGATGAATATTCTCCTTTTAGGTCAGCCAACTTCAAGAACTTTACCTTCATCCAGTTGAATGAAGAATTTTCCAGGGGCAAAGGATTAGATGTTGGTGCTCGATTTTGGAAAGGAAACAATGTTGTTCTCTTTTTTTGCGATGTGGACATATACTTCACAGCTGAATTTCTGAACTCCTGCAGATTGAATACACAGCCAGGTACTGCTACTCATGAAGTATATTGTCTTTCAGCAGTTTTTAATCTATTGAGTAAAAGCCTTCCCCATAGTATTCTTGCCTTTGAATTGGTAATGAAACTACTGTAAATCAGTTATAAATCAGTTGTAGCAATTTCTGCTCCTACTGTGATTGAATCCCTTGCCTTCAGCATCTGCTTTCTGGAACAGGACCTGTTTGTTGATTATATCCTCACATTCACATTTGCATGCAAAGAACATAGGTTCAGTGCAAAATTTGTGTGTGACTTTTTCTGGATTTGGTCTGTCCTGGACAGCATCTCGTAAGAGACAAATGTGTGTTTTATACAACTTTTTTTTAAAAAAAGAAATAACCCATTATCTTTTCCAGGGAAGAAGGTGTTTTATCCTGTTCTCTTCAGCCAGTATAACCCCAGTATAATTTATGGGCACCATGATTCCATCCCATCTTTAGAACAGCAGCTGGTAAGAACATTCTTCTCTGAATGCCTGCTTTCATTTAAACAAAGCATTTTTTAAAGGTTCATGTGCTCTTGGGTAGCATTTCTCTATTCCTTCTGTACAGTGACCACCACAAACAAAATTAACTGCAACAGGCATCTTACTATGAGTTCTGCAGGTATGTTTCAGAGGGAAGTATCTTGGACCGGTTTTTTTTAAACCCTTTTTTTAAGTTTTTACATGGAGCCTAAGAATTTGAACCATGTCTTCTTCTCTGCCAGAAGGGATTTTCTAACTAGCAAACAGTTCCTCCATGCTGTGATGTCTGGGGGTGACAGTCCCTGATCCTGCTCTTATTTCTTCCTGCACTGAATAGTATTTGCATTTGAAGAACTGATGTTTGTAAAAAGCATAACTATCCTTAGATGAGTCAGTGAAAACAAAATTCCAGGGGCTGTCACAGTTTTTCCCTTGCTTGAACACCTTACAGTGGCTTTTCCCATCCCAGTTTATGATTAAGCTGCCTGTGAGCACACTGTTTCTGAAGTATACCACCTTGTCTCAGAGTCAAACAACATGCTTGGAGCTGTCCCTTTGGGCTTTAATCTGGCACTGATACAACACAGCATAACTCCATTGATTTCCATCTCACCTGCTTATTTTTGGTATGAAAACAAAGCAGTATTTTTAAAAACCTTGCCAGAAGGCATACGGTCATGACATGCATGAATCTCCTTGATGAGGAGGGAGCTGTAGTGAAGAGGAAAAAGAGCGTGCAGACAAGAGGTTCCCATGAGTGTTAGTGACAGAGCCATTGCACAGTTGCAGACACTATTCTCCATTCTCCTGTGCTCTGGTGTTGCATTGTCTTGAACTTAAGGACTCGATAGAAGTTCTTCTTGCTTCTCTCAGAGTCAGTCCTCTGTCACTAGTACTGCTAAGTGGCTGAATTTTCAAACTGAAACATAAGCCAGCTGTGCCTCTGGCTCAGATCCCAACATGCCACATCTGCCCCTCTTACTGCCAGGCACTGCACTTACCAGGACCCATCATGTCCCAGGCTGGACTCTGTCCCTAGAGCACCCCAGCTTCCACATTTGTTCTGGGTAGGTAGGAATTAGGGGTATTGTTAGCCCAGGAAAAGTCACAGCTGAAAACGATCACTTGGGATCTGAGTCCAGTCTTCTCTCATCCCTACCCCCACCTTGTACAGTTCCTCTTTAAAAATGAAGAATGAGAGTTTGAAAATTCCTTTTTTTTTTTTTTGTCTACTGCTCTCTGTGTTATCAAACATGTAACCAGAAAGTCTTTTACTGAAGAGTCTGGAAAATCCCTTCTACTGTTTTTTGTTTTGTTTTGTTTTGTTTTGTTTTGTTTTGTTTTGTTTTGTTTTGTTTTGTTTTGTTTTGTTTTGTTTTGTTTTGTTTTGTTTTGTCAGAGGAGGCTTGTTTTGATAATACCCTGGGATTCATGTTAGTTTTTCTCCCTCTGATGAGACCCTGTCAGGGATCCTCAAGCTTATAAGCATTTTGCTTAGGGACTAAAATAGAGTTTAACTCTCAAGCTAGCATGAAGTCCACAAAGTATGTTGTCAGGATTATGAAAATATTTATAGCTAATATTTGAATCATAAAGTGTGATGCTTATGTAAGAGAAGCTTTTTGATTTAAAGAAGTACAGCCAATCTCATTTTTATGCAGATTTTTATATTTTTAGCCCACATTGGTTCCCAGGCATGAGACCAGATCTATGCCATTAAAACAAGACAGTGTTAGCTCTCTGTCCTGGTACTTGGGCTGCTGAGAAGAAAAAAAAAGCCTTCTTTGATAGAATTTGATTTGTGCAGCAACCACTTGTGCTAATGGGAAATAATAATGCTAATGCATATGAGTGACTTGCTGTAAGGGCTTCGTTATGGAGACTTGTTACAGTGCAGACCTGACAGATACAATCTTGTTTACTTTTAATTGGCTGCTGTAGTGAGTTGGTTTTCCAAGGAAGGGAGAAATGAGAAATGAAAGCAATAGCAATGTGAGCAGTAAAATAGAAAAAAAGAAAGTGATTGAAGTGACAAGAGTTATGAACAAAAAGGGGAGATAAGAGCAAGAAATCAGGAGACACTATTTTGGAAGAGCATTTCTTGGTAAAGGAAACACTGGGATCTGTAAATCCAGAAATGAAAATTCTGTCTCCTCATCTTCTGTAATTCTGTCACAAAGGAAGTCAGGATTTTTCAAAGCAGCTGCTAAGGGGTGGGTTTCTAACCAGACCTTCCAGAGTGTGAAGTACTACTGACTCGCTCAGATGATTTAAATAACTGGCCCATTGCCTTGAAGCTCTTGGATATTTCACCACATTGGGTTAAGTCACTCACACATACATGAATTTATGACCTTAGGCATCCATACTTGGATGTCTGCTTTTCAAAATTATAGCCATGGTTTCTTAGTGCTTTGATTTTTTTACCTGTAATACGTAATGTTTTCATGGTCCATCTCAGTAATGTAGACTGATCATTCATTTTTACAAAGATTTTTATGGGATCTGTATCCTAACATTTTTGGACTTCAATTTTAGCTGGATATAGCAGTTTTGTAACAGAAAATTACACCTGCTACTTTCCTAATTTTTGTCAAAATTAAGGTAATCAGAAAGCTGTCAGTTGTGCAATTGAGATTAGAACCATTGTTTTCTTCCAGAGCTCTTGGGTCCTCAGTCCAGGTGCCACTCTTACAACAGAGTCTGGCGTCCCTGGTTTACCAGTATGTTGCTTACATCAGAGGAAGAAACTCACAATTCTGGAGAATGCTTTGCCTGCAAAGAAGTAAGCTCCAGAGAACAGTGTGATATTGTTCTACTTGATCTGCAACAGCAGGAGTGAAGCAAAACCTGATTGTTCTGGAACAGGGTTTATCCATGATAGCTAATAGCACAGCTGTTTTGTGGGAGCAGATACATGCAATGAGTATCTACAAAAACAGTTCCAGGAGCAGCCATGGATTCACACAGGGAAGAATAAAAATGCAGTTGCTCCTATTTCTGACCACATTCAGGGACTTGTCTGCTGCTCACTCTGAAAGTATTTCTGCTTTCATATAAACATTCCTTTCCCTCCATGCAGATTATTAAAAAAGAAACTGGATTTTGGAGAGACTTTGGTTTTGGGATGACTTGCCAGTACAGATCTGATTTTATCAACATAGGTAAGAAAAATTCACTTCAATACACCTGTCTTTTTGCTAAAACATAGAAAATTATGATCAGCCTCCCTTTCCTTGGCCAACGTGTCTGTGTCACTAGTTTGCAGCAGTGCTGTGGTTAGATGTTCAGGCTATTCCTAGGTGCCATAGAGGTTACAAGGATCTAAGCACTGCTCAGTATAAATAAAGTTTTGTCTGATAGTGAAAGATTTGAAGCTAAGAAATTTGGGCACTGTAAATTTCACAGAAAGTGTGTCTGTTTTAAAGGATTGTCTGGAGCCAGAAAACAGCTGCAGTGTAATTAACAGCATTGAGACTCCTAGTATATATTTCTAGTTTTAATTTGGATGTTGTTTGTGTCAGGTGGCTTTGACCTGGACATTAAAGGCTGGGGTGGTGAAGATGTACATCTGTACCGCAAATACCTTCACAGCAACCTCATCGTGATCCGAACACCTGTCAGGGGTCTCTTCCACCTGTGGCATGAAAAGCAGTGTCTGGACGAGCTGACTCCAGAGCAGTACAAAATGTGCATGCAGTCCAAGGCCATGAACGAGGCTTCTCATGGCCAGCTTGGGATGCTTGTTTTCAAGCAAGAGATTGAGACACATCTGCACAGACAGAAATTGAGCAGTAAGAAGACATGAAACTAGAAAGGAAGGCAAAAAGCCTCTGAATTGGACCACAGGGTGTTTTGTAAAAGACTTGCTAACCAGAAAAGATGGAACAAGACTGAAAGAGGATGGAGATTTCAGCAGGATGGCAGCAAAAAAGAGGGAAAGTGTTTGTCCTCCCTACTTTTGCTTTTATTCTAATGAGGCTTTTAAGTACTCCATTAGCCTGACTATTCAGCACTTGCTTCTGGGGGACACTTGAACACTTGATGAGATTCAAGGTCATGTCTCGGAGACCATGAACACTACATAAATGCCAGTGTGGTATGCACAGTAACAATGGATGTGCTCTTCCCTTGAAATGTTTGTAAGATATGTACAGTTATTTAAAGGATTGACCTTCTGGTGGGCCAATGATTAGGAGTTATTTTCTACATCTCACCTGGTATATCTAAAAAGGGCTATTTTTCAGTAAGTACAGAGCTCCAGCTTGGAGAAGAGCATCTGCTTGTTAAGGAGCTCGTATGGCAGGGACAGCAGCAGTGCACTAACACGGCATTCCCAGTTCATCCAGAGAAAGAGGTATCTCAGAAAGTACTTTCTAAAATTCAGAGAGAAAACCCTACTGGTCAAGTATGATGGTTCAAAAACACTGGGGTGTAGTTTTTGTTCTCCTCTGTGGATGGTGAACTAAAAGCAACGAGCCAAGTCTGTATCACATGAATCAGATGGTTGTATTTCTGCTTTAGAATACTGTATGTATCTCAAGATTTATTTTTAAATGAAGTCGGTTTTGCTTGGGAATTATTTTGTCATACTTCAGGTTTTCTACTTCTAGCCTTACTAGGAAATAGTACATCCTTCCAACACTTGGAAAATGCTCTGCAGATCTGTGTTTCCTGTGGACGGGAACTGGGTTCAGATTAGTGAAGTGATTGTTCTACACAACCTGGGTACCGGAAGGCAGAAGCTTTATCATGCTGAAGAAAAGGAAATACATCTCAACTTGCAGTAGTGATTTAGTAGGAGGCTTTAAACTCTGAATGCCAGATACCAAAACTGATGAACATTTTCTGACTTTATACCAAAGTATTCCTTCTAAACCAAATACAGAGTCCTGCCCAGGGCATAGAAAGCTTTTTTGTAATTAACAAAATAAATTTTTGTGATGAATTACTGGACTGTGCAAATTCTCTTATGATAATTAAAGGTACTAATACTAAAACTTAGTCATCTTCTTAATAGATCTGTTTTCCATTGCCTAAAACTGTTGAAAGTCTGAGTTACTGCTCTTATAAAGTATTTTCTTTTAATGCTGACTGCTATTTATCATTTTAATACATACCAGCCAACAAAAACTGCATGGTCTTGGAAAATCCCATTTGCTTACCTAAATGCTATTTCTTTGAACAGTCTCTTTGTTTTTTAGCTTCAGATTAATTCAAGGCAGTCTGAAACAGATTCTAGTTTGGGTTTTGGCTGGTAAAAGCTGGGGGAAGAAATGTGAAAGCACTATTTGATGTGCCACTGTGCAGTAGGAAGAACACTTATGAACTGCTTTTGAAAGCACTGCATGCAGAATCTGCAGACAGAGACCATGCTACTCTAAGTACCTTTTCCCTTGCAAATCACCAAGGGTCCAAAACACTGCAAAAGTACATAAAGAATGGAAACTTTGTCTACTCAAACTCAAAATACATCTCTTGCCATAGAAACTTCAGCAATCACTCAAGTAGGTCCTTCAAAGAACTGTTTTGTTCCCAGAACACATAATAAGTTATTTATAAAGGGCTTTGTTTTGATGAAGTAACTTTACAAATACTATGCAGAAGGAGGAGACAGGCATGGCTTGTTGAGTGCATATCAAAGTTATGGTAACTCACCTGTTCCAAGGCAATAGTTGTTCCAACAGTCCCACTTAACCTGAATTTGAAACTGGGTGTTGTATGTTATGAAAGTTTCATAATCATAGCTTGCCTCAAGCCTAGCCTTAACTATTTCTGTGACTTTTTTTTCACTGTCTTCCCTGAGGTATCCCCTAAGCCCTCAGTAACCTAATGTAACTTTGAGGTTGGCCACACTCATAGAGCAGGGCTAGATCAGGTGATCTGCAGAGGTCCCTTCAAACCCATATTAATCTCCAGTTCTAAGGACTAGGCAGTTTTAAATTCAACACTTCATTATTTTGGGTACCTTAGCAAGCATGTCATCCAGACCCTGTCAGAGTTTCACAAGTTATGTTTTTAAATAGCACCCTTGTGATTCTTATGTATGTCCTTTTCCACAGAGATGCTGTTCCTTTTGTCAGGAATAATATTGTCCATGCAGTTCCCATTCCTTGGCTGCAGAAGCCAGTTTGGCAAGAGCTGAGATTGTATCAATGCTGGAGAGATCCGGCCCACAGTCCTTGGCCACCGCAGTTATTTGCAGGGGAATCTAATCACAGCAGAGATCTGGCAGGGCTCTCTCAAAGGTGGAGACTGCACTGAGAGGAAAAGGGAAGCTGCTGTTATCTGTGTTTCTGTGAGCCAGGTGGAGTTCTCACAGATCTTCCAGACCATGAAATCCAAAGAGAGCAGCCAACAGAACCATAGGTTTTGCTAGGAAGGTCTCTACCTTCCTTGTTACAGAAACAGCTTGTGCTTTCTCAGAATGGTAACTGACTGGATCTTGGAGGAGGGATTAGAGATGCCCTCGTGCAGGTAGGAAGGGCATACAGGGACTCCTTGCTTTATTTTTTGGTGACTGAGGCATGCTTTGCCTAAAGGCATGGGGCAAAATGAACTGCCATCCTTCCAGGATGCATGATCGATCCAGCAAGCAATTCTCAAATTGGCTATTCTTGTAATCCTTGCACAGCATCGCTTGAAGAAAAAAAAAGATTCTACAGAGAAGCTCCCAAAGACATGTCAGCACCCTTGGTTCCCAACTGCTGCGCATCACCCTTGCTCCACAGGCTTTTAACTAGATTTGGGAGCAATATAAGAGCCAGTCTTGAGGGCATCTATTCTGGCAAGGTAGCTGCCTTTGCAGGCAGTGCAGTAATCTAAATGTGTAGATACAAAACTTCATGTTTCTTTCCTCATAGAAGACAGATGAAGCTGTGAGTCTTTGAAAAGCTGAGGCACGACTCTTACATGTGATAGATGTGAACATGGATGGTGGTTTTCCTTGGGCTGTACTGAGACAACATTTGCAAATGAGTATTTTAATATAAAGGTATGTGAAGCTACTGGTCCACTGGTCAGCAGGTCAAACCCTGAGGGGTTTTACCATAGATCTTAGAGGTAAAATTGATCAAGTCCTGCTGTGTGCATGCCAGATCAGCCTATACCTTATTTCTACAGGTTAACAGCCTACCTCTCAAAATGCCTTTTTTGAGGCATTTACACGTTTTTCTGTGTCTTTACGAGCCCATAGGTAGGGAAAACACTTCATAGTTTGTCTCCAGCAGGATAACAGCTACAGCATATTTGTTACATTAAGAACAGATGCTTTACTCTAGGATCTCTGAGGGATCTTTCATTTTGTCCATATTTTTAAAATAAACAGTTCATAAAGAGAGAAGGAGGGATTCCCCCTCCCCCCCCCCAAGCTAATCTAACACCCCTTCTCATGATTGATGCTGATTAGGTTGAAATTATCTCTTTGATAAATGTGATCTATTGCTCAAGAAGCTGATTAAGTCATGTGCAGTGCCAGAGTGTCATTACATTCAGAATCTCAGTTTACATTAAGGCTTTATATCTAGCAAAGTACACCTGCTGTAACTGGAGTGCAGTTATCACCTTTCCTTGAATGGAAACCGCCTATCAGCATAGTTGTAAATTTTAAGACCAGAGGATTACAATTTCTTTTAATCTGTATCCTACAAAACACAGATCAATGTAAGGCTGAAGGTTTTGACTGCTTCTTCAAGTTAAGCAGAGTAGCCCTGATCTAACAGAAAAAAGGGAACAGGTAAAAGCAGATAAACAACTGAAACAAGATTGACTCTTGTTCACTATTTGAGCATTGTGTCTCTAAAATACTGTGTTAGCAGATTCTCACCACAACCCTCAGCGGTAAAGTTTGTCACGAGCAACAACATGAGGGAATCTCAGTGAGGACTAATGGTTATGTGATTCTGTCCAGCCTCTCCCCCAGTACTCTGAATGATGTATTTAAAGAGCAGCATAACAGATAAGAAGAAAGAACAAGTTCTAGGATGAAGTTTACACCAGATGCATTGCAGTAATCTGGACACAACTTGCAATAAATAACTTCATTTTGGAAAATATCATTCTTTATTGGCAAACACTTTTGTAAACTGTATTAATACTGATATGGGTGCTGTTTCTTACATTTTTTTAGGCTCCGTACATGTGGTAGTCTTTCATACAAATTCCTCTTTTTTCCCTTTCAAAAGGTTAATCCCTCTCAATGCAGAAAGGCCTGTGTGGGATTTGAATACAGGTTAAAAGAGTGAGGATCTATATTTAGAGTCTAGAGGAGTTTAAGAATGCACTCTTCATGAAAATCCCTTGTCACAGAGAGCACCTTTCACTGAAAGGCTTGAACGTCCTTCATTCCAAGGACACAGCATTTTACAGAATTAAGCTTCACATTATGCAAATTACATATCAATATCGATTCACCTCTCCAAGTTGTTATGTGCCTTCAGGTAGTTATGATCTCATTCAACTGTAGATATTTCACAGATGGCATACAACTTTGCATTCAAGAACAAAAGGCAGATTGAATACAGAAGTCCCCCAAGAAATCTGCAAAACCCCACTGAAAATCCATGGCAGTGTCTTGCTGTTCAACTGATTACTTCATCAACTCGTTCACTCCATTGTGCAGGATACATCCAGGTGCTTTGCAGATTGCTGGGCTGATGCATCCTTTAACTCAGTTGATCTGACAAACCCACAAGAGTGCTTATCCTCCTACTGCTTTGTTTTGAAGGATATAAAATAGTATAAAATAGAGGCACTTAATGTTTCAGGTAAGCATCAGCAGCTCTGGTTCCAAATTCACTCCTTGTGAATACAAGCATGGGGCTGCACAGCGAGACTGGAACCTTCACTCAAAGAGAGAGATGTAATCTGGCTCATGGTCCTTTTGGCCACAGGGGTAAAGCAACAGCTCCTTTCCCAAGGAAGTGATGGGTTCGTCCTGTTGATATAGGATATGATGAAACACCTTTCATATGGACCCCACCTGTCACAGCCTCATGGGGTGGACTGCAGTCTCTCTGCCTCTTTTACAGTGTGGTCTCCTTCATGCCCTTGGGAACTTGGGGACGGACCCAAATGAGTGTCCTCTCTCTTCATAACACAGTGTCTGTGCTCAGTGCCATAGCTCAGTGCCACAGCTCTGGCAGTTCTTGGAAAGAGCTGTGCTCATCTTATAGCAAACTACAGCTACTCTGATATGAAGTGCTGCCCTGCCTAGGAAGTGCTGGAGCAAGGACTGTGAGCATGCAGGTAAGCAAGACCTGTGTTTGTGGGAGGGAAAAAGGTGCATTCTGCAATGAGCACATGCCCTCTGCTCAGGCAACTCCTGTTCTAACCAGGGAATTCCTGTATAGCTCCTGTTTTTATTCATTTCACCCTGAACTGTGACAACCATGCAAGAATCAAGTTCAGTAGCTCAGGTAAAGCTCTATAGAACAAATGAACACAGATATTGTGCTCATGTCCAGTTTTGTTTAGTTATGTCTGTATTAGACTAGGCACTTATTTAAAAGCAAGAGGGATTTTAAATGAACCTATAAACAAAATTGTCCTGTTCTTGGGCGGATCTTACACTGAAGGAATGAACAATCCATCTGGCTCTCCTTGCAGCCCCTATAACCACCATCAGTGCTGGTAAACACTGCTGTAATTGTTGCAAGAATCTGCCAACGTTCTTCCTTCCCTTCTACTTTTTATCTCTGCTCAGTATCATACCTTGCCTGCTTTGAGGTTATATAGATACCTTATTCTCTTTCATGCTGAAGCTGGATGCAAGTAGGATTTTTTGTTTACCCAACTTGCCAGCACCGCACAACCATGGTAAAAACACAAAAGAAAAGAGTCTGTGTGAGTATGCTATTACTTCTCACCTTATCAACATTTCTACTAAATAGCATGTAAGTAACTTGAGCCCTGTGTGCAAGGTGCTCTGCGTGCTTGAGGGCTCTAAGATGTTTGAGATGTGCTAGGTCACCTGAGGTGTACCTGTCAGGTTGACATACTGTTCTGGAGCAGCACACAAGATGCCCAACAGCAGTTAAAATGGGTCTAGTTTTCTACTTCAAAACAACTGAATCTATTCTTTCTTATTCTGAAGTGCCCTGAAGCAATTAAACACTTAATGAATGCATTGAGAGATGTTCACCTTGTGGTAGTCTACAAGGTCAGCCAGCGTTGAATGTTGCAGCTGGTCCACTCCAAGGAAGCTGTAGGAATCACTGGAGGCATCAATGAGGAAGTGTTTACATCCTTCCACAGACCGATAGGAGAGCACATAGCCTTTGATTTTCTC
The DNA here is from genome assembly GCA_013400415.1 of Scytalopus superciliaris. Classification (NCBI taxonomy): domain Eukaryota; kingdom Metazoa; phylum Chordata; class Aves; order Passeriformes; family Rhinocryptidae; genus Scytalopus; species Scytalopus superciliaris. The sequence goes on from VXBX01006882.1 coordinate 1,592,720, forward strand.
ACTGACCCGGATCAGAAAACTCCCTGGTACTGTTTTGTCCAGAAGCTCCTCTGCTTTCTTAGAGGTTAGGATACCTGTTCAAAACCAAACCACAAAACTGAAGGGAGAAAAGTATTTGTGCAGGACTGGACAGAACAGTTCTCCCAAGAAATCTGCTTTCCTGCTCTAAACTCAGTGCCATCCCTTCCACTGTTTTCTTGCCCAGTAGACCAGGAAGAACAGCACTGCCATTGCTAGTAACAGACCATGGCCACATGCTAACTGCTCTGTATTATTTGCTCCAGTTTTGGCCAGCTATGAATGACAAATGTGCAGGGCTCAAAAGGAACACTTTCTGTGTTATGAGACAGAATGGCATTGCAGTGTGTTGTATATTGATTCCAGTACAGCAGGAGCTTTATTCCTGGGCTCAGCCTGTGTTAGCAACCATGTTGGCAGAAACAACTCCTTAAACAGTTGAGTTGGGGTGGGAATGCTCAGGACTCACCATGGAACCAAGGGGCTATTGTGTCCATGGTTTTCAGATAGCCAGCTCGCAGAGGGAATTGCTCCTCTTTGAACCACTTGATGATCCTTTCTTCAGTAGAATTGGAGATTGTCCTCATGATTCCCTCTTTCCTGTTAGAGAAGACCATGGTTTGTGCATCAAGTTCAAATAGGTTTTGAGTCCTAGAACTTACTTTTTGCTTAGGATTTTAAGAACAGCCCTAAACAGGCAGTTTATACCAGTACAACTGTGTAGAACATGGTTTTCAGTGGACATCTGGCATCACAGAGGCTCTGTGCTCTCCAGGACACTCTACTAAATAAGCCTGTTGCCCTCCAGGTGACTCCAGCAGGGAACATCTGAAGGCCTCATCACACCCTAGGCTGGAACACACCCTAGGCTCTGTATTTTTCCCTGTGGGGTGTCTCTTCCACTCAAGGATGAGAGCTAACTATTCCCATCTCAACCATCCCACACTAAAGCAGTAGAATCCCATCCCTTCTCCCCTCCATAGTGCACAGGGGCTTCCTTACCTAATTGCTCTCCCATTTGCTGTCACAGGAGGTAGAAGTTTAGGCTTGGGGGGGAGAGGTGGATACTGGAGTGGTCGCCGATCTCCTGCTGTGGCACCCTTGGAAATGTCTGCCTGCTTCCCTCTGCGGATGCCCTGCAGTGAAAGTCTCCTGTAGTCATCCCTGGCTTGCCGTGCCAGGGAGCGTCTCTTCTCATCTGCTGCCTTGGATTTCCGCACTGGAATGAAAAAAGGAGTCCTACAGAAGCGACCAAGCAGGCAGGTTTACAGCTTGCTGCCCTTTGGCCATTTTCCTGCTTGATGAAGTGGAAGAATAAGCAATTTCACAAGCTGAAAGATTAACTCAATTGTGAGACCATTTGCCACGTGTCTCCCACGTGTGAAGTGAATCTGCCACTTAACAGAGTACAGTTTTGATTCCTTCAAGAGATTAAAAATCTGTGGGTTTTTTCTGAATAGTAGGCCACTTTGTACTTAGAGACATCTTGGTTTTGTTTCAGATGCTGACTCCTGGTTCAGACATAAATTTTTGCAGTGCCATTCATGTAAGCTGGCAGGGGGCAGGCCATATGGAATTAAAGCTGCTGAAATTACTCCAAATCAGTCTTTTGAAGGATTTGAAAGTGCTGACCCATTTTGGAGGGTGGGAGGGAATCTTGCTGAAACTATTATGGAAAGTGGAGAATTTGGCTGGGTTTTTTTAATTTTGTTTTTTGGTGAGTTGGTTTGGGGGTTTTGTTTGTTTTGTTTTGTTTTGTTTTTATTATTAATTTTTGTTTTCTGTAAAACTGCCTTGATTGTCTAGGTCACCCTGGAGCCTGTAGGAGTAACCAGCTCACCAGTCAATTTTTTTTTTTGTCTTTTTACAGTCAGAAAAATAGAACCCCTGGCCTGAAGTAGAAGCAACTGGTGGTACAGCATTGCCATCTGCTGAGCAGCAGGGGAGGAATTGGGAAAAAAATACATCAGGTTCTCCTTCAGGAAGTATTTGGCAGCAGTGATGGATGCTACTGCAAGTTTCTTACTGTTTGCCATTTTGCTTCCTATTGTTGGGATTCATTACATGACATGGTGCACCAGGACTTTGCTTAGATGGAATCAGGCTTGGATAACAGTGAAGCTCTTTTTAATTAGTCCTTGTCACCCATTATCCTTGTTCTTAAGAGCAATGGTTGCTGCAAAGTCCTACAAAAGGCCAGCTTCTAGTTTAATTATCCGGGCTATACTCATGTAGTTCCTTTGTTGCTTGTTTTAAGTAGAAAGTATCAGTAGGAAAAGTTTTCCATTTCCCTGCCCATCTCTAGTCTCAATGCTGTGTGGACTCAGAAATATTTCTGATAATACAGTGCTGTATTTCTTGGCAATACTCTCCACCCACCAATCTATTATTCAGTTCCAGTGTGACAGGAGAAGGGTTGAGATGACCCCACAGAGCCCTAGGATTTCTCAAGCCTCACAGGAAAAAGTCATCCTAAGATCTTACAGAATTCCTGCCATTCAGGCTCATTCTCATCCGATTTCTGCAACGTTCTCTGGCTCTCTGTGCTGGGGTGGCTCTGTGGTATTGCCTCCTGGGGGTCTGTGGTTTCTTCAGAATTTCTCCTCTGTTCTTCCTTTGGCTAAGAAAGAAACAGTACATTCAGCTTTGTCCCAGGCAGGTTTTAATCCTGCTTTTTAGCTAGCCTAGAAATACGGGGAACTCTGTTCTTCATGGTGAATCCCTCTGACTTCAACAACATATAAACCCTCTGTCTTTACTGCAGGTGACAAACAGAGGATGTAAGGGAAAACAGTCTACCAGAAATCATCAGGAGCTTCTCCCTGTGCTACTACACAGTCTGCCAACCTGGCCTGCTTTGTATCATCACCACAACACTGGATAAAACTTGTCCAAGAGGTGGAAACATTCTTAGGTCAGATGAGGCTCTGAGGCTTACTGAGACTCTAGGATAAAGCCTGGGCTCTACTCAATGTGTAAGGAGCATCGTAGGTTGCCACTTACCTGTTGGAAGCTATGCTTCCTCACATAGCAGTCTGCCAGCATCTGGTGAACATCTCTGGTTCCCCTCTGAGCAGGGCAAAAGAGAGGTGAGAAAGAAATGCAACATTAGAACAATTGCTCTTCTTTTGGAGCAATAGGTGTATAATACAGAAGCAGTCTTAACTTTTGTTAACAAATGTTGCCAGCCTTCGCTGACAAACATTGGGGTTTTTTTGCTATATTAGGCCTAACATACCACAGGAGGAGAACTCAGGAGTGTCAGGATTGACAGTGCCTAATTGTGCTAAGGAATACCCCCAAGTCTTCCCTGGGAGCAGCCCCCTTTCCTCTGTCTCTCTAAAGCAATCCCTTGCAGAACCTACCATCCACAACTTTACCTGCCTGTGCTTGTTTGCGGCTGTGGCTGGGGTGTTGCAAACTCCTGCTTGACAAACTGACCCAACTAGCTGCATGTCATGTTTGCTCTTCCCTGCAAACCAGTCTAGCTACACTGACAGCAGTTTCTAGCTGAGACCTGCCTTTGAAGGTGAACAGTTAGATTTGTCTTTGAGTAAACACCCACCCACCTCCCCATTGGACCCAGCCTGCTCCCACAGCACAGTGAGTAATGTGGTAACTGCACTACACTGCTTACCAAGGACACACTTCGTTTCAGCTCCATCACCTACTTGGCTAATATTTAATATGAATGTGGCTTTACAATCTCCCTTTCCTCCAGGAAACTAAGAATTTCAAATGTGTGTGAAGCAGCTTTCTTTCTTAGATCAGCAACATTCCCTGCAACAGACAAAGCCCAATGGCTGGATCCCTCACATTAAATGGGAACTAAATGGAAATATTTCAGAGAAAACATTTGAATGCAGGAGGTGCATTCAGGCACCTGCAGGCCTAGAAAATACAACAGGGGTCTTCAGTCTGGATCCCTCCTTCTAATAGCAAAAGCCTCAGAAATGTGGAGAAAATTACTATTAGTATAATGACAGAAAAAAAATAAAGGAAAATATACAACCTTTCTCTATTTCCATGTGCAAGACTTTGAAAGGGGGTTAGGTTAGATTTTTGGTGGTGGCTTGATTTTTTTTTTTCCTTTTTTTTTTTTTTTTTTTTAAANTTTTTTTTTGTCAGCTGTGACTAATAACTTCCTTTGAAAAAAGAAGTCTCCCACATAGTTGCTCAACTTCAGCAAACAGTGCAGAGAAAAACCCCTTGTGACTCAGAGGCTTTTGATAAAGGAGGCAGCCACTCCAAATTCCCTTCACTATTTTCGTAGCAGCAGGAGAGTGCTTTGCCAAAACCCAGCCTTCTGTTATCATGCTTTTTATACCAAAATATGGGGTGGCTGTACGATAAAAGAATATACACTCATACAAATTCATTCAAGGCTGAATGAAAACTGCTGAATGAGATTGGACTTCTCCCATTAAATTGGCAGGGTGTTCTGTCCCTTCTGTTCAACTGTGGTTGCATGAGTAGTTAATTTAACTCATCTTTTTCTCAGTTCTCTGCAAAAGGATTTTTGTAGCCAGTTAAAACGTAAAATGTATTTATTGCTGGAGAAAAATATTTCTGTAATGGAACACCACAGGAAAGCAGACACTGTAGTTACTGCATTTGGAATTGTCCTGTGGTGTCAAGGCCATAAGCAGTTTTCTAACTATTTTAGAAGAACCAAAAACCAAAGAACCACCTAAAATACACATGTCAGATGATGCTGGTAAAATTATCTTCATTTGTTCTTTTATATATATGATTTGTCTGAGGGCTGTGACCTTGCATGTGCAGATCCTGGAATAGCCTGCCTGGTCTTGCCCCAAAAGCCATTGGAACCAGCCACAGTGCAGGAGGGAAAGTACTGCACCCCTCGTTTCACCCACAGAGAATGGAAACAAAGGAATTCAGAGTAACTTATCTGTTGGTATAGAGCAGGTCTATCCTAGCTGAGAATAGCATATGGACCTCCTGAGTCCTAAGGAAGGATGTAACAGCATGGCTTCTTCTCTGACTAAAGAATAGCTTTAAGAGATAGATGCCCTTTTTTCCTTCAGATTTCTATTTACAACGAGCAGGATTTGCTGCATTTCCTAGATCTCAAAACACATTTCAGACAGTTATGGAAAAAGGGGAAGGCTACCTTTATGAGCTCCTGGCTTTTCCCTGTTGTTGTATCAGTTATTTTTTTCCCATGTTCCTCCTTTTTCTCCGCAGTGCATTTTCTCTTCTCATGAAGATCTGTCTCACCCCGTAGTCCTGGTTGTGGGTGTAGAGACCATGCTACAGAAGAGTCAGTCTCTCTGAAATGCAAGAGAGAGAGAACTTAAGAATCCAAGGGAGGCGCTTTCTGTGCTCTCTGAGCATCTTGCAAGGAAGCTGCATGTGAGCTGAGCAGTGCTGCACTGAAGTGATGGGCAGTTATATCTCCAAATCAAGTAGGTGGAGTAATGAATTTAACAACTTGTGGTGAGTAACTGTCAGCCAGCTGTGCATGGGCACCTGTCGGTGAATCAGTGTGATCCAAGCTCATCACCTGCCGCAATAACACCGTTGGCATTTCCTCTGGTCTGCAGAGGGTCCCACGCAGGAGCTTCATCACAGGAGGCTCAATGAGCTGGAGCAAGTCTCAGGCTGGAGCTGGTCTCTGCCAGCATTGTGTGTCCTCACAGAAAGCCAACCTGTGCCTTTTGCCTGCAAGTCCAGCATGACAGTGGTGACCACAGCCCCTACAGAGAAGACTCCAGCCTCTGGGTCCCTAGAAAAGCGTTCTCCTCCATGTCAGCACACTGAGTCCTCCAGCTGAAAGGTGCTTACCTGCCCTCCTTGCCTTGCTCTCTTGCCAGGCGCTTTGCTCTTTGTGCCTCGAGCTCTTCACAGATGGCTGAATATGGTTTATCTGAAGGATGCTCACCCATCACCCAGACCCAGACATCGTTGTCAGCGCCGAGTTTCCATGTCACAGACTTCCCATTGGCTGGAAAAGAAGCAGCTTTTTGGCAAATGCAGTTTGCTGGGTAGCTCTTTGCAGGGCCTGTGCCCCCGCTGCTGTGCCCTACTGGCTGCTGTTGATGACAGAGCCTCTCTGAAAGCAACTGTACATGGGGAAAGCTTGACTGGGAGGCAGGCCACACTTCCCAATTTTTTTCATGCTACTGAAGCCAGTACTGAAGGAGGCATTTCTGAGTCTAGGGGCAGGGGATAAGGCTCACTACTGTTTCTTTTCTTGCTTTAATTCTTGATCACTGCCCAACCCATCTGTGTGAGGGTGAACTACCTGCAAATAGGGCATGTGGGGGAATGTGGGGAGAAGAGTACTATCTCACATGCTGTGTAATCCCGGCAAAGGGGACTTCAGATCTAAAGTCCCAGTGGCAACTCTCCTGCAGATCTGGTGCCTCATGGCAGATACTCAAACCCATGGTTATGTTAAAGGCAGATTCAGTAGTCCCGTTTAGTGGGAAACTTAATGAGATACATCTCCTGGGAGCAAAAAAGCCCTGTCTTCCCAGCTAGGGGAGTTGAACAATTTGGTCACAGACAGAGTGTCTGGGCCAGGGAGTAAAACTGCCTGGCCAAAACTACCCCATTGCAGGTGAGTTTAGTTATGGTTTGGAAATAAGCATGCTAATGTCCCTGGGAGAAGAAATTACTCTAAGAATACATTACTTCCTATTTCTAGGTAGCATTTGACTAGGCCAGATATGTGCCAGAGGGTGAAGCAGCCAGGACACAAAGACTTACCTTTTCTTGGCAGTGGCTTCTTTGCAGAAGCCTTGTCCTCAGCAGCTTCTCTTTCCTCCCACCGTCTGATCTGCTCCTGCCTCATCTTGAAGAAGAGGATCTGCTTCTGCTCCTCACTGAGTTCTGCCAGCAGGTCAGGATCGATGTACATATCTGATAATATCTGTTTCAGCATGGCTGCAGGTTTCAGTTACACGCGTTTGCGGCAGTGATCTCCAGGGATAAGATCCTCTTCCTGGCTCCAACAAGAAAGAGTGCCTGCCTGCCTGAGCCTGGAGTAGGAATGCAGGCGTGCCAGAATAATTATGCTTCTGTCTTTTTTTTTTTTTTTTTAGCTCAGACTTCCTGCACAGACCAAAAAAGTAAATAAGTAGCTTAAAACCTGCTGTTAAGATTCCTTGAAATAAGAAGTAAGTTCAGCTCCCACGCAGCCCCTGTCTGCTCTGCAAGGAGAGCTGGCCAGAAGGGGAGAGTCCTGGAGTGGGGAGGTTGTGTTGATACTCTGATAAACCCAGCTGATAGTATATCAAAGAGAGAGAGCACTGCCTGTTAGTCATCAGAGGTGCGGCTTGGTTGTGCCCAAGCAAACATTCCTGCTGGGCAGGGAATCAATGAACCCATGACTAGACGGCTCCTCCTCCTTCCAACAGGAAAACTTTGATGATCAAAAGCCCAGCCTACCTCATTTTGCCAGAGAAGGATGGGGAGGACTTTTGGCTCTGCTTCTGAGGTAGGAGCAGAAATTTTGGGGTGCTCCCATCCATCAAAGGCAGTCTCCCAGCAAGTCAAGGGAGCACAAGTAGTGCAGCTGGTTTGAAAAAAGACGACGTGGATGGTCAGTGTCTGAGACAGCTTCCAGTCTGACACATCTTGCTGATGCACCTTGCCCACGTGTTGAGCCTGGCATGGGACATCCCTGTCTGACAGGATGAAGTAGATGGGGAGAAGAAGCACTTCTGTTCCTGGCCAGGATGCAGGCTCATGTCTGGTGCACATTGGCAAGGTACTAACACCCACACAGCTATGCTTTGTGCTCATGGATTTACAACAGGGGTTTCTCTGAAAAACTAGAAGCTCTCTTGTAACTTGGGAAAGTACCAAATGAGAAAACAGAAATGTGGAATAAAGACTTTGAAACCAGTTCTTTCCCTTATCTTATCTGGATAAACTCCAGGAGATCAGGAGATTGGTTGGCAGCGCTTTTGGTGACACAGAGCCAAAAGTCACGTGTGAAGTGCAGCACCAGAGCAGGATGGCTGGCTGATTGGCCAGGGGTGGCAGGGGCTTTCTAGACAAACTCTTGGGAAATGTTGTAGCCATCAGGCAACAAGGAAATTAAGCCACGTGAGATTGTTCATGTCCTTATGCACAAATCCTGGGAATCTAAGGAACAACCATGCTAGGACATAGCACAGTAGGTGGGAGACAGTAATGTGGAGATACAAAGGACATGGACATAGCAGAAGAAACTGTGCCAGGATGAAGTGGGACTGTATATTAAATGAAGTTAATGGGGTCAAATCAATTAGCCATCTTATAGAAAATAGACTGAATCCCTAGGGACCCAAATATTGGAAGAAAAGCATTGGGAGCACCTTCAGCTTCAGAGTCCAACTGCTTGATTTCTACCATATAAAATAAAACAACAGAGAAGGTGGTAGTAGAAGAGCCAGAAAGTGCAGTATTGAAGCTTTCCAAGGAGCACACACTGACCAGGTTTAATTAGCTGAAATGGGGCAGCACAGTAGCAGCCTTCATAAAGTCAGACTGTCAGAACTGTATCTGCTGTATTGGTCCACCTTCCTCTGTCAAACACCCGTATCAGGATCAGGTAGGCTGTCCCAAGCATCCTGCTGCTTTTGAACATGACTTGTATTAAAACTGCTGGAGACAGAGCTGGCTGGAGCCCCAGTGCAGGGTAAGCTTGAAAGGAGCTTGGGGCAGCTGGAGGAGCTGTAGGCAGTGAGACAGGAACTTTCTCAGGGAGCTCAAGGCATCGACAGAGCAGATCACAGTCTGCAGCAGAGGCCAGGAGCAGGAGGAAGGTGCAGTGATCAGGAGTTGGAATGAGCCTTCTCATTTCTATTTTGTTTCTCTGATTACTTAATATTTTCCCTATTAAAAATGTTAACTTAATTCCAGAAGGAAGCATGTAGTTAATGTTCCAAATCTGTATTGATTTTGTTTAAACAAATGCTTTCTTGATTTAAAAAAAAAAAGTTTTTGGGGAGGTGGCCTGATCTGGGCAATGCTTTCTCAGTACCCCCCTGATAGCAGAATTGTTCTAGCTCAACAGCCAAAGAAGCTTGGACTGTCCTTGAGCCATGAAGGTGGCAGCTGCAGAAAGGGAAGAGCTTTTTGTGAGAAGGTGTTGGTGAGCATTCCCTCAACCCTTGGGGTACCCAAACTGCAAAATGGGGGACACTTGGAAGATGCTGTTTAAGCTTCACTATCTCCTGTTCCTAAGCACTATCTGAAAAAGATGCTGTTTGCAAACAGATCAGGGGTTTAGTTGTGTTCTTTAAGATCTGCTCAATCAAGTATGAAGGACACAAGTTTGGGGGCTTATTTTAAGTAAACAAATATCTCATGAAGGTACTTGATGTTGCTGTGGTTCGGCACATGACAGTCTGTCTGACTTCAGAGTGGGTTTTGTTTGGAGAAGCCACAAGGGTTGCATCCTTTGTGGATCTGAAACAGTAACTGAAGTAGATGGTATCTCTGGCCATCTGAGCTTGATGGTGTGGCAGAGATGCCTTCCATGGGCTGATGGAAATTAATCACAGTGTCTAAAATTGAAGGGGCTTTTAACAAAAGAGACTTGTTACATGCGGGGAGGTGAGATGCTTTTATTCCCTTCAGGTGAGAAGACATGATTTGTAGTTTGTGTGGGCCAAGTGGTTTTGTTCAACAGTGGACACTCATTGTCTTCCGGAGGGTGGGAAAAGGCCAGCCAGCTGGTCAGGCTTGGTCTTCCAGCTCTGGATTACTATAATTACTCTTTCCCAAGAAACTCTTCAGGATAGTTGAAGTTCACTAGCCAGAAGGGTGCTTGAAAAAGAGGATGTCCAAAAGACAAAAGACAAGGATGTCCTTGCTACAGCTGAGCAGAGGCCCTGTGAGGCTCTGGCTGGCAGGAGCAGCTGGAGGTGCAGATCATGAGCTTGAGTCCTGCACCCTGCTCTTCATATAGCAGCGAGCAGCTTGAATCCGGCTCACCATCACATCATCCCTCTTCTTTACTCACATCTTGGCTGCACAGGAGGCATCAGACATGGCCAAGAGTGTTTTATGTTGCAGAGTTAAAATTTGCAGTAAGCAAAGCTGTGGTGGTTAAATGATGGTTAAATTCCCCATCTTTCCCAGTGCCACATCTTGGTGTTTTAGATTGTTCTTCCTCACTCTGGGATGTGCTTCTGTCTTTGAAGGTTCTATGTTGTACGTTCTGTATCTAACCTGACTCCTTCTGCTTGACAGGTTATCTGTTTCTCCCAAAGCACTTGGGAAACAGAGATGGTTTGTAAGGACTGCAAGTCTTTTTCCTTAGTTAAATTAGGCTTCCTGGGACATGATGCACAAGAAGTCAGCAGCAGAATGCATGTAGCAACATGTTCATGCTGCTCTGGTTTCTCTGGAGTAGGAACGGCTTTGCTGTGGCATTTATTTAGTAGGACACGATGTGCTCTGCCGTATGCAGTGGTGACAAACTGGTGATCCCTTTTTCCATGCCTGGGGACACAGTGTGTTGCCAAGATGGAAGGGTGCTCAGCAAACAAGTTTCACAGTACTGATACAGTTTTGCAGAGTTGGATCTCCTTGTAACATTGGTTATAAGAGGAAATTTATAATGCTGTATCCCAAAGGTTAAAGAAGCAGCTATTTTAACACTGGAAAATGACATAAACATCCCTCAAGAGATTTGCAGTATTTCTTTTTTATCAGTCACTTCATTAAAGATCTTAGGATCTGGAAGTCCTTGTAGTATCAGCCATATGCTGTTCCCAAAGTTTAAATCAAAGCCATGTTACTGTCGCTTGGCTGGGAGTGATTTTGTTGATGCTGTTCTGGCTGTAAGTATTTAGGGAAGCTAAAGACTGTAGTAATGGCAGTGGGACTTCCAAGCAGGTAACTTGTAGGAAAACTCTGGCAGAGGTCTTGTTATACTTTCTACTACTTGTATATTTTTCAAGGGAGTAATAGATGGGAGCTGGTTTTGTGGAGGAATGGGAGATGAGAGTAGCCAAAACCAGCAAAAATTGAGTGGGGGGAAGTGAGAAGCCAAAACAGGGCTTTTTTTGCTCTGCCACTCATATTTAAGATAGTTGATTTGAAAGCCATGAGGGTAAATACAATGCAAATGTTAAACAAGTCTTCAAAAGCAAGGTCACAAAGCATTTAAATTTTCTGCTGAAGAGCAGCCTCTTCTTGGTGCTCCTGTAAATCATCTACCATTAATGGGGGAAACAAGCCTATGAATACACATAAAAGCATAATTGCTTTTCAGAAGAACTGGCATGAGCTCCTGCTCAAGTGTGCAGCAGGTGACACTTTGGCCACTGACAAGCTCACTGACACTCTCTTCTGGCGTACTAGTCCTGATCCTCACCACCAATGCTGCCAGCAGAGAGAAAGTTTCTCCATGAAAACAGTAGACATACAGAGAGGCATTTGGTATGATTTTCAGCAAGAAATCAAACAGGAGGGTGTAAAATGAAACAGTGGATAAGTCAAAAAGTGGCTCTTGTGCTGATTTTCTGGGAGGTGGCTTCATCAACTTGCTGCACACATCTCTCCTCTAAATGTGACAGTAATTGTAAACTAAGAATAACTCAAGAAACTCAAAATGACGAGAAAAGAGAACAAAAGAAAAGTTGCTTTAGGGTACAGACTGATTAGCTAAGAGGATTTCTATTGTCATAAAGTAGTTTTTTCCATAATAAGCAGATAAGAGCACATTGTTTAGAAAATGGTGAAACTATATTATTTTGAATCAAGAGCTTCTCCTTGGAGCTGGTCATCTGCTTAATGAGAAGTGACTTCAGAGACACCACTGGGAATTCTTTTTCCTGGTCAAGAGGCTGGGCCATGAGAGTGCAATTGAATTTCCTTTCACTTGCCAAACTAAGCCCTGCAGCACTGAGGAGGTATTTTGCTCAGGTTTGGCTGGATTTCTCCAGTTCCAGCCACTCCAATGCCATCATCTCCCTGCCAGACTTCGGGAAGGGATTTCTGATTTTTTCCAGGAGTGAAAAACAGAATTGCCAAACCCACCTGAAATAAGTGCAGACAAAGATAATCACTCTCCAAACCTTGCTCTCAGTGCGCAAGTCTTCATGGGTTAACTGTTACACATTGGTTCATAAAATGCACTTTTTCCAGAAAATATTTATGTTCGCAGCTACACCAGCCAGGTTACTACCAAAATATCCTTCTGTGCCTTGGGGTTTGGTTGTTGGTTTATTTGTTTTGTTCTTGTTTGTGGTTTTTTTTTTTAATCCTCATCCTGTTCTAAATAGGGGAGTGACTCATTTCTCTCTTTCTGTTCAATTTTGCTTCAGCCTACTGTTTTCTCTTTCAGATGGAAGGAAAACTAGTTTGGTCATAACACAAGGAAAATATGACTGCATAAGCCTGGCCCTCAGAAGACAGAACTAGACCTGTTTGTATCTTAGAATCCTGAAATCATAGAACGGTTTGGGTTGGAAGGCACATTAAAGACCATCTAATCCCAACTTTCCTGCCATGAGCAGGGACATTTTCCACTTAACCAGGTTGCTCAAAGCCCCATCTAATTTGGCCTGGAACAATTCCAGGAATGGCGCATGCACAGCTTCTCTGGGCAACGTGTTCCAGTGTCTCACCATCCTCAGAGGAAACAATTTCTTCCCAATATCTAATCTTAACCTGCCTTCTGTCAGTTTGAAGCCTTTGTCCTGTCACTACATGCCCTTGTCCAAAGTCTCTCTCCAGCTCTCTTGTAGCCATATTAATACAACCATATAATTATACAATGCTTGAAATAACAAAACTAATGAAGTCACTGCAACATGAACTACCTTGAAATTATTTATAGCTTAACTGACTTTCCCCTAGGTCTCTGATCTTGCTGGAGGGAACAGTGGTTATCTTATAACAGGTGTGAATGGATGGAAATGGCAACAAGGAAAAATAATTTGGTGCAGCAGCAGTCACTGAACACAGTTTGAGGCCCCAAGGCTCTACTTTCAAGAAAAGAGTTGTCTTCCCTTCTAGAATAATGTACAAACATTTCTTGATCATCTTCCTGTATAAAAATTACTTAGGGAATTACCAGTGTGGTGAAAAGGGTGAGGGCTTCTATAGCTTAACACACAGAATCGGATACTCAACCAAACTCAGACACTGTAAGAAAGGAGATTTATTTCTAACCATGACACATAATTTGATTTGCAGTTTTGTGCAGAAAGGGGTGCTGGGTGGTAAATTCCCAAATCCAGCACCCTGAGGCACAAAAAAACAAGCCTACTCACACAGTTACAATCTTAGGCTATTAGCGTATCTTACTTAAGTCACTACTTGGCTAAATTTTTACTGGCTCATCCTTTCTCTGCTTTGAATGAAAGCCATTGTGTTCCAAGAAATCACAGTGTATGCTCAGTGAGTCGTGGTCTTTTTGTGGGCAGGGGGTGCTTGAGATGGGCTGTGTTTTTTACCATTATAAGGAGCAAAAGTTCATGACTAGGGCAAGTTCTCACCACAGAACTGGTCAAAATAGGTATATTGCTAGCTCACATCCCAGACAAGGGGGGTTTTGTCACCCTTCATGAACTTAGGCCATCAATTTTCTGTTTTCCACATTCCCATGGTTATTGTTTCCACTGCTTAACCGCTTTGTTCTTCATCTTGTTATTTGGAATTGTGCTCCTATTATTCATCAAGGTGGGTACCAGGAGGGAGGCACCTGTGTGGAACCTCTCTGGAGGTTGAGGGCCTGGTTGCACTGGTCCCTGAAGCTTAGTCCATATTTAGGCAATGTACAATTATGTCTATTCTTATTCAGGTCATGACAGTGACTGATTTATGGCCTTGTTAAAAAGCCAAGATCATCTGAACAAGCACAAGCTGTAATGAGCTGGAGTGGAAACGAACTGGAGGGACAAACCAGCTGGAGATGGAAATAAACTGGAGCTGCAAACACACTGGAACCGAAATGAAGCTGGGGAAGATTAAACCCAACCACAGCCTAAAATGTGCTGGGAGCAAGACCAAACTGGGCCCATCCGTGAGCTGGAACTGGGACAAACTGCAGGTAGAAACAAATAACTTGAAGCTGCACAAGAGCCAGAGCCACAAACAAGCTGGAGCCGTCAAGTCCCCGCAGTCTTTGGTGGTCTCATGGAAGAGCCTCCCCCTTCATGTCCCCCCCAGCCATGTCCCCCCTCCATATCCCCCCCAGCCGTGTCCCTCTCCATGTCCCCTCTGGCCATGGCCCCCCAGCCATGCATTCCCCTCCCTACGTCCCCCACAAGACAAGCACCCTTTCCCTGCCCGCCCTGGCCATGCCCCCCCC
>VXBX01006882.1:1608117-1618450 GCA_013400415.1 Scytalopus superciliaris
CCTCCGCCGGCCATGAGGGCCCTCCTCCCCAGCCCCGCCTACCGGCCGCTGCTGGCCAATCAGCGCTCGCTGCTCCGGAGCTTCGGCCAATGGCGGCCCGCCCCTCCCTCCGCCCACAGGCGGCCGCCGCTTCCCGGGCCATCGCCGCTTCCTGAGCCATCGCGGTCCCTTCACCTTCCCGATCCATCACCGCCGCTGCTTCCCGATCCATCACCGCCGATCCTTCCCAGTCCATCACCGCCGCTGCTTCCCGATCCATCACCGCCCCTTCCTCCCCGGGGGGCCGGGGCCATGGTCCGGGCGTTTGTGCTGCTGTCTCCGGGCGGGCCCGCCGGGCAGGCCCCGTGCCGGGTGCTGTACGCGCGCACCTTCGGCACCCCGCCCGGGGCCCATCCCGGGGCCCATCCCGAGGGCTCCCGGCAGCGCCTCCGCCGCAAGGAGCAGCTGCTGGTCGTGGCCAGGTATCCGGGGCAGCCCCCGCCCCCGCCCGGCATCGCTGGGCCGGGTGACACCAGCCCCTCCCTGGGGATGCTGGGCTCGGTGGGACCCCTGTGACCCCCTCCATCCCCTGAGGCCCCTGGGGTTGTGACACCCCGTCCTTCTTCCTGGAGCCCCCACAGCCATTATACCACCTTTCTTTTTTTTCATTTTTATGGAGAGGCTCCTGCGTTTTGTCCAGGGCTGGGACACCCCGTTACTGTGGGACGCGCTCCCTTCCTGGCGGGAGGCTGTGCTCAGTGGGACCCCCAGAACTGTGGCAGCGCTGTGTTGGGAGGACAGGGCTCACCGGGAACCCCGGGACCATGGCCTCTCCCATTCATCAGATCCACCCTTTTTGGAGATGCTGGGCTCGCCAGGACCCCTGTGCCCCCAACAGAAGGGGTCACTCTATCCCTGGATGGGGCGGGGGTCCTTAACACGAGGGTTCTCCCTTTCTCTTCCAGGCAAGTGGCCTCCCAGTGCCAACTGCTTCAGTCATCCTTGGGGCGCCCATCCTCCCCACAGCTCCCCCAGCTGCCTGATGAGCCGGTGTCACTCCAAGATGCCCCGGGGGGCCTTTTTCAGATGTCCCCCGGAGACCCCTTTCCTGACCGGGTGACAGTAGTTTGGTTATCAGTGCTGGCCCTTGCTTTGGCTTTGGTTTGTGACCCCCAGGAAAATCTGTCACTGGCTGAAATCACCCTGCGGCGCCTGGCTCCCCGCCTGCTCTTCTCCCTGCGGCTCCTCAGCCCCGGCGCTGACGTCCTGCTCCGTGCCGATGCTGCTGACAGCCTCCTGGATCGTCTCCTGCCCCATGGGCAGATGCTTTTCCTCAACGAACGTTTCCTCCAGGCGATGGACCGGGAGCTGGGCATCAAAGCATCCCGCTGAGCTACAGATAACATCCCTGCCCACCACCCCTGGTTATTTTTCTGTGGGGAGAGACAGGGGAGGGATCCCAGATGGTTGCCAAGCCCCAGCAGGATGGATAAGAGAAGTGGCTCAGGAATAAAGAGCAACGAGCCAGCAAAGAGCAGGGTTTTAATCCATTTATCCCCCAGTGCTGTCATGGGAGAGCTAATAGCTGGCCCTGGAAATCCATCCAGAGCTAGGACAGTGCCATGTTCCTGCACCATTTTCCTGTGCTGTGTTCCTGCACTGCTGTGTATGTGTGTGTGACAGTGGGCCGTGGCTCCACATGGCTGTGAATGGACATGAAAAGAGGGACCCTGGGTTGGGGTTACCCCAGCTGTATGTCACGGGGCAGGCAGGGGCTCCCTGGCAGGGGAAATGTAGCAGTGGGCAGTGCAGAACCCCTCTGCTGTGGGATGGAAGCTCATCTCAGGACAAGAGGAACCCCAGGGGACACGGGAAAGCCGGGGGTGTGCAACCAGTTCATCAGGGTCACAGCGTGGGGGATTAAATAAACAGGCAGTGAGACAGCATGTGTGCCTAGCACAGTGGGGTGGTTGTTCCTGATAGTGCTGCTGGGGGCCAGGGGACCCATATGACTCCCTGGAAGGTGGCAGGAGCTGGCACCCACCTGCCCAGCTCCCCCAGCTGTCACCAGGGTGCAGTGGGAAGCAGGGTCCTACCCTAGCAGTTTCTGAGTGCCAGGAGAGTCCGGCAGCCAGGACTGGCATGCATGGCTCTCCCTTTAGGTCCCTGACCTACTATACAAGCACAAGGTAGTGGATTTTTGATAAAGGGATAAGGTGAAAAGAAGACAGAAAAGAAGAGATGAAGTAAAGGGCAAGAGAGAAAGCAAGAAAGCGAAAGCAAGGAAGGAAGGGAGGAAGTCATCATTCCTGCTTCCAGTATCGATCCAGCTGATGGAATGTCCAGGCTCTTAGAGGCAGGGCCCAGGCTTGGTGTGGGTACCTTTTTATACATATGTTTCCCTATCCTAAAGACAGATTTCTTGCTTTCTATGCAAATTAGTTATCATGCAGTCTGTTCTTCCACAACTTTCTGCAAATGGGTCAGAGGGCTTTGGGGGCCTTGGGTGGTCTCATCCCCCACTACTGGACCACCCTTTCGTCAACATTGTATGCCTGCTTCTGTGGTGATGCTGTCTTTTTTTCTTTGTTGTGTCTGTGGACTAGAACAAAGATGTTTGTCCCAGGAAAGGGCATGGCACCTTTATCCAGTCATATCTTGTTCTTTCTCACAGCATGCTAGTGCCTACAGTCCTTGGTTTGCTCCATGGCTATCCCAATATCAGTGTCTGAGACATACACATCAGCCCCTTTTCTTCTGGGCTTCCACACCACCCTATGGCTCGAACATCAATATGGCCCTTGAAAAGGGAAAACAAGAGAGGGAAGGAGGGGCAAATGCATTCTATAAGTTATCTCTGAGTTTTGTGGGTAATCTCTTTATAATTCTCCACACCTTAACGTACTATCTAAATACCAAAATGAAAGGCAGAACAGTTAATATTAAAAGAACAATCACAGAGTGCAACATTTTGTTAAGAATTCATGTTGCTGTTGGTAATCATCCAAATAAAATATGCCACTAGTGGTCCCCATCTTTCTTCACCCGTTCCATCACCCAGTGGACTTCTTCCATGTCATGATGAACAGTAATCAAAGTTCATTTTCTTGTGCTTGCTTTAACTGTCATCTCAGGTCCTCATTTTGTGGCCACTTCTTTACCAGTGTGAGCTTCATACCAATGGGAATAGGCTGCAAGGCTCAGATCAAGGTGTAGTTAGATTTCAACAACTGGTAAGAGGTAACCAGAGCTGAATAATTAAAATTCCAACCCTTCATTTGAACAAATTTACAAACACGAATGTTAGAATGATTTTTAGTTATTACTACCTGATTATCTACAATTACATGGTCCCAAGGTGTTCCTAAGAGAACATGTCCTTTGCCCACATACACATGCATATTTTTCTGGGCTTTGGTCTGATCTAATTTCAAAGTGACACATACTTTGCTCAGTATCAGGACAAGTGTCTTGAGCCTTCAGTGTATTTTCTTGACAGATAAATCCTTGTTGTTCCTGCACAATGTTCCTGATAACATCTGTAGTTTGCCATTTGTTCCCATATGCCCGTGGGATACAGTACAGTTCCATTGTAAATTAATCCTAGAGCAATGATGGGATGTATTTTCACACCTTAGCTTTTAGGCAGTTGACCATATCATTGTTGAGATTATAGGTAAAGTTGACTAAATGCCACTAGGACTGGAAGTTTCTTTCAAACTGTTATCCCAAATAATCTTCTAGTCTCAGTGGGCAAGGTACTGTCTTCACCTTTTTGTATGATAGCAGCTGTCATATACTGCACACACAATTGGGCTGAATCCAACCAAGAGCCAGAGACATTGTCTTGGAGCATTTTAATAGTGTTAGTTAATTGTTGATGAGAACCAACTGCAATCTTAATGTATGGGCAGTTATTCTGTATGCATTTGTAGGATTCCACTTGGCCAGATTTCACTATCACCTGGTTTATGGCCAGAATTCTCTTGTGAGTCAGCCACCTGTATCAAATCTAATGGAGTAGGTTTTTTGTGTGTGATTTTCCACTCCACCCTGAGGTCTAGTAGCTTCAGGGGCAGTTGAAGGAGATAAAGAATCATCTTGGCCTGGTTCACTGTCATTGGGACCACCCCATATGTTTCCAACCCATGTAAGTCTGCTGTACTTTTCCTGGAACTTTGATATCTCAGTCACCGTATACAGCACTGTTTTGGTAGCAGTTTGCTACTGTGGTTGCAGTTTTAATTAGGGGCTGTAATGTTACTTCCTCGTCATCAGATGGCAGTGCAATTATTGCATCTCACTTTTTGTCAGGGTAATAGACCCGTTTGCTGTCTTCCAGCTCCTTCATTGGATACAAAAAGTCAGAGTTGTGAGACCATATTTCTCCAAACGGTGGAGATTCTAAGTCCTGCACTGATGCCCCCTTTCCCTTAAGTCCCACTGAGCAGGCTTGGGCCATGCAGCACTTTCCTTCTGCTTCTCCTTGATCAATTGCAGCATGGTGGAGCAGGCACTGCACAGCCTGCAGGATCACATCAGCCAGGATGC
Source organism: Scytalopus superciliaris (assembly GCA_013400415.1). NCBI lineage: Eukaryota > Metazoa > Chordata > Aves > Passeriformes > Rhinocryptidae > Scytalopus > Scytalopus superciliaris. The sequence goes on from VXBX01006882.1 coordinate 1,612,648, forward strand.
AGAAGTTTAGCATGCTGAACACTTTCCTAAGAGGGGCATCAAAGGAACACTCAAGAGGGCACGGAGGGAGGTGCCCCTCTGCCTGCAACACCCTCAGCCACGTCCCAGCCAGGTTGGTTCCCAGCCAGGACAAGGAGGGGCAACACAAAACTGACGGGGAAGGCGGGGAGGGAGACAGAGCCCACCCCAAAACTGCCCCATGCCCTGGCTGCTGGCATTTTGAACTTGCTGCCTGAACATGCTCCATGCTGGCTCCAAGTCGAACCGGCTTTCCTTAACCCTTACCACTTGGGCGGGGACGGAGGGCGGAGTTGCCAAGGCCTCTGGATACAAGAGCCATCAGAATCCTGATAGGTATAGCTGCGGCAGGGACAGGGTGAGCTCTGCAACCCCATGGCACATATTGAAGGGGCTGAAGCTGCCAGGGAGGCACAGGCAGGTGGGAGGAGAGATGATGCTGTGCTCTGTTCCTGACCCCTCATGGCTTGGGCTTAGTGCATGGCTGGCACCAAAGAAAAGATGTTGGGGTGGCATACTGCGGGGAAGCAGGGCATGCTACTGGCACTGGCAACATCTCTGCTGCATGTGATCCAGGCTGGACTTTGCCTGATGGGGCACTGCCCTGGGCAAAGTCCTGCCACAGGATCTTGCTGGTCCTGAGGTTGTGTGGATTGCCAGCAGGGAGGACAGCCAGCACTGTGAGGACCTACCATCAGCCATGGAGCAGGAGAATGTGGCCAGGGAGGAGCTGGGCAGTCTCCACGGCATCCCCCTCTACAAGGTCTTCATTGAGGGCTGGCCACAGGTGAAGGCTTTCCAAGCCCGTCCAGATGACCTGCTCATCTCCACCTACCCCAAATCAGGTGAGTGGCACTGGGGAACGGTGAAGGTGGGATGTGGTGACACCAGCCTTTGCCATGCTGTCCCTGTGCTGCAGGCACAACGTGGCTGAGCGAGATCATGGACATGATCTACCAGGATGGCGACGTGGAGAAATGCCGGCGGGATGCCATCTACAACCGTGTGCCCTTCCTGGAAGTGAAGGCCCCCAGGGTACCGAGTGGTGAGCTTCCCCAGCCTGGCTGCCTGGGTTGGGAGCAGATCCAGGGGGGCAGTGAGGGTGCTGGGACTTGCAGCTCTAAGCCCCCTGTGCCACAGGTGTTGAACAGCTGGAGAATACCCCATCTCCCCGACTGGTAAAGACCCATCTCCCGGTCCAGCTCCTCCCACAGTCCTTCTGGGAGAAGGACTGCAAGGTAATGCTGCAAGTGCTCCCTGCCTCTCTCCCCATCTGGGTTGGCAGGGAGGAAGCACTGCTCTGTATCTCCCAGCCACATCCTTTTCTGTCTTCAGATTATCTACATGGCCCGCAACCCCAAGGATGTTGTCATCTCCTACTACTACTTCTACCAGATGGCCAAGATACACCCTGACCCTGGCACATTGGCCGAGTTCCTGGAGACCTTCTTGGCTGGCAAAGGTGGGGGCTGAACCATAGGATGCCTGAAATGCTGATGGGAAGGACATTCCCTGCTGCCTGACTTTTCAGCTAATCCCTTGACCATATTGCACAGCGGCCTATGGGTCCTGGTATGACCATGTGCGGGGCTGGTGGGAGAAGAGGAAGGAGAAGAAGATCCTCTACCTCTTCTATGAGGACATGAAGAAGGTGAGGGTGGGATGAAGAGGAAGGTGGCCTGGTTGCCCCTTGCAGCCCTTTTGGCAGCCTCCTCATGTCAACCGCCCTTGCAGGACCCACGGCAGGAAGTGAAGAAGATCCTGCAGTTCCTGGGCAAGGAGGTGGCAGAGGGAACGGTGGACAGGATCCTTCAAAACACCTCCTTCCAGGCAATGAAGAAGAACCCTGCTGCCAACTATGAGACCATGCCCACGGCCCTGATGGACCACAGCCTCTCTCCCTTCCTCAGGAAAGGTGTGGTTTGACCAGCGGTGGAGGGTTTGGGAGTGATGTCCCTGGTTTATATTTCAGTCACCATCCATGGCTGCAAGTATTTTGTGTGTGTCGAGATTTGCCCCATTTGCTTTTTTGCCCTCAGGGATCTGTGGAGACTGGAAGAACCACTTCACCGTGGCCCAGAACGAGCGCTTCGACCAGCACTATCAGGAGCACATGGCGGGCTCTGACCTCCACTTCCAGATGGAGGGGTGAGGGGCTCATCCCCCTTTCCAGGAGGACTCTGCTTCTCCTTGGTCCCCCGGTGGGGAGGATGGGTTCAGATGGAGCATCCTTGCACTGATTCAGTTTTCCCCCTGCAATAAATTGTGATAAATGGAGAGTGAGTCATTGCCTTCAGAGAAAGGTGGGGTGGGGCTGAACCCCCCAAATTCCAGTCAGTGTTTGGAAGCACCACCATGGTCAGCAGGAGAGAGGGTGGGTACACACAGTGGATTTTTAGCTGGTGATGGCCAGACATCATCGGGAGTGGGCATCCTCCCAAAAACCACCCCTGGCCCCTGTCACCTTGAACACCCCAGTCCCAGCCTACCAAGGTGCCTGGCAGGTGCAAGGGTAGGCAAGAGTAGAAAAACCCCAAAGCACCACCAAACCTGTTGCTGTCACAGCTCTTGTGTGCGCAGGAGCTTTCATACCTTCAGGTTGTGGCAAGTTTCTTGACAGAGTGGGTGGTGGTGAGGCTCTCCCCAGGCTCTCTGGCCCAGTTGGAGCTTGGCAGCCCATGGTCTATGGAACAAACATGAAGGGAAATGCCTCCCTGCTGGCATATGGCCAGGTTCAGCAGCATCCCTGTCCTTGCTGGATTGGTAACCCACCCTGGCTGCACTGAGCCCTCGTTCTGGGATGGCCAGTGCAAACCAGTCTCTGCCCCACTTGGGGATAAAGGTGTGCTTTGCCCCCCCCAAATTCCTCACTTACACCCCATTTCTGGCCTGTTCAGTTTCCAAGATTACAGCATTTTAGCAATACAGCCTCACAGGGTTGTCTTATTCCTAAAGAGAAGCAACTCAGATCTGACTCCTACAGAGCAGCTATGCTGCGAAGGAACCTGACCCACAGGAATAAATCCTTTCCACACATTTATTTAAATGCTCGTAGAAATCTTCATGCTTCCCCAGCTCCTGGTTTTGCCTGAAGTGTTTGCACGCACAGACGGTATCGCTGACATGTGGACAGACCAATAGGCAGGGAGACACGTCCCTGCCTGCAAAGCACCTCTCTGCCTGGCACGGCATGTCCCACCTCACTGGGAACTTGGCCCTGGGTCCAAACTGGGGACTTTTCTCTCAAGGTTACAAACAGGCAAGCTGCTGCCCCTGCCCAGCTGCCACCTCTCCTGCCCTCCCCACTCCCTCCCGGCTCTAAGGTCGCCTGTGGGAAGCAGGTAAGGAAGAGCATTTCACCGGCACCTTTAAACATCTTTCCCAGAAGCGCTTGTGCTTTGCAGTCCTGCAAACTTTGGACCCGTGTTTGAGTGGAGCAGGCTACGATCAAAGCCCGCTCCCCACATCCCACTAACAAGCCCCACGTCTGTGTGAGGAACTGGGGACGTGCACTCAGGTGACTCCTGGATCAGGACAGGGTGACGTTAAACCCCCCGGGCTGTGGGTTGGGATTTCCTCCCTTTGTTTGCCCCTGCGGGTGGAGGGGGAAGCTGTGAATCCCACTGCCGCCACCCGTGTGCTTGCCGGGCTTGCTGAGCACGGCACATGGCAGGCAGGTGGGCACAGTTCCCCCCGCCGCTCGCCCCTTCCCTGCGCTCCTCCTGCCGCAGCTCCGGAACAAGGCTGCTCCAGGCTCCTGCCCCAGCGCTGTCCCCCCCCTCTCTCTGAGCCTCCATCTTCCACGCAGGGAAAAGAAAATAACAAATCCCGCCCCGTAAGCAGCGGGCGAAGCTTTGCCTCCTCCCTGCCAGAGCACCCGGAGAAGAGGTAATGGGGGGACTCTGGCCATTGTCAGGGGACTCAGCCCATTGCGGGGTGCCCTGGCCTCACAAACAGACGGGGGGTGCAGGGGCTCAGAGGGTCTCAGTGTCCCTGCAAACCCGTGGGAGGTGGAAGCAAACGACCAAGCCTCTCTCCAAAAATCACAGTGTGGCGATTTTGCAGCCGCCATATCCAGGGTTTCCATTCTGGCTGGTGGATGGAAAGGTTTTCTGGGGAGGGAGTCCTGGGAGCCCTGCTCCTCGTTCCTGTCCCCTTCAAACCCGCACTCAGCTCCCCACAAGAAAAGCTTCTGCCTGCTGCTGTAGGGCAGAGAAATGGGGAGGAAAAGGCAGAGAAAGCAGCCTGAGACACCAGCCAGCAAAGCTGCTGTGAGCTTTTACACTGCCTGTGCTGACCTAAGCCCCCCAGAGCCAACCACAGCCCTCCACCCTCCCTGCACTGCCACCTGGCCCCAAAATCCCCACAGAAGACAGGTGCCACCTCCCACGATGCGAGCAAGCAGAGGGGACAGTTTCCTTTCTGTGGGCAGGATGGCTCGATTCAGCAGAGATTTTGGGCACCCTGTGATACTCCTTGCTACCAGCCAGCCCTGCCATGTATCCCTGTCCCCAGCAGGATGGCCAATCCAGACCCCTACCTGCGTCAGCCCTGGAGCACAGTGCACGGTATTCCCATGGTCAACGCCTTCTCCCACAACTGGGACCGGATTGACACCTTCCAGAGCCGCCCTGAGGACATCGTGGTGGTCACCTTCCCCAAGTCTGGTGAGCATCCCCAGGCAGCAGAGAAGGGCCACGCTTGCAAAGGGAGGTACAAGCCTGCCAGGGCTGGAACTGGAGGGGATGCTGAAGGCAACGCTGGTAGATGGTTACCCTCTGGTGCCTGACATGGGGCTCCAGCAGCATCAGCTGCACACCTGACCTCTCCTTGCCAGGCACCACCTGGGTCAGTGAGATCGTGGACATGATCCTGAAAGGCAGTGACCCCAAAAAATGCAAGCAGGATGACATCGTCAACCGAGTGCCCATGATGGAGTTTGCTGCCCCTGGGAAGATGCCAGCAGGTAGCGGGGTGGCAGTGGGTGCTGGATGGGGTTGGTTTCAATGGGAAAACAGGCTTGGTTTCCTATGGGAGGGCACCTACTGGCAGTGGGATTACTCCTGGGGGAATTCTTTGCAGGCACAGACCAGCTGAAGGACATGGCATCCCCTCGCATCATCAAGACCCACATCCCAGCTCACATCTTGCCCAAATCCTTCTGGGAAAACCGCTGCAAGGTAACAGGCTGGAGTGAACACACTTGGAGGGATCCAGAAGAGATAAAGGGGGTACCTGCCCCATTGGGACCTTTCAAGTCCCCACATGCCACCAAGCTTTCTTCAGATGATCTATGTGGGGCGCAACGCCAAGGATGTGGCCGTCTCCTACTACCACTTTGACCTTATGAACAAGTTCCACCCACACCCTGGGACATGGGCTCAGTACCTGGAGGAGTTCATGGCCGGAAGAGGTAGGACCTGGGACCCCCGGGTGCATGTGGGGACCCTGCAGGGTGCTGTCACCCACTGACATCCCTGGCTGCTCTCCCCTTGCAGTGGCATATGGCTCCTGGTACGACCACGTCAAGGACTACTGGGAGCGGAGGAAGGATCATCCCATTCTCTACCTCTTCTACGAGGACTTGAAGGAGGTGATGGACGGGGGTGGGTGATGGTGTGGCATCTCAGGGTGGCAGCAGGAGGGGTGAGTGTTGGCCCGTGTCCCACAGGACCTCCGCCGGGAGATTGCCAAGGTGGCACAGTTCCTGGGGCAGGAGCTGTCGGAGGCAGCACTGGACACCATCACTCGACACACTTCCTTTGAGGCCATGAAGGACAACCCT
>VXBX01006882.1:1620808-1639254 GCA_013400415.1 Scytalopus superciliaris
GTGTTAGGTGAGAGGGGTGTCCTGGGGTGTCCTGTGGGTGCTCTGCCCATGCTCAGCTGCACAGAGCTGTGTGCTTTGGGATCCAGGGTGGTGGATTTGTGGTACTTCGGGGTGCAATCAGCGACTTTCCCCTGGGCTTGTGTCTGCTGCAATAACCCCAGGGGCCCAGTTCCTTGTTCCACTGTGGTGCTGAGGGAAGGGGAGAGGTGCTTGGTGTGGGTGATGCTGATACCCTGTAGGGACCCCCTGCCCTCACTGGGGTGCTGGGTGTGCTCCTGTCCCTGCAGATGTCCCTTTCCCCAGTGGTGGGTGCCGCAATGGTTGTGGTGACCTCTGGTTTGCGTGGCAGTGCTATCACTGCTGGTCTCTGGACTGGCTCTCTGCCAGGTGCCCAGGCTGCCCTGGCCATGCTAGACTGCCTGTTCTTTGTCCAGCTTTTTCCTGCCCCAACAGCAAACTCATCCCCTAGTATAAATCATTGGCAAGCTGACTTGTCATGGGGAAAGGCTTGCCATGGAGGCATGAGTAGCATACTTGCATGAAAGGGTGGAAGGGAGAGAGCAACTCCTNTCTTCTCCCTGCACTTGCTCCTCCCTCCCGGCAACCACAGCACTGGCAAACATTGCTGCCCTCACCTCCCTGCCTCTCCCTTTATAAACCACTGCTGTCACNCATGCTAGACTGCCTGTTCTTTGTCCAGCTTTTTCCTGCCCCAACAGCAAACTCATCCCCTAGTATAAATCATTGGCAAGCTGACTTGTCATGGGGAAAGGCTTGCCATGGAGGCATGAGTAGCATACTTGCATGAAAGGGTGGAAGGGAGAGAGCAACTCCTCTCCAGGTTCATGAGCCATTCAGTGAGTCCCATCATGTCTATTCCCTCATGATTTGCAGATTTGCCCATTACCATAGCAGGGAACTTTCCCTTGGGGGTCAGATAGATGCTGGCAAGACAGTGTACCATATCTGCAAGTAGCTTTGGCAATTCTCTGCTGCTGCTCTTTACAGTAGAGCTGGCAAGGACAGTTGCAGCACCTATTCTCCACTAACAATTCCTAGCAGGGACATATAACTTGGCCTAAACCTCTGATTTCCTTATGGTTTTGGCTTGCAGAGTGGAAATGGCTCCAGTGCCAGCCACCCTGGTGTCTGTTTGTTTACATGCCAAGGTGCCCCTCTGGCATTGCAGCAGCAGTGTAGATGGCTTGTAAAATCTTAAGCTGAATTGTAAAATCCAAGTGAAATTCTGTAAACCTAACCCCTGGTAATGTTGTTCTGTAGGTCCTGGGTAGAGACATAAAGGTAGTACTTATACCAGAAAGATGGTCATAGGCTGGAGGATATTTCAACTCATTAACTTCAGCTGGTGTTTCCCTATACCCTGGGAATTACATGGAAATGGATTTTTTACTGAGCACCTGCACACGTGGCTCTGCAAAATTGCTCCATCTACTCACTTCTACTTGTACTCAGGGATGAGTCAACTTTGAAATTTTCTCAATCGAGACCCCTTCTTCCCCTTCCCCTTCCCACTGCCTCCCTCCTCCCCTCCCCAAAAAAAAAGTCAAGACAAAATTTTAAATCTGCTTTCAGACCAGAAGTGCTTTATTGTATTTAGTGAAAGCTAGTGAGTCATTTGGTGCTTCTCCAGGGCAAAATCTTCCCTTTTCCACCCTGGCCCTGAATTTTTGAGGTGCTGTCTGCCATCAAGGTTTTCTGGAAACAAAGGTGCCATGCACATCACAACAGCCAGCCAGCCAGCACAATGGTGAAGAGACCCCCAAGAAAACACTAGTTTGCATTGCCTAACTTTTGCATAAGGGCCTTAGCCTTGAAAAGCCTGTTGTTATTTAACAGGTCTGCAGGTTGCATCACTGTCTGCAGCACTTCTACTTAGTAATGTTAGATCTGCAAAATACAGGCACTTAAGACCATGTACTTTCTTCTGCCCCACTTCTCTCTTATTTGCTGGATTTTGTCATTTAATCCTCTCAAAATGCTTATCTTCTCTGATCTGAGTAATCTGAGTATCATCTTTAAAAGTTGGCCTTGGAAACAAGAAAAATTTAACCCTCTGGTTCCCCTAGTAATAGCTCTCATTTGCTAATTAGGAATTAGTTATGAAGGGATTGGAAACAAAACCCAAGTTCCCATCCAAGTTTTTATCCAGACAAGTGGTCACAGCACCAAACCTGACAGAGCTCAAGAAGCATTTGGGCCATACTCTTAGGCACATAGTGTGACTCCTGGGACTGTCCTGTGCAGGGGCAGGAGTTGGACTTTGATGATCCTTGTGGGTCCCTTCCAACTCAGGGTATGATTCTATGATCTGCCCTAGCTCACATGAACATGGCCTTTCCATAGTTGCTGGAAAAGCTGTACGTTTCTTATAGGACTTTACAAAATAAGCTAAAGTAGCCTGAAAAATTATATTATCCTGGATAGAAAGGTCTTTGGAGAGATTGTAGTGAAATTCCTGGCTGTAAGGCCAAATTACTGTTGAAATATGCTGACAAAGTTACCCTGGATTCTGAGAGTTTAGGAAAAGCCTGGTTGAATATTATGGACAATATTTAAAAACCATGGAGATGCACTTTAGATTCCTATATTTTCAGGTGACTAAAAACTTGCCTAGATCTCCAAAACTGAGGGCCACACAGCCAGTACAGGTAATATACCAATTTTTGAAAACCTCTGCAAACAAACAAGATTCTCTCCTTGTTCCTGTTGACAGTTTGTAAATAAATCTATTGCCTAACAAGCAATTTTATTTGCCACCTGGAACCCTATAGGGAGTAAAAAAATATTTTTAGCAGTGAGACATCGTATTTCTGAGCTATAGTATGCAAAGTCCTCCTGAGAATCTGGCTCTGTAACAACCTTATAATACGCCTCAGCATGGGGAAGACCATCTCAACTATTACATTCCCAGAATATAACAAAGCAATGAATAAACACAGAATCCGTGTCTTGTTGCCATCATCCCATATTTTATTACTTCCTCCTTTTGAAAAGTCCAGTTCAGAGGGTAACTTACTTAAGCTCCCTCTGCCTGACAACCAATCCTGCTGGAGCAGCCCAGGCACCGGGGAGGGGAGCGGCAAGGAACAGAAGCAAACTGGTGTAGCAAATCGCACCTTGCAACTCAGAGCACGATGCTTATGTACCTTGGAAGACTACACTAGGTAAGAGATTTTTGCTGCATGGTATTTGTTCCCCAAATTGTGTTGGATCAAGTGTGTCATTGTCTGTGTGGTTTTTAGTTGTAATTCTGGCTCCTGGTGGTTAAGAGCTCCTTCCAGGACATAGTGCTTACATTCAAAGGATAACTTTCCAAGAGAGAGCTATCCCAGAAGATGTAGGTTTTGCTCTGGGAAGCACCTTTAGGGGCCAGGAGGGGCCTAGACCCATGTCTAGACACCTGAACTGAGTCCACAACACCACCAGGTTGGTGGTGATGTGCCCCAAGCAGTAGCAATGGAGTCCCTATCTAAGAGTTGTCTGGGAGCAGTTGGAAACCACCTCTCACCTATCAGAACAAATTGAATGTCTCACTGAAAAAGGATGCCACTTCCAAGCTAGCCCTGTGGTCTCTCCTCCCTTCGCCTACCTCTGGCATCAGTAGTTCATGGAAAAAATGCAAGGGATTTCTTTGAACCTCAAAGCTGGCATCAAGGGCACTGACTCCTTTCACAGCAGTGAGGATTGCTGCCACCCTGCTAACCAGGGAATGGAGATCACTCAAGGGGAGGCTAACAGGGTCAAAGGTAGAAAGGGTAAAGTGAAACACTGATTATCTTTTTCTGTCTTTTCAGACCTGAGGCCAAACGTGGGCTATAAAAGCATCACCTGTGCAACAGCAAATTCTTGCTTTTGCTAAGAGTGTTGGTAAGGAGTCATCAAACACAACACAGAGGTGCAGCACTCCTAACTGGAAGGGAAAATTCCCAGGCTATTTAGCCCTTAACTCTGCCATGGCCATGAAAACCACTGGCTCGAAGAAATACCTCCAGCTGCTCCTTTTCCAGGTTGCTCTTCTAGGGCCTGTTTTCTGTGGGAAGGTCTTGGTCTGGCCAACGGAAGGCAGCCACTGGCTGAATATGAATGTAATTATACAGGAGCTCATCCGCCGCGGGCACAGCATTACCATCCTGGTGTCTAACGCTACCCTCTTCATTGAACCCAAGCCTAAGGCTGGGGAGAAGTTTGAGGTCTATAATGTGCCCTTCACGAAAGATGTCCCTCAGAGCCTGATTAATGGAATAGTGGCACTGTGGCTCAATAACAGACCAACCATCCTGACCTTCTGGCAGTTTTACAGGGAGCTGGGAAGACTGTCTGTGGGCTGGCAGGAGATGAACAAGCTCATGTGCAATGCCGTGCTAACCAACCAAGAGCTGATGGCTCGCCTGCAGGGCGCTGGCTATGATGTGCTGCTGTCAGACCCAGTGACCCCCTGTGGGGAACTCGTGGCTGTCAAGCTGGACATCCCCTTTGTCTACTCACTACGCTTCTCTCCAGCCTTCACTTTAGAGAGGCACTGTGGCAAGATCCCAACCCCACCATCCTACACGCCTGCAACCCTGTCTGAGCTCACTGACCACATGTCCTTTGGTGAGAGAATAAAAAACCTCGTGTCTTACAATCTGCAAGACTATGTTTTCCAGAACTACTGGGGACATTGGGATATCTATTACAGCAAGATCTTAGGTAAGTCTTTGGATACTTCACTTCTTATTATACAGCATCCATGCTTATGACCTGCAGTTAGGAACCCGACAGGGTCACAAAGTCAAGAGAGAGGTCTGCAAGAGGTTTGTCACTATGTCCCAAAAAAGAGAAGGAGCCACCAGGCTCCATCAGTTGTATCCATTTCCCTGTCAGGGTGCTGTGCTGCTGTGCCACTACACTGCAACAGGATCAGGGTCTTCCCAACAGATGGACTTGACTTTTGTCATAATTAATTTTAATGTGGAGGTTCATACAACTTCCACATCATATAGGGCCCTCAGCAAGGGAGCCTCAGCTTACACATTTCCCCCTCCAATGACTGCTTGCACAGAAGGCAGCCAGGAAAAGAGTTATTTACCTAATCCAGAGTACCATATCAAGCAGGGGGGAGTGGGTGAATTGAAAGCCAGCCTTGCCACTCTCAGTAACAATACTGAAATGCATTGTGGCTTTGTAATTAAGACTTCACTTATGTCACTAGTCATAAAAAACCAATCCTCTCTGTGCAAAACAGGTTTTATTTAAAACATACTCTCCACCCACAAGCAAACAGTGAACACAGCAAGTTTTTTTTCTATTCAGGCTTTTCTTCTGGACAGTTTTGAGTGAATGTGTAAAAAAATATGTTTGTTATTAATCAGCACACCATTTCTACTGTCCTTGCATTGAGCTCTTGAAAAAGACTACTTGCAGATCTCTCAGTGTTCAAAAGATTGCCTGCATACACCTGAATGCTGCAGGACTCCAGAAGGACACCAAACTCTTGTCATGTGCACAATAGATGAGGTATATCAGCTTGGCTCCTCACAGTCCAACTATTGCCATTACACTCATTTTCATCTCAGAAAGGATGCTCTAGGCAGCATGGGAACAGTAGCAAAAGTCTTGCACAACAACATTAGGAAAACATTGCGTAACAGAGATTGTTGGAAACCCTGTAAATAATGATTTTTTAGCACAGTGAAGAGGACTTACATTATTTCTTAATTGCACATCAGAAGGGACCATAAATAAACCTGTTTAAAGGATTTTCTAGTTCAACTTAAGAGTGCATAAATGGCACTTAGTGGCAGGCAGGAAGCCCACAGGATCACGATTAGCTCTGGCCACCCACAATGCATGCTCTGGTAGAGGCAAGTTCACTTAAGGACAGTCTTACTCTGATACTGCAGTCATTGGCTGTGTAGTTTTATGCACTTCGAGATGCAACTCTTGAGCTGCAGCCCTGAATCATCACTTTAAGTTCACTGCAAAGGGATACTCGGTGCCTTTATAAAAGCAAAATTAGGCCCACAGTCAGCAAACATCTTTGCTGTATATTCAGCTGTGCTTTAAAGAGCCAGAAGAATGAAAAAGTTACCTCTTCTACCGAACAAATTATACAGAGACTGTAATTAGACAGACAGGAGGATTGGACTACCAACTGGATGCAATCCTCGCTGGACCAAGCCTCCTGGGCTGATGGCTCTCCACGCTGCTCCAATGGGAAGCAGATCTTCCAGCTGTATTTACCACCACAGGGTGCAAGATGGTTCCAGTCACTTCTCCCCACCTCCTTCTCCCATCGCCCCTACCTCCACCCCAGAAAACATTCTATTATCCAGGACAGGATTTCATGCCACCTGCCTCGGCTCCCTGCCCTTGGGACCAAGGCAGTGTCATGCATGCCCAGCCCAGTTTGGAGTTCTGCTGCTCCTGGTGAAGGAAGGCCATGGGTGCATTGCCATGCAGGGCAGGCTATGGCAGGGAGGGAGGTGGCAGTGCTGTGGCTGTTGGCCATGTTGGGCTGGAGCTCTGGGGGGAAGGTGTTGGTCTGGCCGACTGACAACAGCCCCTGGCTGAACATGCAGTACATGCTCCAGGAGTTTGTGGCCTGGGGCCATGAGGTGACTGTGCTGATGCCTCCATGCTTCTTCATCTTCAACCCCTCACAGCCCTCACCCTTCCAGTGACTGGGCTGCCAATCACCAAAAAGGAGATAGGCTGCCATAATGGATGAAGCTTTCTACTTTTGGTTTTATGAGGAGAGAGTGCTACCTTGTCTGGAAAAGTGCTTACAAGATAGCTCAACACGTGATAAAAGCGGAAAACCCAACCAAAACCATTTGTGATGAAGTCCTGAAGAATGAGGAACTGCTGGTGACACTGATGTCCTTTTGGCAGACCCACTGTCACCCAGTGGGGAGTTGTTTGCTGAGAAGCTGGGTATCCCCTTCGTGTATACCATCCAGTTCTCCACAGGCAACATACTGGAGTGGCTCTGTGGGACACTCCAAGAACCTCCTTCCTATATGTCAGCTGCCCTAAGCAGGCAAACAGATAGGACGACCTTCTGGGAAAGGCTAAAAAAACATCTTCATTTACACTGTGCAAGATGTCATATATTATTACCTTCTCTGGAGAAGCTGGGATCAATACTGCAGTCATAGTTTAGGTAAGGCTGTTGTCTCTTCCAGAAATTACATCTGTTGTACACACAAGAGTAAATACCCAGAGCTGAGAGGTTAAGGCAGAAATTAGAAGCAAGATGCCCTGAACTCTCCTTCTTTCAAAATTCCTGTGTCAAGTCAAACAATCCAGGCAAGTGCAAATGCTGCCTGTTAATCCTGACCTGCAGAACTAGTACAGCAAAGTCCATACAGGCACTTCTAGGAGAGGTAAACCAGTGCTAAAGCCACTTGAAACAGAGCTCATCAGTCATATTCATAGATGAATCATGACAAAGAGTAGCCAAATAATACTGTATACCCACCAAACACTAGTTTTGGAAAGCTATGCAAGAATACTACCTTTTTCTCGCTAGCACCCTTCTTGCTTGCTACCTTGTCTCAAAATGACAGATAATGGCCTCCTCTGGTCCTTTAAAGACGAACTCCAATTTGCAGTGATAAAAGGATCTTTGCAGAGACATGGTTCTTTCCTTATCTGAAAGTATCTAAAAAAATACTGGAGAATAGCTGTATTTATTTGTGTTTTTCTATTTTTTTTTTTAAATAACAGTTGTATAATTATTTTCCCATTTTTGCTCTAAGTGATTACAGTAACACTTAAAAGGAAACAGGCCAAACATATATGCATTGCTGGTGGGCAGATAAAATGGATATTATTTCAGTATGAGACTTTAAAGTGTTTTTATTTTTATTTCACTAGTAAGGTGCAATTCTGCTGAGAGCTAAGCTGTTGAGATATCCTACTATTAGACTACCTAGCTGTGTGTTTTTGATGCTTATCCTGTTTGACATGGTAAGAAAATCTTGTGCTGGCAGAAGCATGGTTTGGTGATCTGTTTGGATCTTGTGGTGTCTTTTTTTACTGTTAAACATGGGGTTTAGCATTTAAGGCTTCATGTGCAATACCTGTTTTGTTAGCTTGCATGGGCTACATGATGGATTTGTGCTGAAAACAGTGTTGATAGCACAGGGATGCTTTAATGCTGTGGCTGTGCAGGAGACTCCAGAACAGGATTTGCTGCTTGCCCAGTTCTCCTGAGTGTTGTATTACGACATGCCCTCTTGCCATGTTTGCCAATCTTGTCACTAAATGGATGTCCCTTTAATTGGTTGGCTCTGAAGTGTTTGCACAGTGAAGCAGTGAACTGCTCCACTTCAGTCAGACCAGAGCTGTACATGGAATGCTGAAATGATGAGGTCAAAGGTTCCCTGGCTGCTCTGGGCCTGTGCATGCTGCTGGAGCACTGGCTTTTGTGGGAAGGTGGTGGTCTGGCCCACTGATGCAAGTCACTGGATCAATATGAAAGTACTGCTGCAAGAGCTTGTTCTCCGGGGTCATGAAGTGACTGTGCTGGTGCCCTCAAGCAATCTGCTCATCGACTACCAAGACACCTCCTCCCCCTTCACCTTTGAGGTCCTGCAAGTCCCCTTTAGCCAGAAAACCTTGGATGCTGTCATGGAGGACTTCCTCAATTTCTGGCTGAATGAAGTCTCTAATCACTTCTTCTGGGAGGTCATGTGGAGGATGAAAGAGGACCTGGAGGTCTTTACCAATATCTCAAAGCAAGCCTGTAACACCTTGCTGATGAACTCTCAGCTGATAGCAAAGCTGAAGCAGGCCAAGTTTGATGTTCTGATCGCTGACCCCCTGTCTGTAGGTGGGGAGCTTGTAGCAGAAATCCTAGCAATCCCTTTTGTCTACAGCTTCCGCTTCTCTGATGGGAATGTGGTAGAGCGGCTGTGCGGTGGGCTCCCATCCCCACCTTCCTATGTGCCTGCCAGTACAAGTGGGCTGACAGACCAGATGTCCTTTACGGAAAGACTACAGAACTTCCTCTTTTACTTCTACACGGATTTGTTTTTCTTGAAGTTTTGGAGAGATGAATGGGATGGATACTACAGCAATGTCTTAGGTAAGGCAGTCGTTGAGTGGTTTCTTCTCTTGCATAGGCTGTGCCTTTTGAATGTTTTGGGATCTCAGTGCTGTGGTCTCAAAATGCTCTTTCTCAAAGGCCAGCAGAGGTGGCAATCCTGCTTTGGTCATGGAGGCTCTGCTTTCCCTTTTAGATCTTATCTAGTTCATCTGATACCAGCACAGTTTCACTCTAGTTCCTCTTGAAGATCTACAGAGCATGTAGTCCTAATTTCCATCAACGATGATATTGCTGGTCAATTCTTGCAGTGAGCTGTATGCTCATTTTAGTGCTTTCAGAGGACAGTTGTTGCCTCTTCATCTTGATGACACCAACTTCTACAATTAAGATGGCAGAAGATAAAGGTTGGAGAGCAAAATCGTTCCTTAACTAAATGTAAGGCACTGGAGACAACTACATTAACAACACAGGGATGGAATTAACCTTGGGAACACTGGCTGTCTCTGGACAACTGCAGAGCTAAAAAGGCACCCTTCATTCACATGACATGCATCGTCTGAAGTATCTTGCAATGTTGCATAGTGGAGGATGTTGAGCACGAGTTCATATTCTTGAACAAAAAAAGCTAAGAACCGTCATCTTTCCCTTTCATCCACCATTCAGAGTTTGCAATAGTCTCCTTAAACTACACGCATGCCTGAAAATTTTGTTCCAACATAGTACAACTAAGACATGATTCAAAGTCTATTTAAAAGACCTTTTAGTTCAATGGACTTTGAATCTTGTCCAGAATATCTGCCAGTTTAGGCAGATAACGAGTGAACAGCAAGCACAAGGGCATCTCTTCTGTTGCTGTTCTATCTCTTCCTGCATTTGCCAAACACAGGCAAGCTAGTGCTCTGAAATTTAATCCCTCTTCCCTGGACTGATTTTTTCTTAATACCACATAAGACTTAATTACATCTTTATATCACTCTACATGTATTGGAGACTTAATTTTCACTGCAGCAACCTTGTAAATCACTCACTGCTCTTTATAAAGAAAAAGAAATTACCAGTGTAGATTATGACGCTGATCAAGCAGTAGAAGAAGATGCCTGACAGATAATTTTTATCTTGCTGTTCATTTTGTTTGATTCCTGCTTGTGTTAGGCCAGCTTTGGGCAATAATTTATCAATACCTCTAACACTTTTGCTCACCAGTTTTGTTTTGTGGAGAAACTTCTGTGAAGACAACTTGCAACAAATATCTAAGAATATATTGGGCAGCTATAAAACATTAGGTTACCATTAGATTTTTTTCTGTAGATGTCTAAAGACAATGTATTTTACACAGAAAGACATTCAAAGCATCTATGGATTTGTCCAATTTTTCCCAATATGCGCCAGAAGCAGCTGACTCAGTGTTCAGGAAAACTAGGCATGTCTGTACCTGTCCTTTATTGTTGTCTGAGCAGCCACCGACTGAGTCACCATTTGAAAAATGCTACAGAACTTCATTTGAAAACCTTCCTACTCCCTCACAGGTGATCACTACTTTGTGATTGATTTATTTATTTGGAACTAATTTTTTCTGTGATTGTTCTCTTCCCCAAAGTGCCTTTTTATTACAAGCACAGGTAATGAAGTCTTTCAGTGGAAAGAATTTCAGCAACAAGATTGCACTTCTGTATTACAGATAATAAATGCTTTCTACTTGTACTGCTCTAAATTAATACTGAAGGTTCAAAATAATTTTAAAGATTGTACTGCCTTGTTTGTGGCCACCTGCCAAGGCTGAACACAGGACAGGGCAAGGAATAGGTCCAGATTTGTGAATGTTTTCATTTTATGCATGGTTTGATAGATTACAGTGACTGGGAGTGCCAAAAGACAAAGGTAAGGCTCCTATTTCACAATCTACAGCAAACAAGGTCACTCCCGGGCATGTTGTAAACATCTTGTTTCTCGTCCACAGGAAGGCCCACAACTCTGTGTGAGACAATGGGGAAAGCAGAGATATGGTTAATCAGAACTTACTGGGATTTTGAATTTCCACGCCCGTTCCTGCCCAATTTTGAGTTTGTTGGAGGACTTCATTGCCAGCCTGCAAAGCCACTACCAAAGGTACTCCAGCTTTGCCTTGTCCTTGGCTGGTTGGTTGTGCAGCAGAACAAAGCCTGTTTCTCTCCCTGATCAACCGTGCAAGCCATGTCTTGGGAAAGCTCATTCTTAAAGAAATGCTCTGCTGCTGGTGGGGAGCATGGAGCTATTTAGCATCTATCCATACTTGTTCAAACTGAGGGTTGAGTTTACAGCCTGCTGTCTTAAAAGAAGAGGGCTGACAGCATGGGGGAATACAGTGTCTGTTTTAAGAAAAACAGGGGGCACTTCAGGGTAGTTAAGTGTAAGATTTAATTATAAGATACAGACTTGCAGCTCACAGCCACACTGAAATACCTAATGCAAAACAGCACTGTGACAGGACAACCTCGTTAGCTAAAGTGGGGTCAAGAGGTGCAGAAAGAGATTAGTGACAAACACTTCTTCTACTGTACCTTAGTTTAAGACATCTTAAAGGGATTAAAAGACTCCAGCATCTCTGCTGTGAATGGCTATATTCTGGTGGAATTTGAAACTCCCAGATTCCAGTGATGGCAAAATGACAAGCTCTGGTCTAGACTATCATTCCTGTAGGAGCCTCAGAAGACGTAGAGCATTTTCAGTGCAAGTTGTCTACTAAAAGAAATCTTTTAACTCTCTTCCCACTCCCCTGTAGCAGGGGTTGAGGTTGGGAGAAATGGATAACTATTCTCTTTTGGATGTTAACTGCCATTTCACGATACTATATGATAAAAGGAACAGGCAAACCTATTGGTCTGATTTGTAGAAAACCTTTTGAGCAACGTGGTGTGTTGTGACTGACAAAATGATGGCAGTGACTCAATCAATCTGTGATCAGGATGCTGAAAAACCCTGCCAGTTTTCAGCATGGTCCCTTCCTGCAGAGTTAAGTAATACAAAGTACTCATTACACGAAAATTACTTGCTAGGGAAGAGGCCACAGGGTATGGCTGGCTCATGACAGTGCCAGGATCCATTCAAGGCAGAAATGTGTCCTGAAACTGCTAGATTATCTTTCAGAAAGACAAAGCATCTATCACCTGTCCCAACTTGTCCTGTTATTCTTGGGGAGAAACTGTTTTGCCCAGGTCTGTCTTTGTAATGCCTTTCTGTCAGCGCAGGTTCTCATACACCACAGTCATCAAACTGAAAAGCTAAAATGGTTATGCTCTTTGTTCACAGAAATCCATGTAATCTGCATGGTAGAATTACTCCTGGTATGTTTTTTGCCTCTCCTAGGAAATGGAAGAATTTGTTCAGAGCTCAGGGGAACATGGCATTGTGGTATTCTCTCTTGGGTCAATGGTCTACAACCTAAGTGATGAAAAAAGTAATGTGATTGCCAAAGCCCTCAGCCAGATTCCACAGAAGGTAAATTTTCTTTCAAGCCTAAAACAATTTGCCTTGGTTTTTTTTTCACTCCTTTTGCCTTCAGTGAGACTTTAACATTTGAACTGGCCTGTTTTTAATCTGCATCCTTGCTGGATGTGCTACAGCCAGGAAGCTTGGCTCCCTCTCAGAGAGACAGACTGCTGAGCTACCTCAGGTGGAGTGCTGGTGTTTCACCTTCTCTGAACCAAATTATGTGGAGGTGTGTTATAATAATCACATAATAACTAATCAAAGAGCTCAACTGGAGCCAAAGATATTTGAATGACTGGTAAAAGGTACAGGGGTTTGAGATAAAGCCCTACATTACATGTAATTATACAAAAGGGACACATCACATGCACCATGTTTATCTTATTCGTTCTTTGTTCAAGGTCCTCTGGCGGTACAAAGGAAAAAAACCAGAAACTCTGGGCTCCAACACCAGGATTTATGACTGGATACCACAAAATGACCTGCTTGGTGAGACTGATTCTCTCTGGGATGGATTGCACTTTTTGAACAACTGTTTCTTTTGTTTTGCCCCGAAGTGGCTACTTCAGGGAACAAAAACACATAACACATGTGGATATACTTAAGTTTCATAGCTTAAGCTGCAGAGCTTTGCTCTTGGGAGCCTTAATTTCCTTAAAACCCCTGACTTCACAGAGCTTGGTAGCAGTTGTCTGGAAAGGCTCAGAACCACCTGTAGGTAGGAGTAAGTACCAAAGTAGAGATGTACTCTGGAGCTGGATTTGGCCTCTGCAGTTAATCTCTAGGTCTTACTCTTCAAAATGCTTGACCTAAGAAAGCTGAAGCAGGGGGCTGTTCTGAACCTATGTGAAAACTAGAACTCTGCAAGGACAGAATGGCTGAAGTAACCGGGGTAGTCTGGTGGGGCATGATGATTCACACATTGCATTAAAATAGGTATGAATGCATGAAAGCTGAGTGTGCAAGCTCTGCTGCTGTCCCAGAGGTCAGGGCTGTTCCCTTCTCTAGCAGTGCATTTGAAGTGTTCACATCCCAGTCAATACAGTTTGCCACAGCTGCTGTTAAATGGATCTCTCCTTCCCTGTTCCAGGCCATCCCTCCACAAAGGCCTTTATTACTCATGGAGGGACCAATGGACTTTATGAAGCCATCTACCATGGGATCCCAATGGTTGGGATTCCCATGTTTGCTGACCAGCACGACAACATTGCTCACATGACGGCAAAGGGAGTTGCGGTTCATGTGAATTTCAACACACTGCAGACTCAGGACCTGGTTGATGCACTGAACACAGTCATTTACAATTCCACGTGAGTTTTGTTCTTGCCTTACAGTAAGCTGAGGTTATTAAAATCTTGGGCTGCTGATGTGAGAAATTCTGCTAGCTCTTCTGGGATGGAAAATGCAGAGCAGCTGAGTTTGGATTTCAGATGAAAACCACTTTTCATTTCTGAGAATCAGCATTTCTCAAGTAGGAGAGATCAGCAATTTGTTTTTCCTTATACTACATTTTATGACCCCTTCAAGAAAAAGTTCTTGGAAAGCCCAGAGCAGCTCTTGAGACAGATCTCTGCTAGTGTAAATTCTCTAGAGGCACTGGGTGACAGCTCTAGTTGTATTAGGTCTTCTCTGTCTGTAGTCACAACAGTTCTTTCTCCTACCCCTGATTTACCAATATCCTTAGGTTACCATACCTATTATTCAGGACTTAAGAGGGTAAGGAAGGCTGGCAGCTGGGATCCCTTGCTAAGGATAAGGCCACTGATAAAGGGATTGGAAAAAATGCAGGAGCCCTCAGTCTTTGGCAGCAGCTCCTGTCAAGTGTGAGTGACAGGTGTTCCTTCAATAAGAACTTTCATATTCCTGAAGCAAATGGATCAACACTGACTGAGGTATCTAGTATCTGAGGGAGTTTGCCATGGGGGAGGTGACCTGTAATAATCTGGATGATATCTGGCGTATGCAGCCTCCCCAGCCTTCCCCTTCGTTTTATTACTGAGCATGACACGATAAGGCCTGGGATACCCCTTTGGTCAGTTGGGGTCAGCTGTCCCAGCTGTGTCCCTTCCCAGCTTCTCGTGCACCCCCAGCCCTCTCCCTGGTGGGGTGGTGTGAGAGACAGTGAAGGTCTTGGCTCTGTGTAAGGGCTGCTCAGCAGTAAGGAAAGCATTCTGGTTTTATCAACACTGTTTTCAGCACAAATCCAAAACACAGTCCACACCAGTTACTCTGAAGAAATTTAACTCTAACCCAGCCAAACCCAGCACTATATTAGACTGGAATATAAAATGCTGCAAATGTTTCCATGTTGCTTTTTTAAAAGCAGTATGTGGAATAATTTCGAGTAACTTTTCTTCGCAAAATATTGGCTTTCTCTATTACTACTCTTAACCCAATTTTATGTATACAGGAATAAACTGAAGCAGTTTTAAATATATATAGTTGATGAAAGCAAAAGCAGAGCTGTCTACCTTCCTCAAGAGGATTGCCAGGTGCTAATAGGTTGTTTCAGGAATCAGTGAGAAATCTCCTTTTTTTCTTATTTTTTTCTCCTCCAGCTATAAGGAAAATGCTCTGAAGTTATCCAAGATACAGCATGACCAGCCAGTTAAGCCTCTGGACAGAGCTGTCTTCTGGATTGAATTTGTAATGCGCCACAAGGGAGCAAAGCACTTAAGATCAGCTGCTCACCATCTCACCTGGTACCAGTACTACTCCCTGGATGTTCTGGCATTCCTGTTCACCTGTATAGCCATTG
Source organism: Scytalopus superciliaris (assembly GCA_013400415.1). NCBI lineage: Eukaryota > Metazoa > Chordata > Aves > Passeriformes > Rhinocryptidae > Scytalopus > Scytalopus superciliaris. The sequence goes on from VXBX01006882.1 coordinate 1,636,087, forward strand.
CTGTCTTCATTCTTGTTAAGTGCTGCTGCTTATGTTGCTGTAGAAGACGTGGCAGGATTGTAAAGAAGAAGAAAGCATAGACATCTTGTTCCTTTTTCTTCTCGGCTGATTCAACAAGGCATTTATGCACACTCTTTGGTGAATAAAATTATTAGGATATGCTTTAATCTGGCCATATGCTGAAGCACCCCACTGAACAGGGTTATGCTACAAAGCCAGTGTAGGGGAGAGCTGCTTGCTTGGCCAACAAATTCCTTCTGGTCTAAGTAAAATTGAATTATAGTTGATTTATCCCTTGAGACTCTGTTAGCTGATCACACAAGATCCCTACCATGGTAATTGCTGCTCTAACTTTTCAAATTCATTTTTGTTTATTTCATAAATTTAGCCTTCCCCTCTGTGGTGCTGTGGATCTGCAACTAGTCTCCTTACCTTGACTCTGTCCTCTCTTCTAATGTCACCCAGGCTCAATGATTCACAATCAAAATGCCTCTCCTGTCAGAGCATCTCTTTCCTGACAGGACAGTGAAGCTAAGATCACAGGCTCCTAAAAAGCACCCATCTGAAGGGCCATGATCATGAAAACTGGGAGTTGCAAGTAGCAAATGCACAGACTACTTGGGGGCTGAGGTGAGACTGGAGTCCTAAGACCATCAGAGAAATTACTGTTCTGGGAACCATTTCTCTTTACAGTCTGGAGTCCTGCTGCACAGGCCATCATTCTAACTGCAACACTGCAGGGATATGAAAACCACATCTTGCCAGAAACTTGCCCGTTTTAACCCACAGATGCCTCTGACCACGCAAGAAAAACTCTAGAGAGGGAACTTGCAAAGCAGTAACGTTACATGTGGGAACAGTGCACTAGTCACTTGCCTTGCCTGAAAAGTCTGAGGGAAAATAATGCTGCTATTGGGTCAGGTAAGAGTGGTAGTAAATGCAGTACTTCTTCAGTTGTTAAAGGTGTCTACTAGAATGCTGCTAGTTTAGGCCTCCTGTTCTACATAAGGTTATTTCACTGCTCTGCCAGCTTACTCAAGAAAGAACCTGCTTCAATTTTAACTGATATTTGCTGTACTCTGAAATCATCTTCAAAAAGAACAGGCTAAGAAAATAGATTGCTTGTTTACATAATAAAATTCCTTACACCACATCAATGGGGTATTTTTAGCATTGTCATGTTTCAACATCTGCTTAAATCTCTTCATACTACATGTACAAGTGAACTGTTTCCAAACTAAAGAGGGGTTAGACTACTGCATCTCATGGCAATTTCTGGTACCCTCTTCCTATTTGTCATGATGGGATGATGTGCAGGAATATGCATATTAAAACATGCATTGTAAACAGAAAGCAAAACAGCATGACATTCAGGCCCCAGATCTGAAAGGGCTTGCTGTAACTGTTCAGAGCTGGGTCCCCAGGCACAGCTCCACCAAGCTTGATCAGTAACAGCCAGTTGCTGAGATGTCAGTTCAGATGCCAGAAGGCCAGCAGGCCTCCTAACGTATTGCATTGGTCAGACAGGGCTAACAAGGGCACTGGAAACAGGATAGCTGGGAAAAGTCAGACAGAGAAAGTGCTCCACAGTCACTGAAAGGAGGTGCTTCTTTGCTATAACCTACTCAGAAAAATTTGGCTTATCTAGTATTGCATTTAAAAAGTAAAGAAACCCAAACAAATCTACCAACCAAACCCCAAACAAAATCAACACCCCCTCTTCATTTTTTTCATTTAAGAAGCTGTATATAAAACAGACAAAGATATCAAAGTATGAAGGTGGTCTATGATGCATTTCTCCAATTAGACACAGTATGTATACTAAATTTGTCAGACTGATATGATCTTTCAGCTAACAGGCACACCCCTCCATGCACAATAAACTGTTTTGAAGAACTCAAACTTATGTTCAGCTTGTTGTACTGTTAAAGAATCCACACACACTTGCACGTTGGAGGTCTAACTTTGTGCTTAACACATGTAGATGCTTACTGGAATTGCAGACTAAAATAAACAGAGCCCAAATTATTGCCAGATCTAAAAAACACATGCTTCCACAACTGTTGTGCTGTGGCCAGTCCTATATTGCCATTTATAAAAACATCTGCAACGTGCAGCACGGTGGAGCTGGGGGTCTTTAAAACACATGCTACAGTCTGGCTTTGTTACATGATCAGATGAAGAGAGTTTATGAAGTTCAGCAAGGCAGCGCTTCTCCTGCAAATTTTGAAAAACTGGAAGTTGTTGAAGAAACTGAAGAACTTTCACTGTAAGATTTACTTCCCCAGCCTTCCAGTCTTACCATTGCCATTTAGGTTAAAATATTCCTATTTAAGAGAAATAAACAGGTATGCAGCTATCACTACCAAGAACACACTGGGAGCATCTGGATCTTGCAGACCTAATGCATTTCTGAGAGACATGTATGATTGTGGCCAAGGACAGTCTCTCAATAGCTCGAAGATTGTATGATTAAGATGAACACAGGGGGCCTTAATAACTGATGAGCTGTAGGAATCGTAAGCTGACTACTCACTGTGGAAATAGAATAGCAATTACCTTTTATTTCAGGAGTCCTTTTCCTAAATTCAGGCTTCAGATGAATTTCACCTAGCACAAAAACATTAAGCTATTTTTGAACACAAATGTTTTCCTAGAACTGCCAGAATCTATCAAAGCTGACAAGCGTAGAAAATAAAGAAACCTGATGTGACGTTTTAAACATTTCAATAGTTACCAATTTATTTTTATAAAAAAATGGTAGCAATGTAGAATACAGCAATATTTTCTGGTTCCACGCACGCAGGTTGTGAACATTCCAAGCAATGTGTACATTTTGGAAGGAGACTAGACAAGAGATCTGACCAAAATGTTACTGAACATGGGAAGATTTTTAAAAAAGGCTAAAAATTAGATATCAATAGTGTCTTCTTAATATTGCTTTCATTACTGAAGACTGAAAAAAAACCACTTGACTTTACAGACAGGGTTAAAAAATGGGGTGGGGGGAAAAGAAAAAAAAGGCTGCTACAACACTGCCATACAGTCAAAAAACAAAACAAAAGAAAAAATAGTCATACTTCAATATTTGCATACTTGATAGCAGCATTCTCCCATCGAACCATATGAAACTACAGAAAGAAAACATCAAAGCAAAAAAAAAAAAAA
>VXBX01006882.1:1660513-1740433 GCA_013400415.1 Scytalopus superciliaris
CCATCCAGAAAAAATCCTGCAAAACAGCAAGCAAACAAACAAACAAAAAAAGAAGGCCCAGGGATGCAAGAAGAAATTTAAAAAAATAACGAAAAAATAAAATAGGAAGTGTAGGAGACACTTTCAGCGAGAGGACAAGCCGTCGGTAACTGGCTGCCAGCAATGCAGCACTCGGGCCGCACGGACTCGGCCCCGCTGCCCGAGTCACCTTGTCCCGGGGGACACCCCGCTACGCGGGCCCCGCCACCCCCGGCACCACAGCCACGCACGGCGGGCATTTCTCCCGGGGAAAACCGCCCTGGAAGAGTCACTCCCGCCCCCGCCGCCCCCCGCTCTCCCGGGGTGAAGGCCCAGCGCCCGAGCTGCCCGCGGAGCGNGCTGTGCGGGGCCGGAGCGGGTTCTGCCCCCGCAAAAATAACACCGGACAGCACCCCAGGGCCCCCCTCGCTCCTCGGCGCCCCTGCGCTGCGGTGCCGGCTGTGTGCGGCGCTCACGGAGCGGGCCGGGCCTCCCCGCCGGCGCAGCGCAGGGCACACCGCCCGGGCTGTGTCCGGGGCCGCGCCCGAGGGAGGGTCACAGCAACAGTGGCTTCCCCTGGTGTTCGGCACTGCTCTCACCCGCGTTCCCCTCGTCTTTTAACCTTTTTTTCTTCTTTCTCCCCGTGGCCAGGAGAGTCTAGAGGAGGGCCGCCAGGCTGGTGAGAGGGATGGAATGCCTCTCCTATGAGGGAAGAGTTTTCAGTCTGGAAAAGAGAAGGCTTCAGTGTGTGACTGAACTGTGGCCTTCCAGTCCCCGGAGGGAGCCTGCACGAAGGATGGGGAGAAGGCTTCTCACGGGAGCATGTAGGGATAGGACAAGGGGCAATGGCTTCAAAGTGAAAGAGGGTATGTTTAGATTAGATGGTAAGAAAAAATTCTTCACTTTGGAGGTGGTGAGGCACTGGAACGGGTTGCCCAGAGAAGTTGTGGCTGCCCCATCCCTGGATGTGTTCAAGGCCAGGCTGGATGAGGCTCCGAGCAGCCTGGTCTAGTGGAAGATGTTCCTACTAACAGCAGAGGGGTTGGAACTGGATTATCTTTAAGGTCCCTTCCAATCCACACCATTCTGTGGTTCTATGAAATACGAAACAAGTGTGAATCATCCATCCAAATTACTTTTAAATAAATTTGGGGTTAGGGTATCCTACTGTAACCTAGGTGAAAACTTTACTGCCTCATCTTAGCCTTTCAGGCAGCTTATGAAGAAACCTGGCTGAAGAATCCAGTTCCAGGATGCTTCACTCATGATATTTAGTGTGCTCCCAGAGTGGACAGGTTGGTAAAAATGTCTGGTCAGCACAGCAGCTGTTGGCTAGCTTAAGGAAGCATTTTCCTTTTCAGTGATGAAGGCTGGAACACAAAAGGCACTCTACAGCACTGGTTGGTATTGTCTATCTCACTGCAAAGCTGTGCGAGCAAAGTCTGAACAGAGGATGAAAGCATACCCCTAAGAACTGAAATATTTCTGCAGAGAGATGATAAAAGATGGAGTTATGTGATGAGATGAAAATTACGATGTGATTGTGATGTTTACAGAAAGAAATGAAGATACTTCAGTTTTGTATTGGCTTCTTGATTTGATTAAAGCTGATTGTTGCTGTACTGCTATAACTGAACTGATTCAACATTTATCCTATGAGTCTTTATCCATTCTCTGGAGCATTATTTTGTCAAATATGCTGGACTTGACACTGTTAGAAATAGAATTGGGGCTTTGCTGACACCAAAGGAATTGCCAATGGGTAAAGAAGAGAAAAGGGAGGAGGGGGTAATTAAGTTTTTAACGCTTGGTACTTAAAAAGGCCTTTCAGCCTGTTTTTCACGCCTTTGAATGGCGGGTGGGGGTCTTGGGCAGGTAGGGAGATCTGGCCAGGCTGTGAGCTTCCTATGGGAGCCAATGGGAACGGAAGCAGGAACCCCCCGGACGGGAGACGGTATAAAAAGCTCTGTTTCTTGCTGGCCTGTGTCTGTCTCCTAGGCCAGAGGGACACACCAATTCAGCTGAATTTGTTAAATAAAAGTTTAGTTTTGCTTCGAATACTTTATCCCTTCTGAATTTTATTTGTACTTGTGAGCATTTCTCACAATGCTAATAGTTTTACTTAACCTCTTGATTCCATACTCAAAAGCTGAAGCAATTCTTGTGCATCTGTTCCAATCATATCAATCATCACTTAGGTAAACTGCTTGTGGAGTGACCTTTCAGCACGTGGTATGCACACATCAAGTGTATTTACCATACATAATTTATAAACAAAATCTGCGTTTTTCTATTTTTACTAGAAATTACCATATAGTATTAACTTTACTGTGTGTTTTGTTACCTATTAAAAAAAAAATAAATAAAAAGGTCTATTTGCGTGTAATGCACTAGATGGTGCTGTTAGCACGAGTTAAATGGAAGGGTGCTTCCGCAGAGCTGCTGTTCCTATCAGTTTTTGTACTTCTCTTTGAAGCTGCAAGTGCAACAAGACAGCTTTGGGAAGGCTGTGCTTTCAAGCCAGTCGTGGACCTTTTGGTGAATTTCACGCATGTCTAAGAATAAAATGCAAAATCCACCGATTTGAAGTTTGTCTTCCAGATCAGAGGATAAGACTTGTTACTGCTCCTGCTCTTCTCAAAAACCAGACTTTTATGGTGCAAGTCAGCAGGGAGCCATCCATGTAGCTGCATCCTGGTATTTAAGTCACTACTGAAACACCCGTACATTTGGCTGGTGTTACCATGTGTGTGATTGCCATAAACTGTGATACCTTTCAGAAAGTATGAACACTAACCCTTGTCATCTGCTTACAACCTGGAAATAGTAAGGAGCCAGATTGTAACAATAATTTCCTCTGCCTTGCTCTAATTCACTTCTTCCTAAAAGCCTTTCAAAAGCCACCCCGTGATGCCTGAAAGTTTTTGACTATGTCAGCCCATGGAAGGTATTTACAATTAAAAAAAGTTGTGATTTTTTCAAGAAAGCTTCAAAGAGTGCTGGCAAGCACTTGTTGGTGTAGATATCCATGAAGTATTATTTGTATTTGATTTAATTTCTGATTTGCACTTGAAGCAAGCTGCAGGAGGTGCTAGTGCAGAAGCATAACTTCTGTGTGGTTCTTGTTCCTGTGCCTCGGTGCATTGGCAGTAGTGTTCTTCCTGTTTACAAGGCAACTGCTGTATTCTGGACTGAGTGTGTGTCAAGGCCAGGGAGTTTATTGGCTCATGGAGTTACTGCTGTGTAAACAGGAAACTCCCAATAATTATTAGTCAAAAAATTATTTTTAATTAGTAAGTTAATAAGGTGAGGGGAGGTGGGGAGAGTGGGGAAGGGAAACTTAAGTTCTTGGAAGCCAAGAAGTTTTTTCTCTGTCTCCCAAAAGATATGTGTTTGGCTGCTTTTTCCTGTCATTTTTTTCTGTTCATGTTTGTTGCCTGTTTCTCCCTCCACTCTGTTTTCTTCCTTCTTTCTTCTCCCCCTCTTCCCTCTTCCCTTAGGTGATTGATTTTCAAGCTGATAGTGTTAAGGGTGATATCTATTTGTTTGCACTAAGTTTCACAAAGACTAAATAGAGAAACAACCCGATAAATGTTTTGGAAGTGCATGTTGTGAGACAGACTGACCCTGAGGAGTTGAATAGTCACTTCAGTGACAGGCAGGTTAGGACAAAGCTGAGTTTGTTGAATGGTCCCATTGATTCTGGTTTTGCAGAGAGACCTGAAGAAACTGCATTTCATAATCATCACTGCAATTTTCCCTTCTTTGAGCACTTCCACTTTAGAAAGCAGACTCTTTTTCCATTGCTTGCCTTTTCAGATCCCTGAAGTAGGGTTAGATGATACAACCAAAGTGATCCGTGTGTTTCTGCTGCAGGATGGGGTGACCCTCTCTTCTGTTGTGCTTGTCCCTTGCTTTCAGTTGTGCTGCCCCCAGTTCTCATAGTCATCACTGACATGATTTAAATTGCTTATCTGAAGTAAAAGTTTCATTTTTCTTTCATGGATAACTTTCCAGAATGCGATTTGAAATAGCTTTTCAAGAAGCAGGATGAACACAAAGAGACGGGGACTTTTAGCAGCAGTGAGTGTTTAGATGTTCTCAGCCCAGCTGCAATCCGATACACCTTTGTGGGTTTTCTAGGTCAGTCTCCTACTGAATCAGGAGGTGGCAGCATCTTGTATTTGGTGCACGTTTTGATTCCAGGACAATGTGAACTATTTTATGTCCTTTGCTGCAGAAAAAGGGCCTACAGTGGTTATGGCTAGAGGAGAGGAAATGCAGGGTCCACTTGAGATCACTGGCATGAAAGTGCTGCTTGAACTTGTGTAGAGGTGGCAGGATTTGTTCAGAGTGATATTTTAAGTGATAAAATTTTCTCCTTGTGTGGTGTCTCTTTTCCTGTGAAAAAAGAGAGGGTGTAATGTTGCAATTAAGGTTTTCCCTGAGATGTGTTTTTCAGATCTGTTTTTGACATTTGCATTTGCTTGACCTGAGTTCAGCTGGGCATTTAGAGAACTACAAGAGCTCCCACCTGAGCCTTACAGTAGCCATGAGTTCCTAACCAGACACCTGAATTTAAGCATGGCCTAATGGTCCTTGCTGAATTGTTTTACAGTTATTCTTGATTGCCAGTGAGCCCCATACTTGGAGCTCAGCTTACATGCTCTGCTGCACTGAAAGGATGAGGTATGTATTTGGTAATCTCTACTCACTCCCCTCTGCTGTGATTTATAGTTGCTGAAAGTACAGCTCCCTTCTTAGCTGTCACCTCACTGGAACTGTATGAACAATTACTGTGTGGTACAAACTGTCTAGCCCAATTAGACAGGGGTTTAAAGAACAAGCTTGACAAGACTAGGTGTCTACATTGGTGGTATGATAGACCCTATTATTAGCTAGATAGCCCTACCTTAACTTATCCTGAAATAGATGAATAGCACCCTGATACAAACCAAGGAATAATTTTGGTCACAAAAATAGTGTCCAGAGCTCTGCACACAGTTAATATTCACACCCATTGGCAGCAGCACAGTTTAAAGCTGTACACGATGAACAGAGCTTTCAATAACATCATGAAGAGAACACATGCCTGGCTTCCCTGTCTTGTGCCAGCATGTTTTTCCTCTGTTCTGTCCTGAGGAAGAAATGTGGAGGGCTTTACTTTCTGATGCTTTGGACTTTCAAACAAGAATTGCAAGAGAGGCAGCACCATATGCTGTTTAAGTACCAGACTGTAAAGGTCACCTTTCCAGCTCTCACTGTTGGAGCCAAGCACAGCAAGATTTCAGCATACTGACAGTTCTGAACATCTTCTGCAGAGAGATGTTCAGGCTTGAAGGTCTGATTAAAGACTGAATGTAATCACTGGGATAATATGGCTGGGAAGTCATCTTTAGAGAAAGAAGGAAATTTGCCTTTGGTGAGTTTGTAGGGGGTTTTCTATTAATAAGTAGTTCTTTGGGAAGCTTAACCAAAGCAAAACCCGGTCTGTTTTTAGCAGAGTTACTGGTAATAATAGGGTCAGTAGCCTCTTTTCCTACTCTATTCCCCAACACCTCTTCAAGTTCTTAAAATTTCAGAGCCTGTTGAGTTTGTTGGGAGACACTGTCCTCATTAATGGTCTGTCTTTGAAAAGAAGGTTCAGAGTAGCAGCTGCTCAGAGGGGTAGACTATTAGAAGCAATATCCAAGGGGAATTGAAGGGCAGGAAGCAGCTAAAAACAGATGCAATCCATCTCATAATTGTAGAAATGTTTGTTTGGCACACATATTTGGGTTTGGGTAGAGGTTATATATACGTCCATTTACTGAGCCCCAAAACCTGAACCAACATGAATGGGAACAAATGTTATGTTCCTTCTCAAAAAAACCCCACAATGTGTAAATAGACATTAGCAATTGCATAAGGAGTTACAGTCTCGTTCTGCACATATAACCATATGGATAATGGTCAAGTTGAGACATATATGTTACTGTAGCAGGAAATACATTTGCTCCCAATATTGTTCCCTCTGTACATCTGCAATTTTATGGTCAAACTTCTGGTTGTGACTAAATGTCTTGGTTCAAATTATAAAAGCTGTTGCTGATTTAAGAAGTGGCTTACTGTGGTTGATGGCAGATGGCTGCAGTGTGCATCATTGTTGGTAGATAAGCTGGTAATAGCCATTTGTGTTTGTGATAGCTTTTGCTTCTGTGTTGGCTGTAGTTTTTCCTATGATTTGTACTCATGAAACAGGCTGCCCTGTTCTTCACCTCTCATTCCAGCACCAAAGGAGATGTTAAGGCTGTGACTCTGTGTGTTGTCATTACAGTGCAGGTTTGGACTTGTTCCTTGCTTTTGTACTCTCATTGTCTTCCAGATGAATCACTGCTGTTATCTGGTATCACACCCTATTTTTAAGCCACAATGCTTTTCTGTTTCTAGGGCTGCTAGAATACTCATGCTTCATAGGATTGGAGTTTAGACTTGCTCATTCTGTGTCCTGTTTCAATTATGTTAAGTTTTGGAATTTTTTTCCGTATGAGTTTGCTTGTTTATCGAATGGTTATCTGCCCTCATTGGATGCTTAGAATCATGAGTCAGATAGCAAAACTGTGGGGTTTCATAGATAAACATTGGAGCTATAATAGAAGCTGGGGCTGAAAGGATATTGCTGGGTCTTCTGATTCCTCTTCCACCACAGGCATGATCAGCTACAGTTTAGGTGCTCCCAATTGTTTATTTACAGAAGCTTTAGAGTATATGTAACTGAAGCTTGGAAGAACAGGTTGGACAGTTATTAAGGGTGGGTATTCTACTGTCTTTGGGTTTTAGAAGTAGTATTCTTACTTTGGTGCTTTGCCTCCCCATAAATGTTAAAGAAATGAAAGTAAATTACCAGGAAGTATCTTGTCTACAGTAGATGAGTAGTAAGAGGTGAAATGGTGGAAGGAAATGATTGGGCTCTGAATCAGTGATTAGAATCAGTATTGACAGGATTGCATGTGTTTAAGGTCTTGATCTCATACAGTAGGTTTCAGCATAACACTGAACAAGTCGAAGCTCAAAGAATTGTTCCTCCCTCTCAGGAAATTGTCCATGAGTTGGATTCAAGAAATACTTCTCATTTGAGATGGCACTTCTCAGCCTGTGCATATGTCCCTCCAGAATAATTCAAATTAATAATATTTTAAATTATGTCCTTAAGGGCCTCTGCACACTTAGAACTTTAACTTTTCCCAGTTACACATATGCCTCCCACACCTCCCCCCAAAGGCCTCCCCACCATTTTAAACCAGGGTACAATGCGCATAAGCCCCTCTCCTTGTACGGTGTGTGTTTGCAGTACGGTGCTTTGGCTGGATAATGTATGTGAGCTAACTCTTAATGACTGAGCCCTGCTGCTGGAAGCTGAGGTGCCAGTTGTGTGGCAAGGCTTCCTGTGGGGCTTGATGAAACACAGTGATTGTCAGGGAGACAGCACGTGTGTCAGAGGTAGCAGGAGGGGCCTTAGGCAACTCCTGTGTCTTCATGGGCTTTGTCCCAGAGAGGAGTTATTGTGGGACCAGGTAATTAAATGGAATAGATTTGAGATGAAGGCAATGGTGGTTCAGTCCAGAAAAACATAAGAACTTGACCTGATACTTGAGATGTTTTCTGGCAACATCTGCTCACCCTATGTCTTCACACAGCTCTGTGTTGGTGCATCTGAAATACGGCTTTTCCTTTTCTTTGGAACCTTGATTCTTTACCTGTCTGTTATTGGGCTAATCTGCTTCTGCAGCTCATTGTAGCTGTACTGAGAACTGTCATTTATTTGGTCTCCTTTCTGCTCCTCCTCTGCCACCTGGCTTTCTCTGCAAGGCACGGACAAGTCTGCAGCAAAGCAAAGTGACTGAGTATAGCTCACCTTCTCTGACCCAGGTGTAGAAATACTTCCGTGGTGAGATGTTTTTTTCAGGCACAGCTTGCTGGGCAATTATTGAGATGAGTCATAATACATGGATCTAATTTAATCTGCAGGGTGGTTTTGAGTTTGTCAGCACCGTTGGGTCACAAGCTCCACTTGTGTCCTTGTTTCTGACATAGGATTTAATGTTTCATTTTTAGGACACTTTTGCAGGTCTTGAACTCCTCAGGCATGAACTGTGGGACCCAAATGAGCATATTTGTGGGGTTCTGTACTTTGAGTTTTGGCTCTTTATTTTCCGCCCCCCCCCAAGAGGTATTTTGGATTTTCCTGAAAAAAGTTAACACAAGCCTGAGAATCTTCCGTTCCACGTCTCCTAAAATGAAAGCAGGTGCAGAAATATGAAGTCTCACTGCACTGACTTTATCTGCTATATCTTTGTCTGGGCAGTTTAGAAACTGTTCAGCCAGATGGCTTCTGATATATTGAAAAAACTACACACTCTTTTTGGTCTCTGCTCTTGAAATCCCTAGCTATTACAATAGTTTTTCAACTCACTTGTAGTTTTTCTTTCCAGAACCCTAAGTTGTCCTAAATTTTCTTTAATCTGACCTGCATGACTCTGGGTTCCTTGGTTTGCCAAGGGTAACTCTGTCTTTTGTGATTCTGAGGGGAGCTGACCCTGGCCAGCAACTAATCACCAGCTGATGGCTCAGGCCCACCCAGCAGGATGAGGGAGAGAATCAGAAGAGAAAATGCAAGAAAAACTCTTGGGTCAAGATCAAGACAATTTAAACAAAGGAGTGTGTGTGTGTGTGTGTGTGTATAACAAGTGATGCAAAGGTAATAACTTGCCACCTTCCACAAGCAGTGGAATGCCCACCTAGTCTCTAAGCAACAATTACTTTGGAAAATACAACGCCCAGTTTTGGTTTTTTACCAAACATGATGTTATGTGGTAAGGAATATCCCTTCAATCAGTTTGGGTCAGCTCTCCTGTCTGTGACCCCTCCCAATCTTTTCCTTACCTTTCAGTCTACTTGCTGGCAAGGAGGAGAAAAGTAGCATGGGAAACAGAGTAGGTCTTATTGCTGTGCAAGCCCTGTTCAACAATAGCTAAAATATTGGTGTATTAACAACACTGTTTCAGTCACAAATCCAAAACACAGCACCATATGGAGTGCTGTGAAGAAAATTAACTCCATCCTAACCAGACCAAGTATAGTCTTCAGTGATAGTAGTCTCTGACATGAGCTAAACTGTTTTAATTGCCTTCAGTTTTATTTTATAACCTACTAACTGCTGCTTTTGAAGTTCTTTTATAATTTGTGTTGTGTAGCAACATGTTAGTAGTTCTTCTGAGTATTGAAGTAGAAATAATAATTATGTGTATATGATAGGTTAATTATCTTAATTATGGCTTCCTTAGGTATATTATATTATAGTTGCTTCAAATGTGAATATATTAGATAAGAACTTGACAATCCAAAGAGAAGCAAAAATAACTTTGCTTTGAAAACAAAAATCTTTAGCTTTTTTTTTTTTTTTCTCTCAAGGCAATACTAGTTTACTTCAGTTTTAAGTCTTCTATATTTTTTCTTAAAAACAAAACTTAATCTGACTTTTTTTATAAGCTGTTCTGTAAAGAAAAAGCATTAAAATACTTCAGTACCTGAGCTACTCACTTCAACTTAATCAATTCCACTTACTCTGTTTGTCATGCCCATAGTTTTCAGATGCTGGCCACAGGTTGTTGTGTTCAACTTCAGTAACTGTCTTCTCTGCTTAAGTCTGACAAGGTGGCTGTGACACTGAGGAATACAGAAACCTTGAGATTTGGTTCCTGATCGGTGTTGTCACCTCATCTAGGAAGGCTGGATGACAACTGTCCCTCTATGGAATGGACATTCCCAGATTTTGTGGACCCCTCGGTTCTTAGCTGTCCTTTTTCTGTGGGAGAGTGCATGGACACTGTTTTGTGACTCAGCCACCTTACATTGCTTATGGGATTATTTGTGAAAGGTACTGTTTTCATTTCCTGTGTTGCCAAGCAGATCACATCACATCCAGGTAGTCTAACTCGGTCAGTGAATTAAAAACTCTTAAATGGATAGAGTTAGATTGTGTACAGAAATATGGACAGTATCAAGGCAATCCAGATGACATGAAGTTTGACTTTCCCAGAACAGTACAAGGTCATGAAACCTAATGCTTAGGACATAGTCTCTACTTGATTGGTAAGTGGCGAAAGGGATGTGAGAGCCCTGGGAATCTGCCACTGATGAGGAGATGTTATAGAGTTGGGGAGCAGGTGACCACACCCCTTGTGATAGAAAGAGCAACTTCCTTGGGGGAGGGATTGTACAGGGTTTGGTTTGCTGCAATCTAGAATCAAACCTGTAAAAAAAGGGGGAGAGGTCTCTTAGAAGGGATCTGTTTTATTTCTGGTTTTCTTTTTGCTGAGTTTTGTTGGTTTGTTTTTTTTTTTTTTTTTTTAAATTTTTGCATAAGCACTTTGCTTCTTTTGCTTTAAAAGTTAATTTTAGTTGCTAGTAAAATTTGCCTTTTTAAGTTGAAAAGTCTTAAATCTCTGCAGAGCTTGCCACTCCAGCGATGCAGTTAGGGAGGTCAGCTTGCCAGGTGAGACCTGTTACAGATGGCAGCAGACAGCAGGCAGGCTGCTTGACAGCCCCAGCTGGCCTGGGGTGCACAGACACTGGCTCCTTGAGAACCTGCTGGCGAGGAACGAGATGGCTTTCCCTTCTGTTATTGCATGGGAGACTAGGACTTGGTTTTCTTCCAAGTTAAAAACTAGACACTGTACGTGGATTAACAGACTAGAGGCTTTCTGCTGTATTCCGTGTTCAGAGGCTTTAGCCATTAAGCAATACCTCCATGCCTGTCTGAGCTCCTGCTGTCTCTCTATCCAGATGGCTAGCACTGCTCACAGAGCCAAAGCCAGCACTTTGCTGCCTTCTCAAAATACCTTCTGTGTACAGTGAGGCCAAGGAAGTTTGTTTTGTATGGACTGGCTTTTGGTCAGTGGCATTGGCTGTGTCATTAAACACACATTTCATTAGAGTTTTCTTGTGTCTAGAAGACCTGAGTTCAAATTCCAGCCTTTCATCAGTACAGGTGTAAATATCATCTGCCTTTTGTGTGGCACTGTTAAACAATTGACAGTAAATACAGAGGAAGTGTGATGACTATTTTCCCCAAAAGAAACCAGGCTGTGGTATTTTTTTCTTCCCATACCAAATAGAATGCGTGTGATACCAATGTGACACGGATCCAAAACCAGATCTGCTACGTCACTTGTAGTTCAAAAGAAAAATGGAAATACTAGAAGTGGGTATGGTGCCATGATCAAGTCATTTGCCATGGGAGATACTCTAAGGATATGCTTGCTGCTTGTTCTTCCACTTTTCTTCTGCAGTAATGTTTCTTCTTTGTAATGTAGTTATCTAAATGCAAGTTGGGTAAGACCAGAACAGTTGTATCTTACAGTGATCCAAGTTTAATTAATGTGGTAGCTTATCTCTTAGTGGCCAATATCAGTTGTGCAGGAGATTATGTCCTTGGGAGATCCTTGTTTTATGACCCATTTATGCTGATTGCTTTGCAACATGCTAACTGAGGACTTCTGCAGTGTTGCCACAGCTGAAGACAAATTCCCTCCAGTTACAAGTAACAGATGTCAGCCCAGAACTGCCCTGCTATTTAAAGCCGGATAGACAACTGCATGATACTATTCATAAATGTTACACAGCTGTTTGTCACATTCATATCTTGCAGCAAGGTAGTAATTCTATAATGTGTAGAAACCCACTGTAAAATCATCGCTTTTAATTTCACTAAATGACAGTAGCATTTGCATTGTTTGATAATTTTATAAGTTCTGGAACTTAAACCTGGTCCTGCAGCTGTTTAAGTCATGTCTCCTCTCAGGTGTGATGTTTTTGCCTGTGTGCCATGCTGTCTTTAGGAGACACAGGAGATAATCTATTTCTAAAGAAACATTCCAGAGTACAAACTTCTCCAGGCTGGTGTGAAGAATTTCCTTAACTTTTGAATCTTCTATTGCTACTCCTTTAATAGTCCTTTACCTGAGCCTTCATTATGTTGGCATTTTACAAACCAGAGCTTGTTATTTTTGCCATCTGCATTTGGAGATACCACCGGCTTTTCAAAAGGCATCTTCTTAATAGACTCCCTTCCTCTGCTCTGTGTTGTCTCTTCCCCTCCCCCTCCCCCCCTCTTGTTTCTAAAGCCTTTTATGTCACCAGAGAATAAACTTGGTCCAGGCTTCCAGCATGGTGACCTTAAACAACCTTCCTATTTCTTATAAATGTTTAGCCCATTTAGTTTTGAGACCTGATGGGAGACACTAAGAATAGGTCCAACACACCCACGCTGCTGTCACCCTGAGGACCGGATGTATGGCAGACATCCTGCAGGTAGCATTAAATTGGATAAACTGCATTCTGGAAGATGTCTGACCAGCTAAGCTCAGTAGAGGCTGCCAGAGCTGCCCAAGAGGCAAGAAGAGAGAATAAATTGAGTAATTAACTTGCAATGGTGCTACCCATCTGCTTCTCTTCTTGTTTGTATTGCTTCACTATGGCCTATGTTAACATGGTTTGGTATAGATACCTAGTGAAAATTCTGCATAAGTATGGGTACATGCTTGGTCTGTACAGTCACCATCTCATGTTTGGAAAAATCTTCACTGGGTGGAATTGCCTCCAGCACTGTCTCTTTTTCCTGTTTCCTCTTTTGTCAGGAAGAATCAAATGTTGATATAGCCTTTCATCCAGTTTTGTACCATCCTTGCTGTGGAAAACTACTGCAGAAGATGGCCATGGACAACCTTGGTTGCTTCATAAGGGTGTGGAAGGAGTGACTGGTGATAGCCAGTGTGCAAGAGTCAGGGGTGGCTCTTGGAGGGAACAGGAACAGCATGACTGGTGTGGCACTAGAGCAAGTAAAATGGCTAATATATATTGTGTTGGGATATATATTCATTTAGGTACAGATGACACTGACAATTTATCTAAACTGGCAACTTTTGCTCATGTGAAAGCATCTCTATCTTATGCATAAGATGCTTAGACCAAGGAAGAATAACAGTTTTTCCTGCTACAAGCTATGGCTGAGCAACAGTGTGAGCTGTGTCAGGAGCAAACGTGGCTTTTCTTAGTCCTTTACAGAGCTTTTGTGTGTGTTCAGAGTTTAAATACACATCTAGAGTGGCTGAAGACAGGTAAGCACAGGTGGAAGCTGTAAAAATTAAGTGAATTTTGCCTGTATTTCCATGATAAACCCCACCATTTCTGGTTTCTTGAGGATGTTGTTTTGTGCTTGTTTTTACTGGGTTTTCCTCTCCTATCTCCCCTCTTATAGAGCTGGGAAGTAATTGGCTAATGCTTGGCACACACTCAGCAGTGACAGTCCTGGATAATGTTTGTAACCTGTAACAAGAAAGGGTTCAGAGTTGAAACTGCCCCTGTTAAATTGTGAGTTCCAGCGATACTGTAAGACATTAGTGAGCACTAAGTAGATGTATCCCAAAACCAACACTTTAAAAACCTTAATTTATTGATATGATGTATCTGAATATGAATTGCCTACCTATATGCAGTATAAAACTGTATGTTCCAGACAGATAATCTCTCACTTCCAGGTGGTCATTACCAGTACATGGAGGCCTGGGAAGAGACAATCAGAGCCACTTCCAGTCAGAGACCAGTTCAACTATTGGGGTTGTATGTTCTAGCAACAGTAAGTGCTGATGTTCTCCCAGCTGATGCCACAAGTGGCTTCTTGTTCATGATGGATTTTCATTGTTTGGCTTCTCTTTCTTGAAAGAGAATGAAGAACTGAAGAGAAATAATCCACCCTTGGTTATTAAACATGTATGGATATATATAATGCATTCATAACATGCCATTACAAATAGCAAACTGACTCTGGTTTTCCTTTCCATACAGAAGTTTTCAATGGTCAGAATCTAGGCCCTAGTGAACCATCTTTCAAACAAAGCATATTTTGATACTTTATTTTCAGCAGACTTTTTTTTAACCCCTGTCTCTGGCATTTGTTCAGACAGTAGCAGCTAGTCCTCTCCATCCTGGAAGTGCAACTGAATGCAGCTCACAATCAAGCTAGCATTTTAAAACCTGCAGTCTTCAGAGGAAAGTAGTGCAGTTGTCACCAGAAGTGGAGGTAGGGGGAAGGTCAAGGAAGACTGGTTTTCAATACAGAAAGATGCAGACCTTCATCTGAAATATAAAGCAGTGTAGCATATGGCATTCCAGTCATGGATAATGGTTAGAACAAAGCAGGCTGCTTTACTTAACAGTTAGGAATGTCTAATGAAGACCTAGTAGTTTAAATGATACAAATGAGTCTTCACTCCTCACACAATTAATGTTTGTTATTGGCAAACATTACACTTGGAGTGGAGTAACATGAGCTTAGATTTTCTCAAACTGATTATATTTAGATTTTTGTCTGGCCTTGGTAGAGTGTGTGGGAGAATTTTGCCTGTTAGGTTTTTATCTTGTATCTTGTGGCTAGTGACAGACTGCCTCTTGCTGTTACAACAGCAGCTCCACCTCTTCCCAACATTAATTAGGAGAAGTTACATACAAATTAAGTAAACTAGTCCTGGGGCTATTTATGAGAATGACCACAATGATACAGGACGTGAAGGGGAGACAGAGAGAAGAAAAGATTCATGGTTAGCAGGTTTCTTACATTCTCTTCTAGTATTTTTTTCTGATGTATTTTCCTTCAGTATAGGGGAAGGAGTTCATAGTTAACTACTAATAATGCTGCAAAGGTGCCGCACCCCAGCGTTACAGGAAGGATGGTTGGGGACGCCGGAAAAAGGGGTGACCTTTGCATTGCTTTTGTTCACCACGGTACAGCTCATCTGAGTCATGTTGGCTGCATGGTTGTTTCTACTCCATCACAGCACAAGACAACATTATATTAGCTTGACATGTTGTTATAAATCAGATGGAAGTAAGTTCAGGTTACTCTGCAGTTGGCAGTTGACTGGTGAATACAGTTTAGCAGATAATTGGTGCTAGCTAATGTGTGGTGACTCAACTGATAGCAGGCTCTCTCCTCAGCCTCGGCTCCGTACAGGACCACCTCACAGCACTTGTGCTTTGTGACCTTAACTGCCACCATATGGAGTTAAAGATGAGTGGCTCTGGAAGGCAAGCTTCTGTGTTCAAACATAGGACTCTCAAAGGTGCTAGGCATAGAGCTTGCTGTTTCTGTCAAAAATCTTTGGAACTGTTTGTGTGGATGATTAGAAGTGTCTACTTAATTGCCTACCACCTGAAAACTTTTGGATTTGGTGCGAAATTAAGTCTGAATGACTTTAGGAGTGTCTCCCATGGGTTGTTCTCAATGTAAGGATCCTGGATTATTTATGGTATAAACAACACTTTTCTACCAGATCATGCCTGAGAATTAATTTTCCTCCATCAGTGCTGAACTTTCAGGGAGAATATTTGAAGTGCATATACTTCCAGTATAATGGAAATTTCTATCCCTGCACTGGAAAGGGCAGTGTCCCCTTGAGTTCGATTCAGTTGTCATCATATTGGCTTCTAACACCATCTGAGACACCTTGGGGTATCTGATATGTCCTCTTGGGTCTGACACATAGGACTTGGTCAAACCTTCACCCTTCTGGAGCAGCAGCTGGAGCCTGTGCATGATGCAGACAACAGCACAGGCATAGAGCTGCCTGCTGTTGGCTCCTTTGGTCTTGAAGAAAGAGGCAGAAGAGCCAGTCCAGCAGCACCTGACTGCTACACTAAGGGGCCAGGGGAGTTGATACTTGTGAATGTCAGCTACAAGTAGCTACACCACAAGTGTGTCAATGTTTGAAACACAGCTAGTAGCAAGAGAATTTCTCCTTCCCTCTGCAGCTGGAGATGTTGTGAATTTAAGTTTTCCTTTTCAAATGGATTAGCACTCATTATTGTCTCGCTGGTGGCAAAGACAACTTCAGTTAAGATATCTTAAGTCGTAATTTTTTTGCTGACGTCTTTTCTTTCTCAAAAACCCAGGTCTTGCTGACTCATGAGGGAATGTCATGTATGGCTGAACATCTTGAATACATGCTCATCATCTTCAGCATAAGATTTAGGGTTGCCAAGCACTTTCTAAGGGTTTGGCGTGGGGAATTTCTGGAGTATGTGAACTAAAACACTGTTTTCAATGGATGAACACTAGTCTGTGCAATATCAACTGCCAAACCCTTATAGAGTCACCCCCATCATTGCAAAGGATTTGTTTTGTGGACTATGTCAGTGTGAGTGAGTATTACTGCCTTCCTGAATTAAAAATCATGCAAACTTCTAGACTTTTGCATACTGCTTGTGCTAACAGCTTTGGATCAAGCACAGAGAGCATTTACATGGCTTCAAGCTGTAACAATATTGGTTGTCTCTACAGTATGAATGGAAAGAGATTTCCTGTTATTTATTAGCAATTAAGTCATAGAGTTGTGAGTGCTCTTGACTAGAACATGTGTCTTACAACACTTGTTCGTACAAAGTATTTCTTCCAGAATGGGTGCAAGATCAGTTTTTTGGTGAATATTATGCACTGGTCCTGACCAATCTATTATGTTCACCTTGAGACTCTAAGTGTGTGAAAACTGAGAGGGCTTCACAGATGTTGCTGTTGATCAGCTGACTGGAAGGCCATGTCGTGGCCTGAGCTCACCTTGCAGTGAAATTGCATTGTTCTGTGTGCCATCCTATAGGGAAATCATCCATTTAGAAATGCAGTGAATTGATAAAGCGTGAAAATTAACCCTTTGTGCATATTTTCCTCTCCTGAATAGCACCGTCTGGCAAAGCTCAGAACATTTCTCTCTGTAGCTTAGCAAAGAAAACTGCTGGGTGAGCTGAGACCGGTTTTTATATGGAATGATTTCTTCCTACCCTGTGGCTTCACGCTATCAACTCTGTGGTGAAAGATAGTTTACATAATTAGAAACCATGCAGTCAGTTTTCTTTAAAAATGTATCCATTTTTGTTCCCTTCCAAATGGTTCTTTTCCTCTGCTTCCTCCGCTCAAGTCCAGGGAAAAAGAAAAAAAAAAAAAGGACTAGTCACCATGGAGCTGACTACTTAAGGATAAGCTACCATCCAAGAGTACAAGTGAGATACTCTCCACTGTCTAATTGCCTGCAGTCAGCCAAGGAGTGTTTACCCCCTGCCATTGAAGACTTTTGTCTTTGAGAATGTGAGTAACACCGTGCAAAACAGCACTTAAAGTGTCATAAACAAAATGTTTGCAACAGGTACAATCACAGAATCACAGAATATGCCAACTTGGAAGGGACCCACAAGGATCATCAAGTCCAACTCAGCCCTGCACAGAACCATCCTCAAGAGTCACACTGTGTTCCTGAGAGTATTGTCCAAACACTGCTTGAACTCTGTCAGGCTTGGTGCTGTGACCACTGCCCTGGGGAGCTCAACTACTCTCTTGGTGAGGAACCTTTTTCTAATACCTCACCTAAACATCCCCTGACACAACTTCATGCCATCCAATGTCAAAGTATGGCTGTTTCCAGGAAAAATGCATGGCTTGCTGTGTAGTTTGGGGCTGTTCCACTGTGTGCCTTGGTGTTTACAGTATTGCAGCTGTTTCGAATTGCAGCCAAGTCTCATAGTGAAATAGCAGCCCAAGCAGATTTTGATTGTCTGGCTCTTGTCTTCTGTGTCTTGTTAAACTAGACTTTGAACTCTGTCTTGTTTAGTTCTTACCCTCCTCTTGTAAGAATGGCTCTCCATTACTTTAAGTCTCTTGACAACAGTTTTCATATCTGCTCTAGGTGTAGTTTGTCTGTGACAGTAAAATTATACATGATGCACCAAGGGTAGTCTGTGTTGCTGTTCATGGTATACTATTTTTGTCTCTGAGTAGCTCATCTGCAATACTGAAAAGATTTGTATTCTCCTTTTTGATGGCTGGATCACAGTCCTGGCTCCAAGATATTTCTGGATTGCCTACAGCATGGTCAAGTATTTTCCCCTTTTCCATGGGTGACCTTTCTGAATTTGAGTTCTTGTTTAGGTTATAAGCACTGGTCTTGCACTTCACCCTACTGCATACTATTGTATTTACTGCATGATTTACTTTTGAATTAAATCCTGATTTCTTTCCACTTTCCTAGGATCCACTTTGGCCTCAGTGTACTCTCATATTAGTCTGAGAGCTTTCAGAGCTGAATTTTTTCTCCTTTGTCCTTACTTGTAGTAACTATTATGATGAACCCATACTGTTAGGTGTATCAACCCTCTGAGCTCTTTAGAATGCTCTCGAAAAAGCACATGACTGGGGACTGTGCCTCCAGAAGGGAGGGTGGGTGCACTGTGTCTCACACTGTGCACACCATCTGTCTCACTGTCAATGGAGCACATGGATCAATGACCACAGCAACAACAGGTCCTTGGCTACCCACTCAGTCCAGCTCTGCTCCCCTGCCAACTGGGAACTGCCCATTCAGCTCTGAGGTATTGTCCCTGCATCACTTGTAAATGGCAGAGTGCTATTTCACCAAGGTCTCCAACATTACCTAGATGGTATCAGAAATTATCTTACTGACTTGCCTCTGCACAGGCACAACACAGCAGCTGGCTTGCCAGTGCCAAAACTTTTCCCCTTTTTGTTGTGTGCTGGAGTGTGCTGGCCTGGCTCCCTGAACACATGCTGCCTAGCAGTGTCTGTGCATAGCAGAGATGATTGGGAGAGATGGAGGCTTCTTCTGCTTAAGTCCAAGAGCCTCATCTCTCCCCAGGTAAGGG
Organism: Scytalopus superciliaris; assembly: GCA_013400415.1. Classification (NCBI taxonomy): domain Eukaryota; kingdom Metazoa; phylum Chordata; class Aves; order Passeriformes; family Rhinocryptidae; genus Scytalopus; species Scytalopus superciliaris. The sequence continues at coordinate 1,679,273 of VXBX01006882.1, forward strand.
AGGTACCCAGTCTATTTGTAGTATTCAGACACAACCTGAGAAACACAGCTGTCACCAGCACTGTTTGATTCCATGTCCCCACCCAAATGCTTTGTGAGCCTGCTGCCTGCACCAGCATTCTCTTTTTTTAGCCACCCAAACCAGGGCCCGGCCCACCCAGTTTCAGCAGGCAGGAAGGGTGAAACATCCTGAGAACCCTGCCTGACTGTAGGGAGATCATCTGTATGCTCAGCACAAAGATATTGCTGTGTTGTTATTGCAGCCCTGTTATAGCTAAGCTTTCCATATGTATGTCCCCTACTTTACAGGGTGGGGATGGTCCTCTTATAGCTAGAAGAAAGGGGAAAAAACATAATCCTTAAAAATGCTGTATTCCAGCTAGTAAAAATCTTGAAGCACAGACTGTCAGTGTTTGCAGTGGAAGATTGCTGGTTATATAAAGTGGTGTCTCCCACCACTGTGTGCACTGTCTGTGGTACTGAGTGTTACTGGCACTCAAAGCATCGTCTGCACTTTCCTCTGTTTCCTGCAGGTGATGAAGCTCCAGGCTTACAAGAGAAGTCATCTGTGATTCTGGCTAGCCTTTGCTGCTGGGACACTTTGGGTACAGGAGGGAATTTCGACCAGTTTGCCAAAATAAGCCCTCTCTGAGTGCTGGAGCTGGGAGGCACAGGCAGTTATTTACAGCTGGGGTAACACTGTTCTTGCTGGTGATGGTCTAGTGCAGCTCTGCACAGCATGGACATGAGTGATGAAATGCAACAGGTCACAGGTTCTGTCCCTCACGTGTTGATGGCTACTTGTGTGGTGTCTTTGCTCCATATTTCCCAAGTCTGGTATCTCTGTAGTGTGACTGTGACATGGCCTTCAGTGTGACAGGACAGTTTCTGAATCCATGAGACCGCAGGGTTCACTGGGGTAGTACTGAAGAGTGGTTTCTTTTTTCTGCCCAGCAGTTCAAACATTGATATTCCTTTATTTGTTGCTATAGCTCCTAATTTTCCTTGCTCCTTTCTGGAGACTTGAGAATAATATAAATTTCTAATTTTCTTCCCTTTGCTTAGCTGAGTTTAGTTCCTTGTCATTTGTAGCAGTCTCAGCCTACAGTGACAAATGCTCCAAGGTTTAATTTCCAGTATTTTTGATTCTCATTGTACTCTTCCTCACCACCACTTTGCTTTTCCTGATTTAGAAACCATAGCTGTGCTTGAGATCATGTCCACTTCTATTTCCTTGAGTCTCCTTCTTCATAGAGACTGATGATAACCTAGAAATATTTTTGTCCTCTCATGGACATGTTGTTAATTTCATCCTTTGCAATAGAAACAAGTTAATTAAATATCTCTTCATCTTAATATTAGCTTTGTACAACAGCTGTGTTAAACAGAAAACACAACTAACAAGTTGCTTTAGTCTTTGGAGTTGTCTTTCATCCCCTAGAGATGTATGTAAACCCAACACCAAATTATAAGGAGGGATATTTTTTTTTCTATATTTCTTTGTTCCTTTCCCCCTTTTTTACTTTGCCTGACTTGTAGCTTAGTCTCCAAGCACATGTGTTGTTGCCTGTACCAGAATAGTCATCCCTGAAGTAATGCAAAGAAATCTTCAGCTAGTGGATATTAGCACAGCTCAGTACTGGGTAACACAGTGAAGATGATTTAAGCCATCCATAGACCTGCATCAGCCTATCAGTTTCTATTAGTGCACCAAGTCCTACCGAGGCCCTTCATTACAGCAACAGCCAATTGTTCTTGCTTCTCTGTGCTTCAAGAAGGACTACCCAAGGAGAGGTTAAATACTACTGTGGCAAGTACTGTGTCTCAATAGTAATGTACTGTGGGCAAGTCTGTGTCTCAATAGCATTTACAGAAGAAAATGAGTGCTGTCATGGCAAACATGATGAGGAGGAGTCACAAGAGTTGCTGAAGCAATTCTGGTGACACATTACTAGAGCAGGATCTTGTTAACGGATTAGTGTTTAAGACAATTCTTCAGCATTCTGCAAGTCAGGGCAGTTCTGGATAATGTACATTTCTCAATTAGGGAAGGGAATGACAAGGTGACAGGAGGCTCCACACAAAAAATTTCTTCACAGTAATTTATTAAGGAGGAGGGTTTTTTTAGGATTATCATAAGTGAGAGACTGAGTAAATGCCGTTTGACTCAAGCTCTAGGTGAAACTATACAGTTCGCTCTTAAGGGTGCAGGAAGCAAAACAAGATGGGAAAAAAAGAAAAAACTGAAGGGTCATAAACATTAAATAATTACTCCTGTGTCTGCTGACTTTGGATCCCTCTCCATCAGTTTGCAATATTCATGAGTTGCATTAAGTTGGTAGTACAGTAATAAAAAAGGACAGCTAAGGATAAAAGTTGGCTTGTGCAGTAAGCTCTGCTGTAAATGATTTCCAGCTTGTGCACAGCTGTTTGGACTGGTTGCTGATGAACAGAATCCTGGGTATTCTGTAGCTTGTGCTGGTACAGTTCTAACAAAGCAACCTATCCTGCTGGTGTTTTGTTAGGGACAAGTCAAAGCAGTGTTCTAAAAGGAGGAAGTTATCAAATGCCTTTACAAAGCCTGGAACAGCACTTACCTTTGTTTGCTTAAGGCTTGCTTACTGTGTCCTTTAGGACAGTAAGCAAGTAAGGAATGAGAATGAAGTCATAGGATGTGGGATTATTTAGGTGACACTAAAGGTGACACTAAACGTACCAGAGTATTTGTGGATCAGACAGGATGGTGAGCACTTTATGGGGAAACTCCAGTCTTTGTGCAAACCATGTAGGAAACTTTAGGGTTTAAGATGAAGCTGTGAACCTGCTCTGGGAATCAGACACATGTCTACCCCTTCATGGATTTTCTTCTTTCTCTCTAACAGCAGAACCAGGGTAAATTAAGTGACATAGATATCTTGCTACCATAAGGTGTTTCTGCTCAGACACTATTAAAAAAAAGGAAAAAAGTCTAGCTTTGTATTAAGTTTCTTCCAACTTCAGTTCCTGCAGTTACTGTGCCTGAGTATTACTTTGATTCTCATGTTCAGGGGGACTTGACCTCAGCAAGATCATCTGGTTTGGACATACCAGGTAGTCCAGGATTCAGGCTAGTGTAGGCTCCCAAGCTAGATTGAAGGATTCAAGTTCCAAGCATATTTTATCTTGAATTAAACAAGCTATTAATAAAATAAACTTGGCAGTAAATCTTTTGACAGTGCTAATCAATCACAGCCCTATGACGGTCTCAGCTACAGTGGTGCTACCAAGTGAAAAAGCAAAATGTGGATGAAGGCCCTTACTTCTCTTGTATCCTGAACTTACATAATGCAAGATATTCCCTCAATAAAAGCAGAAAGGAAAAGAAAAGCATAGTAGCTATTGTTTGTGTGGACCTGATAGAGGATGTTCCCTTCTGGGAAAGGACACTCAAACTTAGGGACAAGCCAAGTTGTCAAGTGTGTTGGATGTACACTATGTTTTTTTCCTCACACAAAAATTTGAATATGCCCTCCTGAATACTTAAAAAAAATTATTTTCAAATGTATTTGTGCTTAATACTGAAAATATTGCTCATATACTAGTGTGCAACTAAGATACTTACAGGCAACCGTGATGAAAATCATAAGGTATGGAATTTGGACTTGCATTAGCAATGGGCCTGTGTTGCAAACTTTTTTGTGACTTTAATTATACAGGCCTAACATTTTCTATTCCAGTTTGCACAGCCTGTAGGCAGCCTTTCTTTCCTGAATGTGGCTGCAGATCACAACTGCAACACAGCTGCAGTGTCCTGCACTGGGGACTGAACGCTCTGAAACTTGTGGCTACAAAGGTGTGGTGAGTTTCCTGTCTCAAGAGCTGTAATTGTATTGACTTTTCCTTGGAGGAAGAGCAATTTGTCTGGCAGGACCCTCTGTAAATGCAAATGCAAATATTCTCTCAGGAGATTTCTATTCTAATGTTAGTTTAGGATTGTTATGAATAAACTGGGTTTTGTTTCCTTGGCAGAAGCTTTGGTAACTAGACAGCTTTGGAGGAGAAAAGATGAAGAACATGCTTGGCTCATCAATCATCGATGCACTAATGCCATCCCAGTGTGCACATGTTAAAGAAAAAGTAGCTTTCTGCCTTGACTTCAGGTAAGTGCCTGTTTTATACCATACCCCCCCAAGTTTTGGGAGAATGTAGAAGAATGACAGTGCACATCTGATATTAATTTCAAAAAAGACAGTAGTAAATTTTGGTCACATGCAAGGCATGTTTTGCTGTTGCTTTAGGCTCTCTCAGATAAGAAAAATGCCATCCAGCTTACCTGGGTAGGGGGGGGGNAGCCCCTTTCTAGATCCTGATGTGTCATCACATACAGGCACTACACAGTGAGGGTGACCTGTAGCCAGGAATGCTTATTGCTGCAGAGCACAAGCTCCCTCTGTACCTGGAGCCTAAAGCATTGTTGAGTGCTGAGAAACTTGGTGCCTGTAGTTTCTTGGCAGTTGAACTGGATGATCCTAATAGGACCCTTCCCCTTGAACTCTTCAGATGAGAGTGTGCTGTGGTTCCTTAGCTGTCTAAGAGCAAAGACACCAATATGTCCCTCCCATGGCTACTGATCTAGCTTGGCAGGTCAGACCACATTTTGCTCAGGAGACAAGTAGGGAAAACATAGATTCCAAGTTGGCAGTTCTATCACAAGAATAATAGTATTTCATTATTGTTATGAAGGAATACCTGGCAGTTGAATGAACTAGATCCTTGTGGAGTAATCAGTGGAGGACACCTAGGGAATATGAAATACAGTAGTCAGATTATAGTACTTCCTGAGACTGTTTTTTTTTCATTTCTTGTGATTTGAGTCAGGGAATTCTTGGATCATAAAGGTGAAATCATCATGCTTAAGAGCTCTTGTGGCATTTTCTTCCCTGAAAGATTATTCCCTTTGAATGTGAAAAAGATTTGATGTTTTACATATATTGCAGCAAGAAGTCATGTACCTGACCTGAAATTATAGGACAGTATTTTCTTGTTTTAAATCTGCTGCTTTTGTTTGAAGTCCCAGAATTATTGTATGAGAAGAAACAGTAAATAGTGTTTTCCTCTTCACTTTCACTACTCCACATGTTAGTCTCTAGACCCCTATCCCTTCCTCTATGCCTTTGTCAGGTTGCACAGTCCTGGTCTATTTGGGCATCCCATACATAGAATCTGCTTTGTTTATTTGATCAGCTATGCTGCTTCTTTTGGGACCTTTTACTGTTCCTCTGTATCACAGATAGGCAAATGGAGAAGAATTTAACACAGGATTCAGGCATAATGTGAATTAACATTATTTCTTTTTGCTTTTCTGTTCTCTTCGCAAGTAGTTTCTGGCATTCCTCTTGGGTTTTTGACTGCTTCTGAGTTGATATTCTCATAGGAGACTCTGCCTCAATCTTATTCCTGAAAAAAAATAACAACAGCTGACACTTAGTAGGCAGGGTTAGGGCGGGTGTTTTTCTGTATGTATGTCACTTTATACTTTTTGATTCCAGAGTTCATCTGTTGTTTCATTACATAGTATCTCAGTATTATGAGATGTTTCTGCAGCATGCTGTAGTTTTTCTCTTTACTGTGATAACTAGCAGTGACCATTGCATGATTGTCATCTCAGTATTCCTTTTTCCCACACCAGTTATGTAGCAGAGGTTCCTGTGAGACCTGGCTTCATGATAACCATTATCATTTATTTGTTTTATTTACTTTTACCAGAAGGTTTTGTTGTTGTTTTTAAATATCAGTATGTTTAGCTTTAGGCTTTCTCAAGGCTTTTCTTTTTTCTCTGACAGGCAGGATGCATTTGCTTTGAGGCGAACATATGGCTTGAAATAGTCTCTCTCTGTCTCTGGAAAACATACACTTTAAGGTTCCCCTTTTGGGGGATTTTTTAATTGTATGTGATTCCTGCTTTGGAAATTCACCATGGCAGTATTTGATTTTCTGGCTTTCAGTGTCTGTAGAAATGTTGAATGTGATGCTGGTATGTTTTGGGCAAAAAGATGATAAACCAGTTGTTTGTACTGGTCAGGACTGAATCAAGAGTTCCTTACCATTTTGTGGATTTCCTAGCTGCCTGTCCCTGAAAAAGTTATTCACAGCATCTAGAAATCCAGTATTATCTGAGTGATCAATGTAAAACATTTCACATTTTACTTCAGAGTAATGAAAATAATTGGAATAATGGTTCCCAGGGATTTCCATATTCCATTACCCACCTGCCACGATGTTTCCATTATACCTGCAGTGTTCAAGTCCTTGTTTAAGATAAGGAGTCTGGGTCTGTGCCATCAATGTCTTAGAGAATTCTGTGGAACGCCAAAAGCATTATTTTGACTTTCTGCCACTGTATCCTGTTCATATCAGATTTTTTAAAACTTCTTTGGTTTACTATTTTACTTTTGTCATCTTCTATCCCATTCTTTACTTGAGGTTGCAGTGTCTACCACAGGATTCAGAACAGGACATACTGCATGTGCTAGTCTGCTTTCTCCTACTTGTCAGTTTGAAATTTCTTCCTGTTGTGAAGTGCAGATCCTGTTTCCTTCTCACTCTGGGTGGAAATTTGATCATACTTTATCGGGTCTAATCTACTCTAGAAGCTTCCCAGTCCCTGGAGCCTCACTTTCTTACTCCATTGCTTCAGTTGTGCATTTAGACATTGCCTCCTCACCAGCTGGGTTATGGTGAAGGTCCTGGTCTTTGGCATCTTATGTCCTGCCTCCAGAATCTCTCCTCTTTCTTTTATATGGTACCCAGGTAGATCACAACCCCTGCCCACTTCTTGGCATTTCCCAACTTGTCCAGGCTTTTTTTGAAGTTTGGCAGAGGGCACATCATTGTACTGTCTCTGGAATCAGGAGCCAAACCAGTTTGGTACCTGGCAACTGAACCACAGATGGCTATTGCCTGTCCGTTTTTCTCAGCTGGTATTTCTGCTGCAGGGAAGTATTGTCAGTACAAGAAGATAGTCCAACACCTTGTGCAGAGAGGGGGACCATCAACCAGGAATATTACATCCTTTATCAGTTTAGTGCCTTCCTGCCACAAGACTAGGACTGGAAGAGCTTTTCTGTGCCCTAAAAAAAGACTCCTTAGTTTAACCTCTTTCCTTAAACAGCAGTAGCTTATTTGACTGTTCAGGGATTGCCATGAAGGCTCTGTGTTATACATTCTTATACCTATGGAACAACCAAGTCACAAGAAAGGGCTCTATGTCTGAGGATCATGGGATGCCTGGGATGAATATGTCTTTGCACCACCTACACATGGGTCAGGTAATCATGAGACACTTGATCCTTTGCCCTGGAAATTGTCACCCTCTAGCTAGGCTTCTGACTGCATTTCTCTTGCACATCTGGACTGACTCAGGTGTTCCTATATGTGATGGCAATGCAGCTTCCAGTTAAAGAATTGAGAAGCAATTACATTATATGTGTCATTAACAACTGTATTCATTGTGCTTTGTAACAAATTATGCTGAAACATTGGCTGAATCTAAATTATGAGAAGCTGAGGTTTATCTTTAACCTATGTTTCATTTAAAAGAGGCTGGCTTTCTCTGAAAGTCAATATTCCTGTTACTCAGCTATGGAGTTGATATAAAGTGGAAGGAAGAGCTCCAGCCATGTAATGTGTATTTGCATCAGTGTGTTACTAAGCTGGTGATCCCTGAGCTGTAGAGGGTCAAACAAAGGTCATTAAGGTGGAGGAAAAGAGTCCCTAGAGGTCAGAAAGTTAATTGCAGCAAAGCAAAGAAAATGTGTGTCACACATGTATCTTGTTGTGATGTTCTGTCTCCTTTATTTGCCTTCTGAAACAAATCTGTGTGTAGGGCTATGCAGTCACATATATCTTCTAGTAAGTTTGGTGGTACTGAGAAAACTGAAAATTGGAAAAAAGGTTCCCAAGAAAAGATTGAGATATGCTGGATGAGATTAGAGTTTGTGCTTGTGTTAATTGATTTCTAGCTAACTTGCTGTCACTAGCACAAGTAGAAGTTCCTATTTAGGCAATGTGCAAATATTTATATCACCAATATTTATGAAATAGAAGAATTTTTCCAGGACAGAAATGTGTGTGTGGCTAAATGACCACAATTAAAATTAACATATAAGGAATTAAAGAAGAATGAAAAATTTGAATTTAGCTGTTGCTATGAGGGCAAGTTCTTATCTGGCCAAATGACCAATTTCAAGGAAGTTCAAGGAGGCACATTCCACTGTTTCAATTTATGTCAGCTCTGCACCTGGTCTAGGACCGAACACTGCCTTTTTGAAACATGCAAATTTTCTGCACTGGTCCTGCCCATAATTTCTGATTTGTTCTTAATTATACCAAAGAAGGAAATAAACTCTGCGTCCTTGCAAAATTTTCATGGCTTCTCTGATTTGGGGTGTTGCAGGGTGTAGCTAATGCTCTGAAAAGGCTTCGGGATTCCTGGATGAAGGGTGTGATGAAAGAAGTGTATTGTTATTGTTTTAGGAGAGGAATCATGCTACTGGGTAAGCCTCTGTCACTGAGACTTGCTGGACTTGTTTGTTCTGACTTGCCTATGACTCCTTTCTTTCTTAATTCGGGAGATAAAGCCTCAAGTCTATGCTGAGATGCTGCACAGTGTGTTGTGGCATTCAGGACGGTGCATCTCCCAGACAGAAGAGCTTCTTGCTGACCTCTCAGTGGTACCCAGAGGTGAGTACCACAGGCTTCTGGCTTGCTCCTTGGTAGTTTGGACATTGTGTAGATTTATAGGGGAGTTTGAGCTTTGACTGAGGGTGTCAGTCAGGGAGAGAATGGCACTAGTTCTGAGCTTGCTTCTGATTTGAACTACCTTTCATGCATCAGTAATTCTTCTGCTATTTCAGCCTTTCTCCTCAACTAAAATGTATTTGTTTTCTGAGAATTCCCCAGCTCCTTTGCAGCATGGTATATCAAATCAAGGTGGCCGGTGTGGAGAACAGGTGAGAGGCATCTCATTGTGCCCTGACTCTGATCTGTCATTTGTGCTAGTGTGGTTAGAATGTATTGCAGTCACAGCTGCTGAATTAGAGGACAAGAGGACTACAGTTGGTTGAAGTAGTTTCTTGTGCTCTTGACTTTGTATGCAGCCAATGAAGTGTTAATCTGTGCAGAATCAGCTTGGAAACACACCAACTCTGGCACCTGACCATTTTGCCTGCCCTGCCTTGGAATGAAAATCAAACTGAAAACCTACAAAGACTACAACTGCTTGTGTGGTGTCTCATTTTTGGAGTAGATTTCAACCAGTCAAAGAAGGACAAAGGGAGGCAGACAGAGCTGTTTTTGAAGACTGAAAAGCAGATATTTACTGCTGTAATCTGTGACTGCCAAAATAACAGAACAAGATACTTGTCTATGACGAACCCAACTAGAAGTGGAAATCTGAGCTGGAAAGATGATGTGGAAGTTACAGAACTTTATCCTAAACCAATTGTAATCAGTGGCCGTGTACTTATTTTCTTCACACTGATATGGCCTCTCACATGTTGGTGCAAGTTGTAAAGTTTTTGTGCAGTGAGTAGCCCTACTACTTCTATTAAAATTTATTTCAGAACATGGGAGTTTTTCTCAAGGTGTTGGCTGTGGCAGTCAGCTGTAGGGAGGCACATTATTGATCAAGGATATTTCAGTTGTTGGCATTACAGTTCCACAGACTGTTGTAGTGGTACAGGAGACTAGCTCTATCCCAACAGTTAAAGAGCTCCTAACTTCCAAACAATTGTGTGTAAAATGGATGGGAACAACAAACCTTTTGTGCTGATTGCAAAGGTAATTGAATAATCAGGAAAGCCTGTATGAGCAGTGTTTTGGCATCAAGGATATAGTTTCTGGTAAGACCTGAATTAAGGCATCCCAAAGACTGAAATGTTGCTCCTGAATCTTGATGCAAATGACAAGAACAGTATTTGGAGCTGTTGACTTTACCCAGCTGAAGTGTGCTCTTGGGAAGCAGCAAGACCTAGGTAAAATTGGATGGTTAAGGGGAGGATCTCAATTAGTATGTGGCAAATACATTACTGGTGCTTTATCTGACTGCAGAGGGGTGGCATGCAGCACCTACTGTTTTTGTGGGTTGTTCGAGGGTGTGGGGAGATCAAGCTGATTCAGTGTGACGCATAGAAGAACACACATTTAGTTTCTCTCAGCAGATCCCTTCAATGTTTGGGAGTCTTTCATTGTATCAGAAAATGCTGTAGGAGGTACCAAACATTGAGTAGTTGAGCTTCTGTTTCAGTTCTCAAAGCAGTACAGGTTGTTGTCCCATTCTTTTAGATGTGTGTGTCCTGAGTATGCCACAAGAGTACAGGAGGTGTTAGGTTGGTGTGGTTACTTTTGGTAAAGGTGGGAATGAAATCAACATGTCTTGCTTTGTAGCCCTGTGCTTTTACTACAGGCCTCCTGGACTAAGCCAGATGTATTTCAATTGCTGCCATTCTCAACCACCCTGCCAAGGCAGGTAGCTTCAGGGATCTTCAAATCTGGATCTTCAAGTCTGGATCTTCAAATCGCGCCCACCAGGCCAGCAGATTAATTTGTTCAGTTGTCTGGTCCTATTTCTCGGAAAAGTGATTGTAGACATGTGCCTGAATCTCTAAAATTGACAGGAAAAACTGGTCATGGCTATAAATGTGGAGAGACCCTCCTCAGCAGATGTGCCACCCAAGCTCTGCCACTGGCTCTTCTGAGAGTATTGGATTATCAGTTAGCAGGAGTATAATAATAAAAAATAAAATAGCAAGTTCATTATAGGAAGACACAAAAGGGATTGCATGTTTTCTTCTATGCACTGTGGCAAAACACTTTCAGTAAACAGCTGGTACCAGAAAACATTAATCTAAAAGCAAATCTAGTTTGGGGTGCTATGAGGGCTTATCTTAAGAAGTCAAAAAATGTCAAGGGCAGATCTCTTAAATAGAACAGGGTAGCTGTTCCCTGCTTATCCAACAGCTTAGTCACTAGGGCTACATGATAAAGTTATACTTCCTTTTCTTGTCTGAGCAGACATTTTCTGATCTGTTTGCTGGTATTGCACTTGCTGAGGCTTTTGATAACTCACAGTAACTCAATTCCAGTACAGTGAATCAAACCCTGTCAGGCAGAGGTGGGAGCTGAACTTTCATCACTTGCATTGTGAATGAATATAGTTAACTTTTAGTTGTTTGGTACAGAACAAGAGAGTAAAAACAGCTTGTCCCCTGTGTATTGTGCTTGTCTTTTGCATCAATGTTCCAAAGTCAAAGGTAAAGAATTTACTTGTCACTGATCAGTAGTCCAACCTGGAATCCTATGTCCTTTCTCATTGGTTTCACAAGGAAGACCAGACAATTGTAGCGATGTAAAATTTCAGTACAGCTTTTCTTCCTAATGTGCAAATAACTATCAATGTAGCTTTATTTCTTGCTGTATTTCACTTATTAAAATATCCTGTATCGAGGTTTGATTTAATGTATCTCTAAACATAACTTCAGTGTATTTTAATTACTTAATTCTATAAAATCATAGCTATTTTCAAAATAATTCCTTTGGATTTTTTTTTTTTTCAGTACATAATAACTTTTTGGTGATCAGACCACAATCTGTGGGTCAGAGTCAAGTTGTGTAAACTAGGACACTTAATAGTTTGCTTTTACGGACCCAAATTAACTGTGATGTGAAACAGAGAAATGCTGCTGTCTCCATGGATTATCTTGGACCCTTTGGGAATGATGCATGTTTTCAATGAGAATAGGGATTGTTCACCAATAGTATTGCCAAGATAAGCAGTTTTGTACTGAACTAGAAGATCTTGGGTCTGAAACTTCTCACTAATTCACTGCAGACTGAGAGCTGCCAGACAGAGACCGTGAGGAGATTATTTTCAGAGCAGAGAGGATTTGTCCTTCGAGGTGTCCCAGCAGAGTTTGGATGCTGATCGCTTGCTAAGGTTTGCTCCTGTGGAGTGAGAGTTATCTCGTTCATGTGGGACCGTGAATGTTACCTGAGTTCTGACTAAGGGTTAGTTTGCAGCTTACCTGGAGTTTGGGCAATAAAAAGTCAAAGCCTGTGATCTGAGGAAGCAAGAAATGTGGGGCTGTACAAAACACCTGACTCTGGAAGGCATCTACAGGTACAGCTGTGGTATTGGGAGTCTTCTGAGGAAAATGCCTGTCTATTAAGTAGTGCCTCTTTGCCACAAGAAGAAAGAAATGATGCATCCATGGTCGAAGGCAGAGATCATCTTTACTCCTGCTTTTGTCAGCACTGCAGAGGGTCAGTGTTTCTCTGGGGAGCAAGTGTTGGTGGGTGGAGCAGAATTTGCTTGGTTACTAGAGTGCAGAGAAGGCCATGTCTGATTCCTAAAGAGGGGGACCTACTTGCCACTACACTATTTAACTATTGAACTGGATGTCCCAGGCACAGGAATCCCTGTCAGGTGGCTCTTCTGGTAGAGAATAGCAATCTTGCTCTCTGTGGCACAGTAATAAAAAGGCTAGGGGGGTGAAGAGCTAGTTGGAGGTGTAACGTGTGTGAATAATGAATTCATTGAGTGAACATAACCTGAACAAGAACTGGTTTTCACTAACCATCCTAGCCTCTGTCTCAGCAGAGCTAGGCCAACCTAATTGTGAGATAAAAGAGGAAAAAAACCTTCCAAAATATGGGAGCCACTGAACTGGGTTCTGAACACAGAAAATACAGTTGAAGGATATTGGCAATTGTACACTGGGAGTTGATGAGACTTGGTGCTTCCATTGCAAAAGAGATTTTTTCCCTGTTCTGTTACTTATCTTAGCAAGATGGAAGCCAGAAAGATCCTAAAGGGAGGAAACATTTTTGGTTTTTAAAAGATATTTCCACTTTAACTTGTGAATCCTACATATTTTTGTATATACAAATATGTACCCTACATACAAATTATTTACCTATGTGGGCATGTTGGTTGACACTTTGTGGGTGTTGGTTGATGAGAAGCTCAACATGAGCAGTCAAGGTGCACTTGCAGTCCAGAAAGCCAACTGTGTCCAGGGATGCATCCAAGGAAGTGTGGCCAGCAGGTCCAGGGAGGTGATTCCACCCCTATACTCTGCTATTGCAGAGTACTGGAGCACTGCATCTGGTTCTGGTGTCCTCAGCATAAGAAGGACACAGAGACCTGCTGGATCAAGTCCAAAGAAGCGCCATGAAGATGATCAGGTGGCTGGAACACCTCTCCTATAAAGATAGGCTGAGATAGTTAGGGTTATTCAGCCTGGAGATGAGAAGGCTCCAGAGAGACCTTATAGCACCTTCCAGTGCCCAAAGAGGGCCACAAGAGAGTTGGAGGGACTTTTTACATGAGGGATAGGACAAGGGGGAATGGCTTTAAACTGATAGGGGGGAAGTTTTACATTAGATATTAGGAAGAAATTCTTCACTTTGTAGGTGTTGAGGCAGTGGAACAGGTTGCTCAGAGATGTTGTGGCTGCCCCATCACTGGAAGTGTTCAAGGCCAGGCTGGATAAGGCTTTGAGCAACCTGGTATAGTGGAAGGTGTCCCTGTCCATGACAGGGAGGTTGGAACTGGATTATCTTTAAGGTCCCTTCCAACCTAAACAATTCTGTGATTCTGTTATATGAATGCAGAAATATAAGGAAGTGCTTCCTTTAAAGAGTTTTCTTAAAAAAAAATCAAAGTGAAATCAGTATCAGAATTAGAGGAGGCTTTTATTCCTCATGTCCCACGTTTTCTTTTCCCTTGGCACTACAGTATTTCCTGAGTATCTGTTTCCCCTTGCAAGCCTATGTGATCTGTAGAGAACAAACAGTTCTGAAATGTTGGAGGGGAGGGAGGACTGTGCTGCCAGTGCCTGTTGCTGTAGCTGGTATTTGCACAAAAAGGAAATAGAGACAGGTTGGTGGAAGGACAGTGCTGGCTATGAGAATATAAGTTCCCAGTGGCATGAGATGCTCAGTTTTCTCAATCTTAAGCTTTTGTAGCTTAGGCATAAGGCCATGTCTTGAGGAAATCTGTCTGTATACATTTCAAGAAAGCAGTTATGATACCAGAGTACTGTTGCCTCGATATCTGTAGAGTCAGTCACATGCTGCCAGGGCTGTGTGTTCTCTGTGCCAAGAGCAATGTAGGGATGGTGCCCCATTCGCTGTTCAGGTGGAAGCACACAGGGTGAGGACAGATGCAGCACAGGGAACCAATCTGATTGAGATGGATGGTAGGGGCTCAGGCTGGAAACAAAAGCTCTTCAGTGAGGAGAGCAAAATCAGATGCTAAAGCAGCATCTTTCAAGCGTGAGAAGTGGCTAGTTAAGCAGGGGCAGAGGCATGTTACTGTAGTGAGCTGTTCTGATTAGCCAAGGGGCTTGCCCTTGAGGGTAATAATGGACTGCCTGTGAGGTGTGCTGCAATTCCATAAGCTGGGACTGTGAAAGACTGTGAGCTCTGAGTATGGGAGTGCTCCATGAGAGGCTGCAGTGCATTAAAGAAACTGAGGCAGAACAGTCCCACTGGTCTTGGGTTTTTATCTGAATCTCTCCATCTGTTAAACCCTCAGGATTAATGGATAGTTTATACAGTGAAGGTCTAGATGGTGAGAAGTCAAGACCTCAGTGGAACCAGTTGAATTCTAGTGTGTGTTGTTTATATGCTTATTGCAGTTCGCAGTTTGCAAAGAAAGTAACCTTGCCCAGCCTGGGATTTCAGACTCCAATCAACTGCCTTACAGTCTATTTTGCAGAGCCTTGCCATCAGGGAAATGAGCCACTCGAGTGGGGAGAAAACTTGGGCTGTGCATTGCCAGAATAGAACTTTGACTCTGTAAGGTAGGAACACTAGAAGGAGAGGTACTGGGCTTCTCTACAGTATGTGACTCTGAAGCAGAACTTAATCCTGGTCACCTGTCCTGCATATTTTGGTAACACTAACCTGCTGCTTGTGACTACCTGTAGTTGTGGTTCTGGCTGAAGCCTGTTTAACTTTTTCTTTCCAGTATACCACCTGTTTCAGCAGGTAAAAATTTGCCTGCTTCCCTTCTCAAGTAATGGACTGGACTGGGATACCTGACAGCACTCTCACTAGACAAAACCAAGTTTTTATGTGAGGAGATTAAATTGCTTTCAACATTCCTGTCACTTGCTGAACACATCCTTGCTGTCTGCAGACCTCCCTGCTGATTCCTCTGTAGTGCTATCTGGTTGTGGGATTTTTGTTTCATTTTGGGGGTTTTTGTGGGGGTTGGCTTTTTTGTTTGTTTGTTTGTTTGTTTTGTTTTGTTTTGTTTTGGTTTTTTTGTTGTTGTTTTTTGTTTTGTTTTTGGGTTTTTTTTGTTTTTTTGTTTTGTTTGCTTTGCTTGCCATCTCTTGCTTGTAGTTTTACTTGGCTTTCCTGCCATCAGAACAGAGTGTGTAACGCCATTCTGCCCTCCCATAGTTTCACTGTCTTTTGCTGTTTTGGATTTGTGTAGCATATCCTTGCCCTCACTGCTCATCTGCCCTGTCAGGTCATTTCCTAAGACAGAGCCTCTGCTGGTATCCTGCTCCGTTTTTACTGTGACTTTTTCTTGGCCACCTCATAGTCAGAAAACCTGCAAAGACTTATTTTCTCTGCCTGCCTTTCTGCCTCTTCCTGCCCCTATCTTAGATGTTGCTCAGAAATGGCTGTGCCATAGGCCTGAAAAACAGCATTTAGTATGTCAGGTTCACAGCAATACAAACATGGATCAGTGGGTGTAAAACAGCATGGTGACTAGCCAGCTCAGTCCTCCTCCCCAGGGCTGGCTGCCATTTGTCACTCCAGGCATGTCTGAGAGATTATCTCACGTGCTTTTCTGATACCTTGTACTAATGCAGACCATGATGTGGAGACTCAGTGTGTGGCATGACAATTACGACATAGGGTGCTGTGGAATTACTGGGGATCTTGAATAATTGTGCTTAAGGTTTTGCATCATCCTACTCTGAAGTTACTGAGGGCATGCGCAAAAATGTCCTAATGTCCTCTTGCTTAATGCTGCACTGGAGGACATCAGTGCAGGAGAAAGGCTTTTGTGCCTTTGTCCATGTGTGGGTCAAGTTCTCAATCCCTTTACAAGTCTGCTGTTGGCTTTCAGCAAGTCACTAAGTCTGGGTCTTGCTGCCATGTCACATTTACACATGAGTAGCTCTTTCTCTGACAGACTGTCTGGCAGGAGACAGAATGTGATCTCTTATAATGTATTTGCGGCTTTGGTGAAATAAACCCCAAACCCATCAATAAATGTTACTATGCATACCACCTAAAAATAACCAAAGCTGTATGTTGTCAGGCATCTCTGGTACCCCTGAAGAAGATATTTCATCAATCTTGAATTATTACCTTTATGTTCAGTTTAAGGACTGAAGTGGGCAGTGAACTGCACTTGATATCTGTAATATTTCTTGATGGGAAATTGTCCGTACAAGCAATACCTACACAACTCTTTCTCAGGGTGAATGTGAGGCAACAGAGGCAAGATAGAACACAGAAAATTCTGACTAAATATAAAGAAAAAGCTGTTGCTGTGAGGGTGGGCACACACTGGACCGCAGATCCTGAGAGACTGGGATATCTTTGTCCTTGGAGATAGTAAAAACTTGACTGTACAAGTGCTGGAGCAACCTACTGTAGTGGAACCTAGTTTAAACAGATGGTCTGGGGGTCTTTCCCAACCCACCTCATTCTGGGAGGTTTTTCAGCGGAGCTAAGCTGTGTCAGATATGAGTAGACTCAGGATATACTATTGTCTTTGTACCAGAGTTGAATTTCTCCATGTTGTTTTCTTCAATACAGATAATCATCCAGATGGACAGAGCAAGGAGGCGCTTAGAGCCGTGGAAGATAGCAGTCATTGTTGTGTCGGTGATAGTAGGCCTAGCCCTCATCATTGGCTTGATTACATTTTTTTTGTGCAATGGTAAGTGGACCTCTCTTTGTTGTCACAAGTCTTCATGAATCTGTTGCATTTCATCTGCTACTATTGTCTTGTCTGATGATTTAGATGTACAATTCACCTTTGGTATAGAACCCACATGGGAAAACTTTCTAAATCCTATTCAAGATCTGTATTGATTTGAAGACCTGCAAGAATACTTGAAGCACCCTTTACTTGAACCAGGGATTTCAGTTTTGACCCTCTCTTTCTTATTTTGCCCTGGTGTCTCCACTGGTATCCATGATTAACCAAAGGATAGCAGTCTTCTGTATAAGCCAGAGGTGTGTCTGGTACTCAGGCTATGTATAGTAAGCTTGGCATTGAACAGAGTTTTTGCAGAAACAACCTAGCACCTCTAGATGAGAATATTCCAGAAAGAGAGAGGGCAGAGGTCCGGGGCCTTTCAGAGCCCAGGAGTCAGTTCTGGTTACCAAGGGCTCAGTTACTGTGACAGATCATAGAATCATTAAGGTCGGAAAAGAACTTTAAGATTACCAAATCTAACCATCTTGGCTAATGACTTGAAGCCAAGTCATTCCATTCCCAGTCTCTGATATACAAGCATGAGTGGTTTTGAAATGCCTTCCTGCTGGAATGGAACTAATCACGTTGTCATCTCAGCTCACCAGGAGTCGATGAGGTCGTGGCTTGCATTAGGACAGTAAAAGAAGCCATGACAGAGCTACAGCTTAGCTTTGCTGTTTGCCAATTCTATGTTATGGGGCCCCTCTCTGCCATTCACCAGAAAAACAGATTTTAACCCAACAGATGAATGGATGCAAATAGCTCTGTGCCACCTGCCTCTCAGAGGGGGAAAGACATGTCAGAGTGCAGCTAGGGAGGAGTGAGTGTGTCTACTGAGTC
Organism: Scytalopus superciliaris; assembly: GCA_013400415.1. Taxonomy (NCBI): domain Eukaryota; kingdom Metazoa; phylum Chordata; class Aves; order Passeriformes; family Rhinocryptidae; genus Scytalopus; species Scytalopus superciliaris. The sequence goes on from VXBX01006882.1 coordinate 1,697,108, forward strand.
AGAAGGGACATACGTGGGCTAGTTTGTCTTGTGCTGTGCTCACCTCAGGCCACTGAGAAGATGGACCCCAGAGAAATGTTGTAGTGGATGTAATTTACAGCTCCTTTGAATGATCCTCAGAGAAGAAATGAGGCCCTAGCTGGTTCATGGTACATCAGCATGGTCCAGAACACCCTTTTCCCAAAGCGTTGCGAAAGATGTAATTCCACAGCTGATAGGATCATAGCTAGACCCTTACTTGTGCCACGTTCTGTGAGATACTGTTCATCATTGAATTTTACCAAAAGATATTAGCTAACTTTCTTTTTTTTCCTCCTCTGTAGATCAAGACAGATATTACAATGCGTCTTTCCTAATCACCAATGTCAACTATGACCCTCAGTACGAAAGGCAAACCACAGATGAGTTCAGGAACCTAAGTGAAGAGATTGAAACCATGGTAAACTAAGCTGTTTCTGTTTATGCCTGAGCTATGGTGAAGAGTCCTGCAATTATGTGATTGGAAATAGTCAGAGGTGATTGCGCCTCATCCTTATAGGGCTGGCCTTACCTGTCAAACCTTTCTGTAGTGGGTTAAAGATGCGTTGCTGACTGTGTGCAAGCAGATGGTAAGCACAGGTGCTGTCTGTTCCAGCAGTCCTGTGGTGGGATAGGCAGCCACAGAGCAGAATGAACAGTGAAATTGGCCAACTCAGTTGTTTATTTTGGATCTGCATCTTCTGATGGAAATATAATGGCTGCCTTGGAGATCTGAAAGCATTTTATTGTGTTTTGGAGGCTTATGACACTGTTATATCATGAAAGGATGTACTTATTACAAGTGTATTTTAACACACCCTTTTCTTTTAACAGATGTCTGAAATATTCAAGGAGTCCTTTCTGAGTAAAAGGTACATCAGGTCTCATGTTGTCAGTCTAAGGTAAGTAATGTGAAGGCTGGGAATAAGCAGGGATATGTTAAATATCTTTTCTTCGTACCCTTTGACAATTCCTGGTTGTTTATGCTTGAGTTATACCAGCAGGATGACTAAGTCTTGTCTGGTTTCTGCTTTCCTCCAGTGCTCACAACACTGAGGGCTCAGTCACCTTCAGAGGTCAGAAAGGAAGATAAATTTGGCCTTATATTTCTGTAGATTCATTACCTGAACATCAGTTGTTTGTGACTGTGATGCAATAACTGGATTATTGGGTGATCCTTGTCTTCACTACTAGTTAACAGCTTGAGAGATGCAGAGTAAGGTCTTTATCACACTTATTGCTTCCTGTGGAAGCTTGGGCTGCTGTTTACCCCTTTGCATGGTGTACAGTAGGAGGTGACTGTTTTCCTCCCCTTCTGAAAAGGTCTGAAGGAATAAATGAGTCCACTATGAGATACAAGGGTATAGAGGAGGGAACAGAGACATAGTTATAGTAGAGAGAAGGAGGTAAATGGGATATACAGGTATGAAGATCCTGTATTAGAGCTTTTAAGTCTTTCCTCTGCAGTAATTAGGCATCACTCTCAATGGTAAGAGCCATTGCTTTCCTCTCCTCCATGGTATTTTATTTTAGAATTGTATTTCTATAAGGCTCATTTCTGCTGTTTAATATTTTTCCCTAGGCAGCAAAGAATGACAGACTTCCCATAGAACTTCTGGACTTTCTTGCCTTTACCTTTCTCTAGATGGAATGAGTAGTTTCCTTAAACTGCTCTACATTGTTTTCTGATGCTAGTTTCTTCCAAAAGCATCCCATAGTGTACATCAACTGCAACTGCAGAACTTTGGAGCTAGACTCCGAGTGAGCTCTTTACACCTTTTAGGTTAATCTAGTTATTTCTTCCACACTTGTTTTCACTACAGTTGCTTTGTGCAACTAGACACTGGAGTGGCTTAGCTGCATCTCTTCTGTCTTTTCCTCAAGGCTTTGGTTGGTTTTCCTTTAGACTGTTGCCTTAAAATATTGGGCCCAATGTTTTATAGTGACAGTAAATGATCTCAAACTATTGAGCCTGTTGCATCCAAATATAATGGATCTAACCAGCCAATAAATGGACAAGTGACTTAAATGGAAAGAAATACCAAAGGACTTTTTGAACTTCTGTGGCTCTAAACTTGATCTTTTGAATGGCTGTTAGGAATGGCATGTTGAATACCTGTTGAAGAGTTTTAACTTGCTGTATTGTTACTACTGCATTTGTGTTCTACTGACTAGGAGCTGTGTGGAGGCCAAAGGGAACAATCCCTTATCTGCTTCTCAGCTCTACAGCTTATAACAGTTTCCAGAAAATTCCCTCTGATCATTGTCATAGCAAGAACCTTTTGCTGCCTGCTGGCATGTTACCATCTTCCTTTGCTTGTGCACAGCTGTGCTGTTTGTTCCAGAAGTCTGTGCCCCTTCTCATATAAATGGCCAGTTCTCATATAAGCAGGCAGACAGTACAAAGCAGAAACCAGAGCAGTAGTGGGCAAAAAGAACAACACCACTTTGTTTGTGTTGGTTTGTAGCCCAGATCCTGGTGGAGTGCTTGCATCTGTTGTTCTGGTATTTAAATTTCCCTCTGCTGACAGTGAAGCAACGACCTGGGGTCATGTCAACCGTGTGCTACGCAGAAGGCTGAAAACAACCTCGACGCACTTGAATGTTGACCAGTCTACCATTAGACTCACAGGCAAGTGCCTTATGTTTGTGCTTTCAGCTAGGAATTCGTTACTCATACTTTGCTCTTCTTAGTGTAATGAGTTTTGCTTTGGTATGCAAATGTGGGCTATTCTTGTTTTCTTTTTTTTGCCTTCTCAGAATTGTATGTTAGACTGACAGCCTGGGAACTTGGAAGAAGGAGCATGAAAAGCACTAAAACATACAGGCACTGATTTGAGTGTGAACTGTCCTCTGCATAAGAGGCTTTCTCTGTGTGACCTAGTTGTATTGAATGAGATAGATCCCCTCAATTCATCAAAAAAAAACTTTGTGACCATGGGTTCAAAAGCTTCTTTAAGACACACAATGAGTTGAATAAGACGATGAAATGCAAAGTTCTCAAGGTATTACAAGATTCAAGGCTGAGATGGTTCCTTTCTCCAGCCTCTGCCACTTCCTTTGCTTATTTGACAGGTTGCTGTAGCAAGTGTTCATAACAAAACCCTGAGGTTCCCTGGGCAGTAATCTTCTTTCATGAATCTGTTGCTGATTACCATCAGAATCTGGCAGAGGGGTTTTGGTAGGAAAGAAATAAGAAATGTTGCAGTTTAGCTCCAGTCAATTTCAGCACTGAGGATTTGTGAAGACTATTTTGACCACCTTGCCACAGTAAACCTGAACAGATGTCTGTAGGTGTTTGCTGGTGGCTGTGCACATTATATATATATGTGTAGATGTAACTTAGACCTACTTGCAGTCATATGCTGCTTTGGTTAACTTTGAGCAAAGGCAAGAAAGATGTCTCCTATGGCCTTATACTTTCAGTGATGAACAGAGACTTAACTGAACTTCTCCCAACACAGCAAATTATTACTTTTACCATACTTCACTCCATGCAGGAATACAACTCATTTAATTTGTGTTTGCTGGGTACAGGGAGGGTGTCTGTGCTAGATCGTGTAGCACATGAGATATACTCACCATGCTGTTTGCTTTTCATTTCAGAATTGAATAAGGAAAAGGGAGATAACCTTTTAAACAACTGTAAGTACAAATGCTTTATAGTAAAGGTCCAGGGACATGGTTCTAGAGGTTCTGTGTTTATAAAATCCTTCTGGTTTTATGATACAAGTTGAAAAAAAGAAGTTGTTCCAGATACTAGAGCAGGAGACAGGGCATGAGTCAGGGAAGACTTGAGCTCATTTTCTGTGGTTCTGGTGGCTCTGTACTGTTTGTAGAATCAGGTATTCTGACTTGGTGGTGGGAAGCACTTGCTTTACTATTGGTTATGGGAAGTTAAGGATGGAGATAAGCTGCTGTTAGCAAGCTTGCACAGGGACTAGAGTTTCTGTGGGCCAAGATTCTTGCTGAAATCCTAAAAAAATATTTTCCCTCCTGTCCCCTCCTCTGTGCAGAACCATTTGACAATAGATGTCTGTCACATTTAAGCTAAAAGGGGAGATGATGGGAGAGGGAGAAGAGCTGTCCACAATGAGAGCAAGGCAGTGGCTCAGCCCTGGAGAGTGACAGATTCTCAGTCCTCCGGTTCTGTGCTCCCCCATGAGGTCTTAAAGCTCCTCTGGAAACAGGAAGACAGCATAAGTACTCTCCCAGGTGACTTCATCAGTCCCCTGCACGGTCTCAAAGCGTTTTTATGTCAGCTTTCCATCTTCCAACAGACTCTGGGAGTTGGATCTAACCTTTTTCAGATGTGCTGTTGGCACAGTGGCTGTAAGTAAATTGTTGGAGGAAAGGGACACTATTTTTTTTTTGTTTCTGATGTCAAGGCTAATCTAGAGGAGACCTGACAAAATCCATCCTTTCAGTGTCTCATATTCACAGCCTTCAGTTCCCTTGGGAGTACATATAGGCTTGTGTGTCTGGAAACTGGCTTAATGAAAAAGTAGTGACTCTTCTACCAAGCTTCATTGTTTGCCCTCCATCTGAGCTGAGACGCTCGTGACCATGACATTAGTGTTCTTGCTTTAGGTGAAGACTATCTCTTGACAGACACCCTGCCCTGTTATGCCTGTACCTGCAGCCATGAGGGCCTTCAATCAGCTAAATCAGAGCTGTCTTTTCTTTGACAGGCTGTGGAATACGAAGACAGGCATTCTCCTTCACAGGAGTGGAGAGAATAATTGGTGGGCAGCGTGCACGGGAAGGAGAATGGCCGTGGCAGGCTAGTATTCAGCTTGATGGGACCCATCGCTGTGGTGCAACCATCATCAGTAATACCTGGCTAGTTACTGCAGCCCACTGCTTTAGAGGGTAAGTTATCAGCACCCTTCTGATCCTACAGAGAGGCCTTAGGACTCGTGGGTGCTCTGACCTTTTGTGACCCTCTCATGTCTGTATCTACTGAAACATAATGAAGTTTGACTCTTTCCCTTAGGCAAACCTGGTAACATTGCTTTTGATGCTTAAACAGAGAGCTAAGCTCCTTTGGGGAACTTATTTTGTGTGGCTGTGACACAACTTCAAATATCTTACAGAGGAACAGATCCTCGGAGGTGGACTGCCAGCTTTGGAATTCTGCTGAGACCTCCAAAACAGAAAAAACTTGTCCGAAGAATTATTGTTCATGAAAGATATGGTGCCGTTGTCCTTGATCATGAACATGATGTGGCTGTTGTGGAACTTGCCTCTGCTATTGAGTTCACAAGTGATGTGCACAGTGTCTGTCTTCCTGAAGCATCTCACGTTTTCCCAGACAACACTTCCTGTTTCGTCACAGGTTGGGGAGCATTAGAGAATGATGGTGAGTGTCTCTTGCCTTCCTGTGCCCTGTCACACATCTACCTGAGATGAATGATCTTAGTTTTATGGGCTTTTTTCTTTATTTTGAATGTCTTAGCCTGGGTGTTTGATAGGTGCATGTCCTAATTATATACACCTGTGAGCTTAGTTTGCTGCTTTTTTTTCTGACTCAGTCAGTGGATTGGAAATGGGGGGAAGACCCTACAGGTTTGTCTCACAGGAATTAAAAGAAGCTTTTCTTTGTTGCTGTATGCACAGTGTGAGTTGAATACATTCTGTTCACCATTCCCACTGGGCCAGTCCCTCTGGGTTTAGCTCTGACATGAGTTCTTTTGCCATTCAGATTTGTCATAGATGCACCATGACAGTTTCCATCAGTTATTCTCTCTTTGGTTGTAAATGAGGCTTCATCCAGTGACTTGAGGTAGCTTCTTTCAAATCAGTCCATGTCATTGAGGTTCCAGATGATGGGATTATAAATCTGAGCCATTGAACTATATAGGTTGTGTTTTGTGGGAGACTCTCAGGGTATGCAGTGATTGTCCAAACTACAGTGCAGTTGGGTAAATGGGTCTGTCCAGTGATATCAAGTACATTATCTTGTAGTTGAAATCAACACTGAAATATGTACAAAAATCCCTGTGTGCATTTTGCTATAGAGTATCTGGCGATGATGAAAGATGGAGAAGGGTTATGCTTGGGAACAACTGAAGGACTTTGGCAGAGGGGGAAACTTTCTTATTCCTGAGCCGTTGTCTGGGTAGTTCCCTAACTATCTGTGATTGTAGGAAAATCTGGCTACTCCTAATATTTGAGTGTTTCATGTTGCATATCCTATCTGCAAATTGTTATGCCACTTCTCCTTCTAGGCTACAGTGTTAATCAGCTTCGACAAGCAGAAGTGAAAATTATAAGTACTGAGATCTGTAACAGTAGACAAGTATATGGTGGAGCAATAACACCTGGAATGTTGTGTGCTGGATACTTGGAGGGGCAGGTGGATGCTTGCCAGGTGAGTCTTTTTATAACTAATAGTAAAAGGAAAATAGGTGGGGTGGCAAGTGATTTTTTCTAGAAATAAAATAAACTTTAGGAAATCTTAAGTCCTTACAGATGCAGATTTTCATGGCTCATGGCCTGAAGTCTGAACTTCAGTGCTTGGTGTTTGTATATAATGCACATGTGAGAGAATACAGATGTGAAGGTGTGGACTGGGAGAGACTGAATTAGACCTGGGCTATCAGCTTCTGTCTTGCCAGTGAGCTGTGGAAAACTTGAATTATAGCTGGGATCTAGAGAAAAATACCTGTCAGTTGTAACACAACAATGTGAGACTTGCTGCATTAGTAAGGTGAACATTGCTTACTTTGTTCCTGCCTGTTAACATTTTTCTCCTTAGGGTGACTCTGGTGGGCCACTGGTGCATGCGAACTCCAGAGGAATCTGGTACCTTGTGGGAATAGTGAGCTGGGGAGATGAATGTGGCAAGCGAAATAAACCAGGAGTGTACACACGAGTGACTTACTATCGGAACTGGATCCGCTCCAAAACAGGCATCTGAAACCTGGAGGAGATTAAGTTTTGTGGGCTGCACACAGCTATTCCTCTGGCACATTCTGCTCTGTGGTCACCATCGAAAGAGCTGCTGGCTTAGCTTGTGGTCATGTATCCAGTGCCAGCAAGCTTGGAGTAGTCTAGGACTTGAAATGGGTTTGGCCTACAGCCAGACAGGAATGGACTTGATCCATGTGATAGTTGTTTGTTCAGGAAGTAGTCTGTCAGAAGGACAACCACCTTTGTCTATATGCAATATCCTGACCCCTTTTTCTCCACGGTCAAATATCTTGGCCCCAGCTTTTGTACCCAGGCAAAGCATTTGAGCCCAAACAAACGTCTACCAGCATCGAAGACAACTTATAACTGAAACGTGGCCCACCCATTTTCTGTGCACTCACAAGGCCCTATCTATCCATAGACAAGCTACAATACAGCCCCTGACTCCAAGGCTGCTGCGCTTCTGAATTCTTGAGCTTTTTCCCGCATCATTCCAGGGAGTGTTTTATAATAAAGAACGGAAGAACTTAGAGAAGTTCTGGTTCCTAATATCACGTTGGACTGTTACTTCAGTGAATAGAGAATTTTGCTTTGCTGTATTGTCCTGAAAAAGGAATTAGTGGAAAACACCTGCTGGTGTCCACCTTCTTTGACCAAGCATATGTATGTCCACTCATCGCTTCATATAAACAACGTCTACAACAGCATTTGCCATGAGAGTGACTGCTGGACTTAAGACCACAAACCACTTAATGTTTATACCAGTCTGTTGTCATATTAGAGCAGATGGCTGAATTAATTTTCATTTTCAACTATCCAGATTGTATTTTTCTGAATAAAAGTCCTTTGCTTTCTGTGCAGGATGGACGATTGCAACAGTCTCGGTATTACCATTGTCAAAAAACCCCTCCCAAATAGCTTATTCTTGTGAATACTGTTCTCAGGTCTTTATAATTTAATATGTGCATCTTCAGCTGTATCCTGTAAAAAAAAAAGATTTTGTATTAAAGTGGAAATGCCCATCTCCTTCAGAGCAGGGCAGAACTCCAGACTGACCCCAGTAATCTTATGTAAAGATCTCTCTCTTCTGACAGGAAGTAGGAATTGCCTGTGTCGCATTGCCAGACCATAGCTAAGTCATTTGATCTCAACTGCCCAAACCTCATATTCTCTCTGACTTGATGTTTTCAGGAGCCCATGTGTCTGTCTGCCAGGTAGGTCTCAAATGCTTTCTACAACTCATCAGCAGAACATGCCTGTTCCTGGTGAGGATGCTTTGCTTGGCATGTCTGTCCATGCTCTCCAACACTTTACGTGGATGTTGATCCTGACAACAAGTGCTGTGGACTTAATTGCTAGATAATGAGCCATTCAACTGCTCTCTTCTCTCTCTGTGGTCAAAAGAGAAAGAACTCGGCAGAGGGGATACTGGCCACAGTGCCAAGGCTTGGAGCTGGTCCAGTATAGTAAGCAAGGAAGACACTTGTGCCAGGCTAGAAAAGGCAAACAACAGGCTTTAGGCATGCTCTTACTTAGAAGGTCTGGAGGGAACAGGCCCTCAGTGATTATAGTCTTAGGATCAGAGTGTTGTCCAAGTTGAGTACAAGTCAGCTGACGCAGTCAGTGGCAGTTCTGGGACCCTCTCTGCCTGTGCAGCTTACTGCAAATGCTGCCAAACAGAGCAGCACTCCATCCAGTTAACAGAAGCATTTTGATTACACACCCTGCAATCTGACTGTTTGCCAGTACAGAGAACCACACTTTTCTAGCGCCTCACTGGAGGTACTTGAATATTTAGATGCCCAGAGAAGTCTGCAGTTGTTGTGTGTTCCATAGTTGTGTATACTTGGTGCTTAATTTTCTTTTTCTCAGGGAACTTGTCTTGTGGAGCGTTGTGACCTTCAGAAACAAAACTCGGTGGCTAGAATTTTACCTAGGGAATAAAACTGTCAGACGTTCCATAGATCTGAACCTAACAAGCCTCATTTTAGTCCTGTCAGCAGAACATAACTTTGAAGTATATTGCTTGTAGAGGAAGCTTAAAACTGATGTATGACAGGTATATATGAATTTTTTTTTTACTTGACAGTAGCAATTATCTTACCAGGATGGTGAATAAAATTTGATCTTTATGAAGAGAAGCACTATTACAGGATACCATGGATTTCCAGTTTTCAAAGTACTCTAGGCTTGGGTTTTCAAAGTATGTAATGGTTTCCCAATCCTCCTGGATTTCATTGTAACATGGACACTTAATATTTTTAGTCTTCCAAATGCCAACTTTCTTACTGGTTCCCCAAAACAAGTAAGTAAATGTCCAAAAAATTAATTTTGCATCTGAGTACAATATCTGAAAGCCTTAAGCATTTTGTACTGTATCAGGTGCTGCGGTAAATCTCACTCTCCAAAGTGATGCACACAAGGCTGAAAAAGTGAACTTGTCATTTGCCTAAGGAGCAGCCAGTTCTGAGCATCTGCTTGGAGAGATACAGTACCTGATCCACCTTAATGCCAAGTGCTAGCACAGCGCAGCCAGGAGGATGGCAATGAAGAGGACCTGCCCTCTACATGGTCTATGTTTTGGGAACCTTTATTTTGCACTGCCTTGTGGAGTTTTGCCTTGTAGCAGCTGCAAAATTCTGATCCAGTTTCTTCTGGAAGCTCTGAGGCCTCTTGGTGATGTGAAGGAGTATAAATGGTGACTATCAAGAAGGGCACTGAAAAGAACACCTCTCATCCACTGGGAATGCTGGGAGAACGTGATGGGTCTGAATCCTTCACTTGTGTCAAAATTATGCTGATGCCATCCTTGTCTGGCTTTTCCTGAGGGAAATAGTCGAATTCTGAAGCCAAAACTTCTTATCTGTTCTTATCTGGTGTAGCAGATTTGTATATCTTTTAAGCTGAATTGTCACCTATTTGTGAAGCCACAAGCTGCAATTTCTCTCAGACATGTTTTTAGAGGAATTGACATTGTCACTCAAGGCAGAATGTGATGTATCTAACTATACAATCCTGCATGGCACACAGGAATGTAATTTATATGTAAATTTAATAAACCCTGTTCAATTTACCTTCTGTTTCATGTACTTCCTAATTTTTTGCATCACAGTAAGCAAGTGTAAGTTGGAGACTCTTCTGTTTTAGAATGTGTTACACTGATCTTATACCATGGATTTATGTGCTGGCTTTTATGTAATATTAATCATCTGGCTTTATTGACTTGTTAGAACAGCATAACTGGAAGAAGAACAAAACTATTAGAAGAGCAAAACATCATCCAGACTTGGACAGAATTTACCCACCTGGACAGAGGTTACCCAACTTTATGTGCAGGTAAACAGGTCCTGTGTCATCCACTAGAGGGTGAATCGTATTGTACAAGAGCCTTAAGCTCTTGGCTGCCAGTGGTGCTCTGTCTCAGCTAGGTAGAGAGGAGCAGGAGGACAAGGGACTGTGTCCAGGCTGCCTTGAAGATGCAGAGATGCTGCACAATATCCTTGCAAAGTCTGGGAATGCTACAGCTGTTTCAGCTTTAAGCATAGGCATCTGCAGCACCGGGTGAATTTCAGCCTTTTCTCCCACCAGAAAGGTGGCATCAAATACTGCCCTTAAAGGACATTAAGTACAGAGGGCTGTACAAGCAAGGGGCTGAGCAGCTTTTGGCTGCTTATCTGCAACACCAAAGCCAGAGCTTTGTCCTGTGGAAAAACAGACTGGAAAGGCACATTGTCAGGTATTGTTGGTGTCATGGGCCTATATTCTGAGCTCCTCAGCCTTCTTGCAAATGAGACAGCAAGGAACAGTGGTAATTTTGATAGGACAGGGGGTTTGCAGTGGCATGCAGCTGCTGCTTGCTTTTTTTCTCCCATTTTGACAATTCCTGATTATTCTTGTGGATTGAAGACACTGATCAGATTTTTTTCTTGTCCCTTTCCTCTGAGGATGGGAATCTTGATACAAACTGTACCATATCCTGAGTTGGAAGAGCAAGCTCTAAAAGAATGAAATATGCTGGAGTTCATTGATCCTGGTCTATAATGCTGAACAGCCAACAGGATGGTCTTGGAATTTGAGATGATCTAAAAGAATAAAAAAGAATGCAACAGCTTTATTGCAGTATTACAGGACATGCTAGACTGGTTATAGATGGGAAGGTGGCCTTTTGTTTAAAAGAACAGTAGCCCTTTTGTCACATTTTACTGAGTCAACTGTAATAAAGGGATTATTATATATAGACTTCTTAAAGGGCATAATTTTAACAAATATTTTTTATTTCTTTTTTTTATAGCTTAGAAAACTGTTTTGTGCTGAGTTTCTGCCAGAGCATTTTTTGTGTGTGTAACACTTAATGCATTTAAAAGCATTCAATAGCTGATAGCTGTGCCGTGACCCAAGGATATGCTCAGCTGGTGTGGTTGTATTTGGCTATGTGGGTGGAGTTTCTGTCAAAGGGTTTGAAGTGAAGTACCTAACAGAAGAATAACTCCCATGGTCTTCTGTATGTGTGGCTGAACCAGCATCTTTCCATGAAACAGAGCTGTTTTATTTCAGCTTGTTTGGCAATCTATTATTGCTGCAAAGAAAACTTTGCAAAACTCATATGGTTAGAAGAGTTCAGAAACAAATGGAGTTAATTTGCTTTATCCTAGGGTAGAATTTTATTTTTAATTGAACCCATTCTTAAATCACATTTCCTTTGAAAAATTTTTGTTTGCCATTCATTGCTGGTGGTTTTCTCCCAGGTGCAAATAAATTGATTCCATAAAGAAAAAGCAGATGCTTTGGGGAACTTGTTATCAAAAAAATGCAATTATTTATTTTATGTAATGTTAATAGGAACACTGATTTTCCCAGTGGACAGACCAGATTGAGGGACTGTGCTAGGAAATAATGTCTCCCATGATAGAGACTGGTGACAACATAAGAAAAAACTTCTTTACTGTGAGAGTGGTTGAACACTGAAACAGGTTGTCAGGAGAGATTATGGAGTCTCCATTCTTGGAGATATTGAAAATGCAGCTCGACATGATCCTAATCACTCTATCTGCCTACCCTTGTTTGGAGCAGGGATTTTGGGCTAGACCGTCTTCAGAGTTCCCTTTCCACCTCATTTTCTCTGTGATTCTGTTCTGCCAAAGTGCCTTAGCAGCTTCAGGGAAAGGCACAAGGCCATGGCTCAGTGGTGGGTACTGTCACTGGTGAGCTGACCCCCACTCAGCTGTTTCTGTGACAGATCTGGTAGGCAGCCCAAAGAACCCTATCACCAGGTCATCTTCATGCTTGACCCTTAGATGCTGTGCCCAGCACTATTGTCCCAAACTTGCCTGGCACTGTTGTCTTTGCATAATTAATGCAAACAGCAGAACACAGAAGAGAAAGCAATCAATTCTGTGCCACCTAGGTTACCCAAGAGTGAGCTCAGACAGAAAGTCTCACAGGGATGGAGCAAACCAAGTGGGACCCTCATTTGGTATGTGCAGTTCTGCCTGAAGCACGCTGCATTTTTCAGTGACTAATCTAAACTGTGTCTGAAAGAACAGCCAGAGTCAAAACAGCTACAGGATGGAGGTCTTGGACAGGATTTTCCTATGTCTAGGTCAGTATATGAAGCCTTGAAGGCTGACGCAGTGTATGATAAATCAGGAGACCATTGACAAGAATCACGTGTAGGATCTTGCATGCTGCTGCAGAGTAGACTAGAACAGGTAATAGCTCTGGCAGAAAGCATCTCAAAGAGCTGGATTTCATCTGGCTTGCATCAACTTAGCTGCTGTCAAATAATATGAAATTAAATCCAAGCTACCTATTTTTTGGGAACATAGAGACAGGAAAAGTCTAGTTTTACATGTGCTGCTTTCCACAGAGGTCTGTCTATGTGCACCCTCCAGCACTTCAGATGTGTGAAACAATGCTGCTCTTTTTTTGTTTAATTTCATCTGTGCCTGTAAAGAATTTATTTTTACTTTAATGGGTCTTGTTTCTTCGTGGGCCTAATCTAAGTAATTTGAAGATGTCAGACAGTCTCTTTGGAGGTGTTGTGTGCCTTGAGGGAGCAAAGGATTCACACAGTGGATGTGGAGACTGGCTAGTTGGCCTGATGGAATGAAATGCTGGCTGGCCTGTTTCACTGTACCAAGCAGCAGTTCTGGCTGGGCAGCTGCAGAGGACAGGCACATGTGCCACTTTCTTGTCTCAAATGGGGTGACAGGCTATGAATTTTTTTTTAATGACTCTGGCAGTGGGGGACTTCTATTGTTTAAGGGTGTTGCCGATATTCTGGGCTGGCCTCCCTGGCTGCAACTCAGACGGGTGTAGCAGTTTCTGTTACAAGGGCCTGGAAAGAGGGACTATTTGGAAAGCAACCAGGGCAGGATCTAGCATACTTCAGAGCTTGAGGCCATTTCTATAGCATCTGAGAGCCTCCACACATTCAGTATCTCAAAGCTGCATGGGCATGTAATAACATCTGGCCCCAAGTGTCTTTTCAAGGCTCAAGATAAGGACTTGGCTTCTCTCCCAGCCCTTACATTGGCTCTGGAGAATCATTCTATCCTTTTAGTGGATTTTCTGGTTTTGTTTTTCTACTTATCAGTTATTATCTGCCATCAGTTATTGAAAGCCTTGGCTGGGCATTGCATGTAGCATAGGAAAGCATGGGATAATGAAACGGTGACATTTTTCTGTCAAAACAGTGAAGTTGTATAGGATGTCCACAGTTGAAATTAAAAAGTATAAAGAAATGCATCTCGTTGAGAGCTTCCCCTGACTTTTGAAGGCCAAATGCAAGACATCTGTGTTTTTCAGGAGGGGAGACCTGAAGTCATAACTGAGCTGTCAAGGTGTGCTGATGGAAAAATTAGTGGACTAGGGAAGGATTTCATTGCAGTGTACCAGTTTAGTCTTATCAGATGCTCACAGAATCACCAACTTATTTAGATTGGAAGGGATGTACAGAGGTCACCTTGTCAAACCCCCTGCTCAAATCAGCTCAGATTCATTCAGGTTGTTTAAGGCCATGCAGTCTAACAGCGCTTCTGTCAGTTCTGTAAAGTATCGCTGGCAAGAACAATCACTTTTTTCAGTTTAAAAGTAATGACTGACCAATGTCTTTGGCCTAAAATTCATGGCCTGGCTTGAGTAACTGGTAGACAATTGTGCAGAACATCTTTGCCTGTAAATTCTGAAGACGTTATTGCTACAGGGCTGGCCAATGGTCTTTTCTAAAGGTGTTCTTTGTCTTTACAGCCCATGAGCCTGTGTAAGTATGCAAACATAAACCAAGGTAGTCTATTATTACCATTCTTAGGCAAGCAGTCTGTCTGACCGGCTGGGCTGACTTTGTTGGGTTAAACTGAAAGAATGGTCATTACATCTTTTTACACTTTCATTCACAAAATCCTGTGCACCCACATTCTCGCATTTCCACCCCACACTTTGATAGCTGGTTTCTGTCCCACTTCCCTAGTATTAACCAAAAAGATTGGTAATTGCCTAGCTTACTGAATAACACCCTAATACCAAACACTTTGCAACTTGATAATTTATTGTGAGGAAAATTGTTCCTTAATTATTGTCTTTTCTTGGCCTGTCTGCACCATTGTTCCTGGGGGACTGGTATGTGTAATTGATTTTGCATAATCTGACACAGACAAATGTGTTTCCTTATTTCATGCTGTTTTGCCAGACAGTTCATTTTAATGGTTAATTAATTGGAAAACAAAGGCAACCTACTTAAAGTTTTATTAGGCAGATTGCAGAAAATACCTGACTGTAAGCAAATGGAATAATTTTTTTTAAAAGTCTTTGTAATTCATATTCTGGAGTAGTAACAGGAAGGTCTGTCCTAGTGTGCTCTGAAATTTACCAGAAGTTCACCAATCAGTTGTCCAAGACCTTTTCTCTAGCACTTTTTCCTGAAATCTTTTGCAATGCTAATTAATACTTTTTCTTCTTGTTTCAGAGCTCAAGATTACAGGTAACTTTTGCCTCAAAATCTAGCTGAAAACCTACTTATCCTGTAATGTGGTTTTTGCCTGACCCAGGTATTTAGCCTTGGCCATTGAACTTCTGCATGTGTTTGGGAATATTCTCTGCCTCTCACAGGGTAAACACTTCAAGGGCCACCTTTTCCCAGTGTTTCTCAGTGTGAAAAAGAAGAAACACCAAACACCCAAGGATTCCTAAGGTATTTTCTTGACTTCTGCATTGAATTAGTTTGTAATTAATCTCCAGTACTTCATCAATTGCTGGAGTTCCTGTGGGGGTGTGTGCGTTTCTGGGTGGAGCAGGGAATTCTTCGTGCACAATATTTTTTGGGTTTTACTAATTCTGAAAAGGAAAATAACAGGGAAGGGAATAAGGGGTGGAGGGTATTCCCAGGGAGGATACTGGTACTTGAGATGTACCTGTGTATTCAGTCAGTAAAGCCCCAGGTAAGGTAGGTAACTGCAACAATGCCGTTTTTATTGGGAACTAGGAGAAGTCAAAAACCCAATTAATTTGATCATAGCAAAGGAAAAAAAGAATCAGCGTTAGAGAAATAGCAGATACTGTGCAGCAGCGATCAGCTTTTCTCATTGTCCTCAAAATGGTCTGCCCAAGTGCTTATAAAAATTGCACTGAAATGCCTGTGGATGGGCATCTTTGAGGAAAGACGGAAAAGGACTTGTTATGATCAGCTCAAATCTTCATTTTTTTTTTAATTCCCTCCCTTTATGCTGAGGTTCTTTCTGGAAGATAGTAAGTGTTCCCATAAAAATTACTTAAATCTTGAGATTTCGTTGGAAAACCAAATGCTTTAAACTTACTGGCAAATGCAAGTGCATCAGAAACCATAAACCAGAGATTTGGTTTCTGGTAATTTTACTTTCTGGTTTGGGGTTTTAGAGGCAAGTGCAGATTTTCTCACTAGCAAATCCCTATTTTCCCCCTTTCCAGCTGGCTCTGAAGAAACACATTTGTGCTGGGAGAAGGGAATTCCAAGGAGATTGGTGGCCCTTTTCACAGAGTAAGCATTTTCCACAGGCGGGGTTATGCCAACTATTAAATGACTAACATGTAATTAGGAGGCTGGTTACTTATAGTTGTCTTGTCCCTGATGCCAAGGGAGTTCAGGACAGCTGTGGATGAGTGAGCACAGAGGTAGATCAGGCTTGGCTGACCAAGCCATTTATGTCTATATTTGTTTTTGTGTTGGCTATCTCAGAAGACAAGGGACTTAGAGTTGCGGTCAGTGTGGTGCCTCTCCCCTGTGGGTTTTACAGTGAGTGTATGGTAGAAGGTGCTGCTGCTCAGGAGAAGGCCTGCTCTAGGGATAAAAGTTGGACAGAAAGGGAGTGCTGGAAAAGGGAAATCTCACGCACTTCCTGTTCTGCTGTAGTGAAGAACAAGTCTTCTTGCTTGGGCCGGTTTATCTGCTCAGTCCATCTCTGCCTGGGGAGCTCTTTGATGCGGAGCTGATCCGAAGGTTGCAGTCTCCTTATCAACTCCATGCTTACCTCTGTTTGTTTTTATTCTGAAGTTCGTTCCCTCATTTTGCAATAACCCACAGGGTGCTGGGTGTTGCGCCAGCCGTGCCTCAATGAAGGATCTTCATTCAACACCTTTCCCTTCCCGTCACGCCACTCAATGCGACTCCTGCGTTTTCCAGCACCATTCTCTGCGCGCTCCAGACTTTAGTCGAGCCTTCATTGGTGGTCAGAAAGGCTACCAGACCTACCGGGACCTGCCATGGGATCTTCAAAAGTAGGTGGCATGTTTTAACTTAGCAAGCCTAATTTGGAGGTGGAATGGTGGTAAAAGATACTCTCTATGGGAAAGCTTTAGGACTTCAAGGACAGAGGTGCAGGAGAGAAATCTGTTTTTTCTCTTGCCTGCCTTTGGAGCTTGTTGCTCTATCTCTGCCTCTTTCATCCTTTTAGACCTAGGGTTATATCATGGATCCCTCTGAAATGTTCAGCCTGAAAAGGGCTGATGGAGGGAAAGCTAAATAGCAAATTATAGGCAGAATGGGAGGTTTTGGAGGTTGTGGTCTGGATGTGAGTCTGGATGTGGTCTGGGGTGAGAAATGTTGAGGGAAATCCTTTTCTACCATGACCAGGAGCACAATGACTTGTTGTCTGTTTAGAAAGATGATGTGATGGCTCAGGTTGACATTTACGTTTCCTCCCTGTGATCATCTTATCCTGCCTCCAGCAGGCTTTTATTGCAGCAGTGCAGAATCCAGGAAGCTCTTTTTGTGTCAAAATCAAATGATAGTAACATAATTTTTGGTCAGGTCTAGCTGCAACAATATTTCCCCCAAAGCCTGCAAAAAATCCCAGTTAAATCCATGATGGCAGCAGAACTACAGAAGGGGATCACTGTAAGGGTTCATCATGCTGGTTTTGACCCTTGTATTTTAAGGAAGAAGCCATATTTCTAGGGAGTAATGACAAGGTGTTTAGTTTCTGAAAGTATTTTGTGCAGTCAGGGATGCTGGATGTCCTTAGTTCTGTTTTATTGTAACAATATTTAAGACAGCACTGGAAAGTTCAGAGTATTTTTACAAAATATAAACCTTCCAGCTGCAACACTCTACTATGCCCTCTTGGGTCAGAGCAGGGATTGGGTCACAATGTGTAGCAAACCTCTTAGAATTGTTACTTCTGTTCAACACACTGGATTCTGGATTCATGTGGCAATGGGGGGTCCTCAATCTCCCATGAGTTTTTTCCTTGTTGTTGCCTCAGCAGTTGACAAAGCTTAAAAGTATGACCTCAGAAACAAAATCCAAAAGATTCTGAAATACTTTTTTTAACATGCTAATGGTTTGTCTGGATGGCTGAATTTTTGTGTGTGATTGTTAAAGACTACAATTTTTGTCTCCTCTCTGGCATTGCTTTGGGCAAATAGCTGTGGATGATTGCAAGGTATTTATTCTTTCCATTCCCAATATTTTTAAAAATTGTTTTTTGAAAATAATTTCTGGGCATGCTGAAATAGAAACATTGTTTCTGAATGGACAACGCTTACTCTTCATACACACTTAAGTGGTTTTTTCTCATTTTGTGGAAATAGTATCATTTTAGGCAATACAGTGTTGACTTTGCCAGGAGAAGATCGAGATCAGCTTTTTGTTCTGTGCTCCTTAGTGGTACCCTGTTCAATACCCAAAGATCCTCTACCCTGTCAATTATCCATAAATTTATGCTGCTCTAACTGTCAGGTGAGGAAGAAATCCCCATCAGTTGTGAATACCAGTTTGTGCATGTTAAATAAAGAGGGAACACTAAGTAAGAGTTCTCTGCCTAAAAGAATTGAAAAGCAATTTTTTTTCCTACTTGGATGTAAATCTAGTTGCCGTGTCTTGTTGATATATACAGTGGTGTAAATAATTTTAATAACAGTGTGCTAGAGGGTAGTTAAATAACATCTGTGTACAGTTTAGTTGCCTCCTAGTTAGGAAAGAATTTAATTGTTTAAATGGTTGTTTAGATTATTATAAAATCCCAAGTACACTAGTGAAAATCTTTGTTGCATAGTTAAATATTTGCATGCTTGGGAAACGATGGAAACTTCCTGGTCTTAATCAAAGCCCCTTTGTAATCTGTTAGATTTCTGGAGTACTTTGCTGGTAAGGGATATGGATCTGAGCAAAGAGCTGTAAGCCTTGCTGTTTCAGCTCACCTTCCTCTGCCTTAGCCCCTTATAAGAGGGGTATTTTAGTATTAGCTTTATCCAGTTCCAAGATGCTTCTTTTCAGAACATTTCAAGCTAAGCAGGAATGTGTGCTGCCTAAAATCCTTCAGGAAGCAAAGGAAAACTGGGTAGTAGCCAGCCTTGCTGGTCTTGCCCCTCTGTTGTGCTGCGTCCTGTAGGGACACAAATACAGTGTTCTGTCTGCAACTTCCTTGTGAAGATCTTGTGCCCTGGCAGGGTGAAGCACCGAGTTGCTGGTGATGCCTATGGTAGTCTCAAAGCAAACATGCAGGTGGAAATGCAGTGCCACTTGCAGCAATTTGTCATGCAGGAGGTGGGCAATATGAACAAAAATTACAGACTGCCGAGGTGTAGCCGGAAATAGATACCAGCCCTGGTGCAAGGACACTCATGTGCCTTTGGCATTAGAGGGAGTTAACCTTGATTACTGCAGGAGGCAGATGTGGTTCCTGCATGGTGCCAAACAGAAACCTATTCTGCTCAGTTTGGCCCAGAGTCCATCCAGAGTTCAGGAAACCTGACTGAAATACTTTTGTTTCTGGTACACACCACATCTGATTTGACTCACAGAGAATTGGTTCCATTTGTGTTTCATTGTCACATTGGCTCAGTTTCTGCTCATTTTAGACAGGAAAGCTAGAGTGAGACAAGACCTTCTGAGCCTTAAAATCTAGTCATCTTCATTCACTGAGCAAGCCCCAGTCTAAACCCAGCATCTTTTGTGGCCTCTGCTATTCTTGTTAGAGGGTGTTTTAGAGGTGCTTCATTTATTGATTTTTTTCACAGACAGTTTTATGATTGATCATTTTGGATCAACACAAGATTTTAAAATCAAGGCATTCTGCTTCCACCACATACTCCTTTCCCATCTGTGTTTCTGATTACATACAGATCTTCATTTTGAATGAAACCAATGAAAATAAAGCTTGGGATAGCTTAATTTGGCATGCTTCTGATACAAAACAACCTGAAGGCTTCATGTGGTCTGTGAACAGATTTGGTGATAACAGGGACAGGTTATATGCAGAACTGAACATGGGAATTGTCCAATTTTTCTGCTGCTGGAGAATTGCCTGGGGTTTCAGTATCAGCTAAGCCACTTGTCCAAGTAAATTTCTCTAATTTCACCAACATTTTTTTCCCATGAAGAAATTTGCCCATCTCTGTTCAGTGAAAATACTTTGCTAGATTACAGCATCTTGCTGTTTATCTACCTAGCAATTATTATATATTGGGGTTTAAGCCCAACCAGCAACTGAGTACCATGCAGCTACTCACACCCCACACAACCCACTCCCCACCCAAGTGGGATGGGGAGGAGATTCAGGGGAAAATGATACTGTGCATGGCACTCCATGGTATGGAATATTCCTTTGGCTAGCTAAGGTAGCTGTCCTGACCATGCTCCCTCTTAGCTCCTTGTGCACCTGCTCATTGCCAGAGCATGGGAAACTGAAAAGTCCTTGACTTGCAGTGAGCAGTACTGAGCAACAACTAAATCATCACTGAGTTCTCCACACAAAGCCTAAAACACAGCACTGCTACTTCTAGCTACTAGGATGAAAATTAGCTGTATTTCAATCAAAACTAGGACGTAAAGTATAAAATACAGACAAATGTATTATTATCCAGAAATGTAAGCTTCTAAACTACAGGGCAAGTTGGATACTTTGGGTCATATTCTGAGTAGACAGAAGCTGTGACAACTGCACACAAACTATGATGACCACAGAAGGGCTAGTCTGTCATTGCAGAACTCCTTGGGAGTGATGTTAAGTATAATTTTCATATACCAGTAAGCAGATTTATTTAAGTAAACAAAACACATAACTGTCCTATTATTTCTGTATTTATATATTATAATTGTTGCTAGGGCCAATAGTGGTTTTTATCAATTTCTTTTTTTCCCCCCCTCAAAGCACCTTAAGAGAGAAGTACTACATGTATTCTAAAACAGTGAAGAAAATTTGTCAATCTAAGCATTCCTCTCTTAGGACTGAAAACAAAGGACACATAATAGCCCACAAGAGATCATCTCTAGGTGACTGTTTTGGGTTTGGCTTTTTGGCTGTCTGTCCTGTCAGCACCTTTCTTGAGCAGACACTGTGCTGTCTTTCCTGGTTCATGCTGACTTAGCAAGACACTGTCTCTGATAGGAAGCTCACAGCAGGTAATGGAGGGGTTCCACAGGTGTCTGAGCATGCTTTCAGCACTGGTGAGGAAAACCATTGAGGTTTTTCCTCTGAAGCAGGCATTTTGACTCATAGAAGGCAGTTTTAATTCTGTTTCTTTGCAAGAAGGGAATATAAATTCCCAACAGGTAAAAGACACTAATTTCTTTTGTAAACTAACAGTTTCAGGTTGCAGTGAGGCAAGTGCATGCATTACTTATTTAATGCAATGTTTATGATACGTTTATTGAATGGCACCCTTAAAAAACCAAGTTATTATACTAGGTAAGGTTTTTAATTTTTCTTTGAGACTGACTTTTTTCTCCTGATACTCCTCTGTTACTAAAAGTTGACAGATCTAATTAACTGTGTCCTCCTTATGTTGCCTTGTAAAATGCACAACAGGAGGGATCCCTCTGGCTCTGTATTTGTTGGTGTGAGCTCCTCATCAAGGAAAGGGCTCCTGGAGGGCTTCTTTGTGTATTATGGGATGGAACCCAAGCAGAATGCAGGGCTCCAGATCACCTACCACTGTTCATGAAAGGTCTCAGTGTGTATTTCTAGCAAAATGACAGCTCAATGTCAGTTGAAAAAGCCAAGACAGTGTTTAGACTTATTAGGAAACAGAGAGGACAAATAAGTAAAATTGTTATGTCAGTATGAGCAATTATATATCAGTTTTTGTTGTTTCCCTCTGTCAGCAAATATTTCACTCCTCTTCCTCACAGGACAAATCTTAATCTGGGATTTGTCAGTCTTCTGTCTGGAGATGAAATCCAGTCTATGATTGCAGTGTGTTTAAAATTACTGCATAGGCATGGTTGTCTGGGAAAGAGCAGAATTTCTGGGGAAGAGGGAAGAACCACCTATGGAACAGGTAGATGGACCCTGCCAGGAAGCCCTCTGAGGTCAGTGGGAAGCTTTCAGCTTCAGGTATTTGGTTCAGGCTTAGAATCCATTTCCATTTCTACTCTGGAGGGCTTCAGTGACGTTCCCAGCTGGAGGGTTTGCAATCCAACTGTGCATTTTTAGGCTACACTCCCTGTTTCCCTCTTATTTGAGTAGATAGTTTCCAAGGAGTTAGCAAGGATTGCTTGACTCTTGATCTGAGAAAATAAATTCCCGCTGTTGAACTTTATCAGTTCCCTGCAGAGTATTCAAGCCCTGACAGGTCATCACATGGATTGAAGCTGTTTCAGTTCTGGCATAGTTACTTCTCTTGTGTGTACTGAATCCCTGTAAGTACTATCCAATTTTACACAGTGGGACATGTTGTCAGAGAAAATAATTATAGTTTGAGGAATAAACCTCAGGAGATACAGCAAAGCAGCAATAAAACTCTAAGTTAATGGGAATGGAAAAGTATCAGTTCAATTATCTTTGTGGGCTTGTCTAACAGATATCTTTGAAAACCTGGATTGGAAATCCTCTTGGTCTGCAGCATGTCTATTCAAATAGGGAAGCATCCAGATGGAACAGCTTAATCAAGGGTATTTTGCTAAAAAAACATTTTGGTTTTAAAACCATTTTGTTTTTAAAAGGGATTAGGAGTGGAGAATAAAATTTAACAGGTATTTCATGTTTATATGTAAAAGGAAGGAGGAAAGTTTATTCAGACAAATAGAAAAGAAAAAAAACCCAGCTTCTTATTTGAGGAAATTCAGTGAAGAAGCTGGTGCTGAGACCCCTCTGCCCCTCTTTGAAATGATACTCTCAAATGGATTTTATGAATGAAGTGAAAGTCACATGTGAGAGTGAAAGTACACATGTGAGTAACAGTTGGGGACTGGGGTTTCTCTTTGATAAATGATAACATAAAACTTGAAAGAGAGGAAAAAAAGAATAAGACTTCTAAAAAATATTGCACTATGTAAAAAAGAATGCTGAAAAGGTTTCAAATTTAAGTACTCTATTTAACTGTGTCTCCGTCATGTTACTTCTGGTCTGAAACCGCTGTATCACTGATATGATAGGCAGTAATTTCTTCAGGCTCACCTACTGCGGTGCAGAGGTGGCATCCAGCCTTTCAAATGGGCATCTCCAACCCAGCATTTTGGCTTGGGGCTATGCCAGCATCATTATAGCTGAAAGACCTTCTGAGTGCTTTCCTTCTGTGCAGCTTAATCAAGACAACTGCCTTTTAAATGACAGTATCCTCAAGAATACAAGAGTGGGTTGTCTTAAGTTAAATGCATGGTTTTGGGGCTTTTTTGTTTTGTTGGTTTTTCTTGTAACTTAGTTTCGCTTCAAACATAGTGACACATTTGCAAAGCATGTAAGCCATGCAAAAGACTACTAGCTGGAGTGGTGAGAAAAAAAAACCAACAAACCCCAAAATAACAAAAGCACATAAAAAATTAAAGTTGAATTCACCACTGACTTTATGGTTTCACCTTAAAGCTACTACTTACAAATATTCTTGTTAATGAGGTAGAGTCCTGACTATTTATACTTGGATATTTTTAATTTCTCCAGTTAAAGTTTTAAGGCAACTTCCATACAGTAGTCTCAGAAATAACTTTCGAGCTGTTCTTCTATGAACTCTTAACAGGGCTATTTAATTTGCATATTTTTTTGTGGGTTTTGTCTGTTTGTTTGTTTTGAGTTTTTGTTTGCTTGTGGGGTCTTTTTTTGTTTGGGTTTTTTTTTTGGTTTTTTTTTGTTCTGCTATGGATCCACAGATGCATTTGGAATTAAACTTGATGAGAGGTTAATAGCTATTTCACAAGGTAACAGGAGGGAAGGAAACACTAGATAGGAGATGCAGGACAAGTCTCAAGAGATCTGAGCTACAAATTATTATTCCCTTTTTAATTCAATCAAATATCCTGATATTTGACCTAAGTCAGTTGTTTTCAAAGCCAAAGTAATAAGGCTGTAACTGTAAGGCATTGCAATGGAATTAGAATGAAATATCAGGACCGCTTTGATATTTATGTATTGTGCACAGTGTGCTTGCTGTCTCTTTCCTGCACACAGTTGCAGTGGTGCTTGCAATTATTTCAACGCATTTTAATGCATTTAAACTTATGGTTCATGAGATGTATGTTCTGGGAGTGAGCTATGTGTACTTTGTATGTGAGAACTCACTGAGACGCCCGGCACTCTCTGGAGAGCATCCCTGCAGCCTGCTTTCCTATGGTAGGCGATACCTTAACCTGAAGGTGTGCATATCTGCAGGAGTGAGGTATCTGACTCTACAATGAAGAACCCTTTACCAAAAATTGTGGTTTCCTGTCCTGTGTTTTTGTAATGGTTGATAATATAATAGAAAAAAATGACTTTAAGGATCTTCAGGTATCTTTGAGTTGATAGACAAAGACAGATTTTGTTGTAACCAACTTCTTTTCAGGCAGTTTTTGTTTAACTATAATACTGACTGTTCACTGACATCCCTTGAGTTCATTTGGATTAGCACCTGTAATTAAGAGCACAAAAGAGAGATTTTCTACCTATGTCTGTTCACATGTCCTTACCCTTCCTTGTCATTCTACAACTTCAGCAAATACTACTTAAACCAGTGCTTGCTTTTTGCTTTTAGAGTCAATCTGAGTAAAACAGGAAGCACAGGCTGGCCCTCTGAAATCTTTCTCTTTTTTGTCCAGCTCTGCTTTGAAGGCTGAAATAGACTGAGCAGGTTGGATAATGTATAGATATATACTATACAAATCACCTAGCTGAAAAATAAGTTTTATTCTTGCAGATTTATGTTTAGGGGCTCACAAAAGAATCTTAGTGGGACTCCTATTTAATGTAGTCCTAATAATAAAAAAAAAACCCCAAACCCTCAAGCCTGTCTGTGTTCTTTGACTTGTAGAACATCCCCACATCTGTTTCAAAATAGTCTTGAGTCATGGTTTCATTTTCAAGGGTGTTGGGTGAGAAGTCAGTTAATAATGCTAGGAATAATCAACTGATGTTGAAGGAGAAAACTTTAGCTTCTTTTTTTTCGGTGGGAGGCCAGGGGGGACATTTAAATAGAAAAGAATCTCTTATTAATCTTCTCCCCTTGTTATTCCTCATTTTCCACAGAATTCATCAGTCAGCCATCAAAATAAGACAGCTTGAGCCTTGGAAAATTGTGCTAATTGTTATTGGAACAGCAGTGGCAGCAGCTATCACCATTGGTCTCCTAGTTTATTTTCTGGGATATGGTAAGTTTTACATAATGTATCAATGTTCCTATGCTTTGTGCATTTCCTTTGTGTCTGTTTGTGCCTTTGTGCTCGGAGTTTTCACACATGCGTCTCCAGAGCTCTCTTTCCTTCCTCATTTAGCATCTTTGCATATCTCAGGAACATTTCCTGCTGTGCAGGGTGGTTTAGGGCTGTGGTTTCTGCTCACTTTCACTTGCTTTCACTCATTTCACATTTTTCTCATTATCTACTTCTGTATGAAGTCAGCACACAAGTCTTCTGGTCTCCCTTACATGAGTGACAAACAGAGCCTTCTGCATGTCTGTCTGTGGTGTTTCTCTGTTCCCTGTCCCTGATCACCATCAGCTGCCTGCCAGGGTTTGGTGTTGAGTTGGCAGGCTAGGAAGGAAGGTAACTCAGCAGGAAGATGCAGTTTGTGATCCTGTGTGAGGCCCAAAGTGCTGTTGGTCAGCCACAGGTGTAACTGTTGGGGAAACTGGGCTTGGATCACCTAACTCAGTTGAGTGCTTGCTCCTGGGCTGCTGGCTTTTGGAGGCTATATTTGAATGGGTTGCATACAGGTGAAGGCTCATCCACTCCCTAAGATGTCTGGATAGCAGTCAACCCTAAGTTTTTCTAAAGTTCATTCATCTTGGTGCTTTGAGTATTGCCTGTTCCTCTTCTTTCCCTTACAGATCAGAAGCTGTTCTATTACAGTGCCAATGTAAAACTCACCAACATCCGGTACAATAATGAATTTTCCAGACAGACCTCAGGAAGGTTTAGAGACCTGAGCGAGAGGGTTGAGAGACTGGTAAGTTTGGACCGTTGTGCCTTTCCATTAAGGACTGTGTGATAATACAAGAGTCATTAATGTGAACAGCACACTCTAAGACCACAGGTGTGCCTGGTGAACCCTCAGCCCCCAAAGTGAGCAGACCTGGAAAATGGAGAGTCATCATACCTGGCAGACCAGGCACCTCCCACTCTGCGTGTTCTAGCATGTCACCTCTCTCTATCCCTGCAGTGGTGAAGTAGATACTGACAATAATGTCAGCTTCCTCCTGTATCATTGATCATTTGTGTGTGTTCTCTTTCCCTGCCCTGAGCCTGACTTGAGATTTATGTCCCATTGTCCCTAAGGAAAGCATTCTTTTACACCCTCTCCTTTACAGGGTGGAGAACTCTACCTGTTCGGCTGTTGAGAAAACAACACACAAGCCCTTTTCCTGTGCCTTTGGTATGTTTTGTTGGGAAACCCTCCCACAAATAGCAGAGGCTGCTGAGTGGCTCTCAGTCATACAGTAGCTATGGAAATAAATAGACACATTGCAATTTCCTTTCTTGTTTTCTCTTTGAGCCACTACCCCACAGATGCTAATTACAGAGTTCATCCCTATACAGCAATAAGCATGTGAGTGTGCTTGTATCTTTTTGTGTTTCATTCATCAGAATCTGATGCATATCTCTTACCTCTCCCATTTGGCAACCATGCACAGATACCCACTTAATAGGACAATCAATGTCTTGGTCCCCACTGTCATTTAATTTAGGGCAATGTCACTTGTCCACAACAAAACTTGAGCTGTGGTGTTCATTGCTCTGGAAAAGTATGGCACTCTGTAGGGATCTGGCAGTTCTAGCATCTCTTCACAGCTCCACTGCTGAGGGCCTCAGAGACCTTAGTCAAGCTGTCCTCTTCTCTGTATGCATTTGTTTTCTTTCTGCCCTCTTTGCCCACTGGGGACTGTACCATATTTCCCAAGATGTGCTTCTGGTGCATATCTATATATATATAGTCTTACACAAGCTCCCTTCACCTAGGTGCTAGTGCTTTACAACTATTACCTAATAATTATAGGCTTTTAAATTTTGATATAGGACCTTGGAGAGGGACTATTCTCCCTGACCAAGGAGACACTGTATTGCTGAGGTGGAAGGAAGGCAAGAATGGGGAAGAAATCTAAGGAATAATGCTTCATTGAGTACAGTTGTATCCCTTTATCCCACTCCATTCTCTCTTCATTTTTAAAAACACTTTGGTAAAGCAACACTTATTTTAGCTAAGAAGTTCTTTCAGACAGTGTTTAATGCAGTCAGATTTCCCCTGAACTTGGCTGTCAGTATAGATACTTGAATGGAAGCCAATGCTTTAGAAATCCCATCTCCTCTCTGGGTGTTCAGCAGTTCTGACAGTAGTGACAGTAAATACCAGTGCTGCTTGAGCAGTGAGAACCATTATTTCAGAGCATGTTAATTGTACCCGATAAGTAACACCATAACAAACATACACAGAGCTATGCTGCCTTTTCTTCATTCCTGTGACTTTTCTTAAGAGCTGTCTTTAATTTAGCCATTAAATTCTACTTTCCACTCTCAAATTTTATGATTTTTTTCCTATAATTTTAGGTCAGCTTATATAAATGGTCGCTGCCATAATCTTTGACTTTTTGTGGTTTTAGGTCCAGCTGTTCCATCTAACAAGGACTTATGAGATTAGCAATTGTCCATAAGCTTATTGAAAGCAATTCCATACAGTAATGAAACAGTATGTTCCTCGTAAGTCTGATTTTATAGTAGCAAAACTCATCTTGTGGTGATAAAAATCAAAGTAATCTTTCCAGACATACACTTATCCTCTTGATCTTTACAGACAGCTGTCTTGGAACATCTGCACTTGTCTTTTCAGGATTTTCACACCATGTCTTTAATAGAGGAGGAGACAGTTGAGTTCTTGATCATATTTTTTTATTTGTCTGGATCTACCAAAATCTTTTGCAGTCTTTCCCTGGCTGATGTCAGGGTTTGGATGTCCAAGCCTTCCCATTGTCATAGTAGTAACGATACCTTAAACTCACGTTGTGAAACAGTGAGTCAATGAAGACAAATGCAGTGTCTTTCTCAACACTTGGTGCAAAGTGAACAGAAGTGAATCATCTCTGATAATCAGAAGCATTCAAATTACCTGAGTTAGTGCAACTCCCTGACAAGTGCTCCCTTCTCTGATTCCTTACCTCATGATGACTTCTTCATTTGTCTCCAGAACGACCCTGAGAGGAGCTCTTTTCAGAGTTGATGTTTCACCCAAAAAATGTTTTTGCTTCCATAGGGAAGTCATACCATGCCTTCCTTGGGACTGGCAGGAAAGGTCTTGGTGTTTGCTCTGGTTTCCAGATTTGAATAGTAACACCCACTGTGTGAACAACATTCCTGACTCTTATCTCATTGAAGGTGGGAGGGAATGCAGCCAGATCATGCCAGAGAGCTGATGAAGCTGGTGCACCAGTCAACATCTCAGGGCTGACTGGAAAGTCTGGAAAATATCTTCTGGGGTGGAGCTGGGGGGACTGAGGAACAGATGATGAAAGGTCTTTCTCCTTGAGTGGCTTCCTGCAAATGGCTGTAAGAGTTCCCTTTGTGCTCTCCTGAAAAAGCAGACCTGATTGAATGCCACTGAGGAAAGAGATATTCCAGCTCACCAGAGCCTCCTTGTTTTTCTAGTTGGAGCAGTCCTTCTCCCCTTGCCAAGCTAAAGTGTGCTGTTCCAGACTATCCCCTCTTACACTGGATAAAAAAGGCATAGTCACAGCCTTATGGCTCCTTCACCAAGGAGCCTCTATTTTAAAGTGGGTTCACTTATTGTCTGGCTGATCTGCACAACTTTTACACACTAGTTTTCTCCAACTCCTGCCCCAGACTTGGATTATTTTGTTTCTCCCACACAATGTATTAATTCTTTTGGACTTCCCAAGAATACCTTTGAGAACCTAACTACCCCCTTAACAGCATCCTGGGGGAGATTTTCAAGGCTCTGCTTTAAGCTTTGCTTCTTCAGCCTCTCAGGTAGTCAAAGTGTGGAGGGAGATGAGACAGCCTGGGTGACTGGGATGATCCCAGATGCCTACTCTGAGCAGCAGCAGTAACTGCCCTGTGTGCAGGAAGAAGGGTGGAGGGGCCTTGTGTCCAGTGTGGGAAGTCATCATTGACCCCAAGGGAGAGAGATGTGCATTCAGGAGAGCTTGAAGTGAGTATGTGACCAAGCCTGTCTCAATGGAAATTGTCTCAGCTGAAGGCTGGCAAGTTTCTAGCTGTGTGAGAGAGAGAGAGGTGGATACCAAGCAGTCACCCTTCAGTACAAGGCTGGTTGCTCAATAGAAACAGACACCAGCCTTTGCCCTGCCCACCAGTGGTTTGTAAATGCACCTGTTGGTCCCCTTTTGCCACTGCAATAACTTTCTGATACTTTCTCCTAGAAGTTGTGGGCTTTCCCCTCTTTGAGGACAGGCCATGTAACCCTTCTCCTTTCCCAGGCACCAAGTATCTTGCTGTCTCCTTCTCAGGCCAGAGCTGTTCTCAGGCTGCTTCACCCTGTCCTAGTCCATGTGTCTCTGTGGAATCTTCTGTTTGACACTGTATCCTTCCAGGCTTTCAGGGTTATGCCCTGTCTATCCCCTACTTGCTCCTGCTCCCATGTGATTGTAAGCCAGGCAGAGAATTGGGTGGATAGATGGTTCTCAGGTGTGAGTGCAGTGTGACTCCCTCCTTGGCTAGCTGGGTGGCTGGGGCAGAGGTGAGGTGTTTGTTTTCCCTCTTTGAGTGCCTTGAGCCATGAAATGGTCTGGCATGGATTTCCCCTGTTGTCTCATAATCTACAAGTCACCTGGGCTATCCTGTCCTTCCACCATCTGAAACCAACACAGAACTAACCGGCAGTGGCTGGGGATTATATTAAAATGAGACCTGAATATTTCCTGGGGGAACTACTGCCTATCCAAATATCTCAACTGAATTAATGGAATTTCATCAGTAATTCTTGCCTCAGGACTCAATATTGTGTTTCAGGACATCTCTTCTAGAAACAGACATCTTGCTTCACTGATTTCAAGTGACAAGAGAATCTTGATGTCCTTACAGATGTTGGGGAAAGTTTTTAATGAATACAGCTCTTGAAATTTATCCTGTCTGATAGAGCTGGATTTGTGTGGGTTTAATTTAGAAATTGCAGAGGCACTTGTGATACCAGAGGAAAATGCTGCAGAACAGTTCTGGTGACTCTTGGTTGGTTGAAAGGTTCACTGCTGAGTCCCTATACTGGAACTGCTGAGGAAGGAGGCAGTTTTCTCCCTGGGGAGATTATGATTTTAGAGGCTACTAACAGAGTTCTCTCACTATGAATGGGGTGGAGATGAAACAGAGAAGCAGGCAGGTGCCATGCACTTCCTTCCCTACACACCCTCTCCTGTTCTTTGTGCTGCAATGTGAGTGAGAATCCCAAGGACTGTCAAGTGCTGAATTTGGTACTCAGTTCTCTGCAGCTCTGCACTGTCCCTGATGCTTTGTGGCTCACAAAGGGGGCTTGCCAGCTGAATCCACTGCCTCTGTTTAGCTGCCCTCTGGGCTACCACCTTGAAGGACACCAGTGGGGAGCAATGGGAACTCAATTTGTCCTCTGCATCTTCAGTGGTGCAGATTCTCAGCTGACTCAGCACAATTCAGTTATGACCAAAGGACAGTTTCCCAGTCCCTGGGCAGACAGGGATCTGAATTGGAGAAAGATTTGAAAGGCCAAATCCATAAAGCCACTTCAGCATCTGAGAAGAGATCCCCAGAGATACAAAAGACTTTTTCAAGTACTATGGGTAATCAGGAAAGGATCTGCTTAGTTTCTTTGGCACACTTTGAGTTTATTTACTCTCATCACTCCATACTTGAATCACTTTGTGTTTGTTCACTCGTAACTCTCATGTCGACATTTATGCTTCCATGGAAAGTAGTTTTAACACCTGATAACCTCCTTTGGTGGAAGAGTCAGCCTTCAACAGGACACTTGTAATGGAAAGACTCTCTGCTTTACATCCAGTCATCCCACTGTTGGGAAATATCTTGTATTATGTGAGTTATGAACAGCTTAGTGTCATGTCTGCAGGGCCAAAGGGTCAGACAAAGTATTGACTAGGGTTTCCATCTAAGCTGAACTCAAAGGAAGTCTAGCTGAAAATACCAGTACCAGTGAGTGAGCAGATGAGACTGCTGTTTTATGGCACCTGGCTTTTAGGCTCAGGCATGGCTCAAGCCTCCCTGGGGAGCACAAGTGTGAAACACAAATCCCTTCAGAGCCAAGAACTAGCTGCAAAGCTGGCTGAAACTGTGCTTGAGGTATGTTTGTCACACCTTCCTGTTAAGGTAAAGCTCAGAAGCCGTTGGCTTGTCTGATCAGTGCCTTGTGGACTTTGGGCTGGGAGGTTAATTCAGCAGGAGCAGGTTCCCAAGGCTGCAGGTTTTCAAAACACTCCTGAAGACTATTTGCTCTGAGAGACCAGACTGTGAGGACTA
The DNA here is from genome assembly GCA_013400415.1 of Scytalopus superciliaris. NCBI lineage: Eukaryota > Metazoa > Chordata > Aves > Passeriformes > Rhinocryptidae > Scytalopus > Scytalopus superciliaris. The sequence continues at coordinate 1,728,384 of VXBX01006882.1, forward strand.
CTTTAGAGATGATAACTAAACATGCCCCAAGAGAACAGAGTATGGTGAAGTTCAAGGAGTCTAATATGACTATCGTTTTTACAGCAAATGGAAAACTACAAGTATCTACAAGTACCATGTAGCTTTGTTTATGATATGTGATGTTTCCCTTTCCCCCAAAACCACTTATTTTCCCCTCTCAGCCCCTGAAATAGAAGAAAATTTAATACAAATTGGCCAGATCCCAGAAATTATGGCATCTGCAGCAGCCAGGTCTTTCCATGGACTTTTCAGTCTTGCAGCACCCACACTAACCTGAGTGAAAATGTTCCTGGTTGTAATAAATTCCAAAAGAGAATTGGTAGTGTTTTCAGATAAGGATCCCAAAATCTGAGACTTAAGTCCTTATTTAAACCCAAGCTTTCTTAGGTTTTGTATGTGCTCGCACAAGCACTTACTTAGTATTGATGTGAGGTGTAAAGAACTGAACTTTTATTGAAAAATTTTCTTGTACATCACTAAAGGGAATTTTATTTACAGGTGCATCTGTAGTACAAAAGCCAGAATAATGAGACGTTTTAAATGAAGCTTTTTAGAGACCTTTTTATAATAGTCTCCCCTTTTTCTTACTCTGAAAAACAATATTATAAAATGGAAAAAAATCTTTTATCTATGTAAAAAAATATATTTAAAGAACATTTTGAGAAAAAATTACTAAAATAAATGTAGGGCACTTGAAAAGTTCTGCTTTATAAGCTAATTTTCAGGCAATGGTTCTCACAAATAGGAAGCATTGTCCTTGGACTAGTGTGGTACAATCGGGGTGCCCTCTACGGGTGACTGGGGCTAGAAACAGCAGAAGGGATTTTCCACAGTCATTCAGCCAACTGGGAAAAATGGCAATGGATCAGAGGCCAAGACAACAATCTGACGACTTGTTTATTTTGCTCTTGAATTAGAGGTTGACACCACAGTCGACTGTCAGTATGTTGTATATACAGGCGTGGCCTGAGATAGGTGAAGTGCTGTACAATGAGACAGGAAATAACACAGAAAACATCTGCATCTCACTTTGTGATACTTTTTCAGAAATTTCTATTGAAATTAAAAGAAGAAAAAGACAACTGGTGTAGGTATATACTGCATTGATTTAATAACAGAGATGCTTTCTTGCTTTAAATTTTACTTCCAATTGTTCCTGTATCCATGGGACACAGTAGTATAGAAAAAAATATATTGAAGAGAATATGAATAATTTTGAAATGCTGGTGTGAGTTGATGCAGTATAGTGCATGAAGCTGTATCTTAGTGCTTTTCATCACCTGTAAGATCTCAAACTCTTGGTTGCTCCACCTAAATTGCATGAATTTACAGAATGAAATGGTTAGTTATCAAAATATGCCTAATATCCAACTTTTTCTCCCACTTAAATTCAGCAGTCCTTCAACTTACCTGATTCTTTGACTTATTAATGAAATATAATTTTCTCAAGTAATAGGTATGCAAGCTAATTTTTCTTTTTCATTTTTTTTCTTGGTTTGCAAAAGCAGGAGTTCTAATAAGCATATACAAACCCAGAAAAATCACAAGACATCCCACCCCCAATCCAGTGTGTGTCATGAAAAGCAATAACATGTGCACAAGGGAAAATGGATGTAAACCTGAGCTGGAAAAAGGAATTCAAAATTAAATAAAAAGCAGCTATCGATAGTGTGTATGATTAAGGGTAGAACCTTATCTTAATTATATACCCACAATCCAGAATTACTGCATTGTTTGCGGGTAATTATATCAATGAAGTGATTCAAGATGTGAACTGCTGATCAAAATCTGACTGGTCAAGACAGTGGTTGCTTAGAACCTGCTGTTGTCAAAAGTGAGAATACAAATTCAGTACTGGAGTTGTGTGGCTCATGGTATTTGGGCACTTGTAAACTGAATACATCGCAAACGATCTTCCTCAGATTTCACAAAACTGTTCTTTTCCTAAGAGGCATTCACTCTTGTGTTTCAGTCCTTACCTCTAAGGATTGCTTAAAAAACCCCAGAGGGCACAAAGTAATTTTCCTGGGAAAAGCATATTATTTGGGAGGAAAAAACCTCAAACACAAAGCCCTTCTCTGGATATTTGCACAGGTGGTTTTCTGTTTCATCTCCAAACTTGATTTTCTCTCCAAAAGCTGGGAAATCTCCTCCCTAAGTGGACAAAATTTTAATAGCAGTGTGAAAGTTTTCAGCAGCTAATTATGGATAATTGAAAGCAGGGAGTAGGAATGGGAATACTTAGGTGACCTTAATTCCAGCTGTCACTAACACACATGGCTATAATGAAACAGTCATGTCATTACATGCCTTTGAAATTGGTTGCACTAGGCATAAGCACAGTACTTTAAATCCTGACGTTATCCCATGTATTAGCCCTCTTAATTTCTTTTATCCGAAAGACCAATCTTTTTAGGAATTACTGTACAAGGACAATTATTCCTCTCTTGCACCTGGTGCCTCCAGGAACCATCCAGCTGAGCTCCTTATTTTAGTGCAGTCAGTGCTTACTCACCCCTCAGCTTTCAGGCAGCTTGGTCAGCTTAAACCCTGTGAAGAGTTTGTGATGTCATTTGCAGATGTTTGGGGTCACACAGCCCTTGCCTGCCATGACACATGCTGTCTTTGTGTATGTGTGGTTTCTGATAGGAAAGTTTCTGATCTTCGGGTTTGCTGGAGGCACGTGGACCATTGCACTCACTCTTCTTCAGGTCTGTTTGCTTCACCTCAGGCAAGGACTGTGGCTGGAGGGCTGTTGTGTAGTAATTGATATCTCTGTTTCCAAGGAGAGTGTAGTGTCCACATCTTGGTTTGGGGCAGTGCCAGGTTATTTTTTTGGCTGTTCCTGTCAGTCCTTCTCCTTGTGTCTTCCCTCAACCCCTTTGTTGCAATCAGGGCAGGAAAAATGCCAGGTTCTCAAGGGAGCTACTACTCGATTTGTATTATGGGTGGCTCTGGGGGGATCTCAGCAGATTATGTTTCAAACTGAGGAGAGCCACTGAACTAAGTGGTATGTTCCAATTAACATTTATGGTCCAAGAGCTCTAAAAATCACTAATAATAGGCTTTACACCCTAAGTAGATAGCAAGGTAAGAGGAAGAATGTAGTATGAGAATAGCTGTTGAAGGACTGAACTGGCAGCAGGCCAAAAAAAAAAAAAGCAGTATTATGGAGCAACAAGACAATTTGTGCTCCCAAACCTACTGAATGCTTTTGAAATCCCATAAAAGTAGTTCACTAGGTTCAGCAAATATTTCAGGGGAAAGTTCTACCAAACTAGATCTAAGACAACTTTGACAAATCCTCTTACCCTATGTGCAGGGGGAAGAGCAGTGTCTGGTGGGAGAAAGCAAGGGCTTGACACAGCCAGCCTTGCTGGGTCCCTTCCAGACCCGGCTACACACCTGGGCAAGCCCAGCTCATGTCAGCTCCATACCACACCAGAGCGATGGAATCCCTGTCATATGTGACCTATTTCCAGAGTTTAGGGTATTTGTATCCCAGGGATGCAAAGCATATTGGGTAAGTCTGAAATCACAAAGATTTTAGTAGGTTACTCACAGGCCTCAGAGGGTTGGGCATGGTGCAACACAAGAAAACGTGCATTATGATGAGATCTGGAGTTATTCAAGACAGGATAAGAAAAGGAGTCTTACTATTAAGGTATAAAGCAATTTCTGGCTGCAAGAAACAAGGAAGAATTGCCTTTGTGGCTAGGTTTGTACAGATAGGAATGTTTTGCCCTCTTGCTGCATCTTTGATACCAGCCACTATTAGTTACTGTATTGGATGGGCCAGCATTCAGGAGCAAAGTACAGTTTGTCTTAGAAAACTATACTGCACAGAGAGAAGTTTAGTAAAAAGGATAGAGGATTGAAATTAAACTGAGGAAATACCAGATTTTGTTTAGCTAAATTGCAAATATTAGCTTAAAGACAATCTTGTTTGGACAAACGCTAAAATAAAAGCTACGAGGAAAATGTTGGTCAGTTGAAAGGAGCAGGACTTTGCACTTGGTTAGGAATGCTCACAGACCTTGCCTGCAGCAGCAGCTGTCACCATTGAGCTGTTGCTAGACAAGGACCAGGAAAATAAGTGATCTGCACTTAATCAGTGGTGAATTTGAGGGATCTGGTCATGACAGTGTCACTTTTGAGTGTCTGTAATCAAAATCTTTAAAATTAGTGTAAATGATTCTCCCAAGCAGAACCAGGTCCCACCTAGTTACTGGACAAAGTTCTAGTTGCCTTTGCTTCCAGGGTTGTGACTTGCAAAGAAAGCTGTAAGTAGGCTAGAGATAAATGTTTACTGTTTGATATGACTGTGAAAGGCTTTATCAGAAGATGAACAGTAAAAACTTGATACAGAACATTAATCTTTGAAAGTTACTATCTGAAGGCACCTTCCTACATATTTTCCTCTTACATAAGCTCTGTATGGATATAAAGATTACTGTTAATAGTTCAGGTTACCAAAATCGTTGTTGAAGCAAAGAAGAAACTTGGGTCATATTTGTCAAATGAATTCATCAGTAGGTGAGAGAAAGGAGCCATAGTGCAGAGGTCTGGCTAGACTTTCTTTCCTGATAAGATAGAGCACATTATAAAAATGAAAAATACTAGGTCAGGTTTGAAGGTGTTAAAGGCTCTGCAAGGCTCACTGAAAACAAAACCACCCTCCAGTTATTTCTTTATCTGTTGGTGATGTCATACTAGGGCAGCTCCTAAGGATGGGAAAGCTAGTGCCAAGTGGGAAAAGTGTCTATTTTTCATTCAGGTATGAAAGTGTGAAAGAGAATAGAAGTAAATCTAATAATTTTGGTTTGATTTTAAACGGTATGCTTCCATAGAACTAACTAACATCCATTTTGGATTGAATTTTCTGAAAACTGTCTGTTGCAGATAGTTCAGCTGCATTTGGATTCCCTAGATTCTCTTTGTAAAAAGCACTGTCTGTAGTTGTGTTTCATCAGATGCTACTGAACGTCTTTGCTGCAGGTTTTTTTAAACAGGATCAGACTGTCTGGAACATCTTGGAAGTGGTCCAGGCTGAGGAGAAAAGGAAAAAGCTAAATATGTTGAGAGTACAAAAAACACAATCACGGGAGCTGGTTAGGCTGTAACAAAGATACACAAGAAAATGAGTAACAGAAGTCAGGATCCCTGTACCTGCTGCAGAAATGCAGATCAAACGTGTAGCAAAAATACTTGCCATTTGAGACAATCCAGGTACTTTGAAAACACAGTCGTCAAGAGGAGTTAAAGGATTTGGGAATGTCACACTGGCTTAACCCTTCCTTGCAAGTTCTTGCCCTCTTCACTCACAAGCTGAAAGCCAGTCTGCTTTCGCTTTACTTGCTAGCAATGTAGAAGCTTGAGGTGTACCTCAGCCCAGCTCAGGGCTGTCTTTCGGTTGCGAAGCACTCTGCAAAGAAGTCCCTGTCCCAGAGATCTCGAAAGTTCTCAGAGGCAGTGCAGTCAAAGATAGCACTTGCCACTGCGTGCCACAAAGCTGGCAGTGCTGCTTAGCTGCATGCTTCTGCTTACACAATCATTAGTGAAGAAGTTAATACTGTGACAGAAATGATAAGCAAATGCTATAATTAAAAACAGCAAAGAAAACAAACCCCCTTTGTCTAAGGGCAAATAATTCCAATAACCAAGGGGGATCCTGGTGGAACAGGCTGCAGAGTTACAGGGAATAAACCACTTTATTTTTAACTGTATGCTTCATAAAATGCAGTGGTAGCAGGCGGAGATCTGCAAAGCAACAGGATAAAGTAAATTCTTCTTATATACAGTAGCTTGTTGCAGTTGATATATCATTTTCCATAGAATGTTGTCTGTTCCAAATACCAAAATAATTGCAGATAACTACCTATAACAGTAAGATAAAACATCAGCTCAATGTACAACAATTAAGAAGTTTACTTTTTTTTCCTTACTAATGTATGCTTAAAAAAATAAAATCTGCTGTTTTCAACTTGAAATTCTTCTGCTACAGTATCGCTGCGTAATGACATGAGGCTTCATCTTATGACAATGAAGGCAGGAAAAGAGCTGCTTTGTGTTCCTTGGGAGGAATCAATCCCAGATTTCATGCTTACATGCTTGTTTCCCTACCTGAAAGATTTCAACATACTAGAAGTTTGAGAACCATTATTTTTTTTTACTTTCCTTTGGAAGACAGAACATTTGAAACTTGGCTAAATCAGCCTTTATGGGCTAAAAACTACAAAAAAGACAACTTACATGATGTTGTAAAGCATTTCTATGTAGCTTTTCCTGTAATGCATTTGATGTTTACAGGATATGTTCAATTTACTGGGTCTTGCTGATAGGAGGAGTTGCTGCATAACACACTAGTGACTTTGCTATTTCTCAATCCTTCAGTGACCCTGAGCCATTCCTGGCAGAATTTCATGCCATGTTATATCACACTGTGCTGTCTCAGTCTGATCACGCAATCCTGAGATGACATTCAGGCTAAAGCAGGATGTGGTTAAGCAGGTACCAGTATAGTTGTCGTTTGGAGATTGATTCCTTATGAGTCCTAGATTTCCAGTTTCTGATGAGAATAGCTTGACAATTCCTCTAGCATGTGGAAAATCACAAGGGAGACACGATTTATAGCTTTGCTATAGATTTCTATAGAACCAAGGATAAATGCTGTATCAGAAAGGACATCCACAAGAGAGGGCCAGCGCACTGCAGAGCACAGCATGCTCTGTCCTTTCTGTGGGCCGTCTTTAGGAGGCTGTACCCTGGGAGGCTGCAGCAGTGTGTTCCAAGGATGTTTATATATTTCTCATTATGCCTGGGAGTGGATGAAGCAGCACAGTAGTGGCACACTGATGTAGTCATAGGACATTTACAAAAATGAGCATGCTTTTTATGATGTGCCTTAGGCTAGAAGGAAGATGGTTAGGAAAGGTCTGTAACAAATATTATCGAGAGGCTGGGCTGGATTACATTTCTTGCCTCTGTAAACTGTGAGTTTGTAACTAAATGCTGTTTTCTGAATGCTCCTTCCAGCAATATGTCTGTTTCCCTCCTTTTTTGTTGTTATCTTATGTTTTTCTTTTTTCAACAGATCGACAAGACATTTTACAAATCCATTTTAAGGAAAAAATACATCCGTTCACGCTTAATCAGAGTGAGGTATGTGAGATTATAATAAATGCAAGCAGCTGAGATAAAATGAGATTTACAAAAAAGCCCCACTAGATCTGGTTCAATAAATTGTATTGTATGTAAAACCAGAGCATAATCCCTGATTGAGCATACTCTTGTTTTGAACCATGCCCTCCTTTTGGATCTTGATGCAGAAGATAAACTTCAGTCAATCCAAATTCTTTACACGTTTGTGTTCAGATCTTGAGCAAGCTTTAGCTAACAAAGCAGATATAATGAAAGCTATCTAAAATTAAAAAGCATTTTCAAAACTATTTCCTTGACTGTAATGCAGGTGTCACTTCTAGTATTGCTATTTTGCTGGGCTTGTCAAGTAAAATTGGGCTGTGCTGGTTCAGAAGGTTCCACTTGTCATTGTTGTGGCTCTGTGAATGGGCAAAGCAGATGCCTAGGGATGGTAGCAGCACAACAGACATGTGTGATAACTTCTCGGTATGTGCCCTGCTTCCATGTATTTACCACTACGGATTTCTTAAAGTGATTGTGGTTCCTTTAGCAGCCCTTGGTGGAGTTATTTTCCATGGACTTGTCCACTGTCTCCTGGACTCTTTAAATCCATGCACCTCAATCCTTTAGTAAGGACCTACTTGTGAATCATTCAATGATTCTTTGGATAGTTCAATGGTCCCTAGTTTTTGTGCTGGAAGAGGTGATGAAAAGTTGATCTCCTACCCCTCCTCTCCATGCAATTAGTGATACCGGACACTCCCATCATATTTCTTGTCTCTCTTGTATCCCGTAAGATCCACTTTTTTCTTCAGGCTCAAAATCCTAGCCTTCTTAGCCATTCTTTGCAGGAACAGTTTATCGCCACCCTCTTCTGTATCTCTTTCAGGTCTGCTGTTCCTACTTTTTGAGACAAAAGTGTCAGACCCATGGTTGAGATTATCGTTGAGCACTGTGGGGCTTTTTTTCCTCTTTTATTCTCTGTTTGACTGCCAAATGCCTAGTGTTTCACTTGATTTTTTTACTACAGCTGAGTGCTGAAAATGACCTTTTTATATAACTGTCTATTATAATACTGAAGTCTTGTACCTGAGTGACAGTGCCCATTGCTTTGCAAGTAAAACTCGAATTTCGTCATCATCACATGCCTAAGCTGCAAGAATAAGATCTAATAAGATCTAAAGATCTAATTCTTGTGAAAGTATTTCTCCTTGCTCTTCCATGGTTTGTGGCATCATGCCTCTTCCTCTATCTTTGTTTAATCCCCAGTTACATGCAGGTCATTATTTGAATGTAGCTTTAGGGATATTTTTTGATACTTGAGTGTTGCAAGTGTAGACAGAGTGATTTAAGGATCTGAAAGGCCAATTTGTAGGGATAAGTAATATTTTTCATTATTTCTTGTTCCCAGAGACAGACTGAGGTTCTTGCTGTGACGTTTGCTGTGTTGGATGCAAGACTTGCATGTGCCAAAGCTTGTTTGTTTTTTCATACATACAAGCTCTATGCCTCTTCTAGAGATCAGACTGCAAACTCCTTAGAACAGGGTCATTGTTGTGAATTTACTTGGAAAGTACTGTGCATATTTTTTTGGCTCAGTATAAATAATGCATTAGTAATAACTCCCACTGCTCACTGACAAAGACAATACTAACCTTGACTAGGTGTCTTTGGCTCTGGGTCTTTGCTATACAGTAAGTGATTCAAGGTGGGCTGTACTTACCTGAGGGTTTCGAGAGGCGTGGTGTGCTTGCAAGAGTTGATACGGTAATTCCAGTGTGGCATAGCACAGGAAGAGGAGTGGGGGGAGAGGTGAGGGAACACCTCAGAAATGCAGAGCAACACCCACAGTTAGGTCAGATAATATCTGGAAAATAAATGGAGCAGCAGTCATGCTGAAGTTGGCACAGATGGAAAAAACAGTCTGTTGGAAAGTTGATGTATGACTACTCAGTCTCAATTATGAGGTCCTTGAGGCAAGGAGTGTGTCTTTCTGCTCAGCTACGAGTCACTTGGCATGCTCAGTGTGCTCATTAACACATGGCTTTTTATTTCCCTTCACTGGCGATATCAGGAATGTCTGTTTCATTTAATTTCATTTTGGAATGTGTTCCTTTCACAGATCATAACCTGATTGCATTACTTCTGTATAAGCTACCTATCTTCTGTTTTTATGTATTTTTCCGTTATATAATTACAAATTTCCATGGCATTGAGATATAACTGGGACATCTTCTCTTTTCCTTTCCTAACTAATGACAGAGCAACCTGCTTGTAGCTCTCTCCCTGTATGAATTAACAGTGATTTCACCTGTTTGTGACTTGTGTCATTTCTTCTTGGCTCAGGGTGAGGAGGCACAGGAGAGAAGATTCTCGGTGCAAACTCTTATCTTCCCTGTATAATGACCAGGGATAAGCCATCTGCAAGCACAGAGCAAGATTTACTACACCAGATGAAACACTTTGGTGTTTGCAGTCTAGCATTCTGTCTCTTGCAATATCTGATGCTTTAAGGAAAAAGAAATACTACTATCAGGTGAATTTAATCTATTAGAAGATTATCCTCCCTTTTCTTTCCTCTAGTCTTACAAAGAAATTGTGGAATTGTGTGTCTCAGTGTGGGTGCTGCATGTACTTTTTGATGAGGTGTTAAAAGGCCCCTTTTATGGTCCATCTCTTTGACTGTAATAAGTAGATTGTGGGTACTTTCATTCACTGTTGCACATGAGGCTATTTGGAACTTGCTCCTAAGAGGTTGCAGTAGTGGAACTAGGTTGTGTGGTCTTTCCCCTTTGCTCAACTATCTTTTTGAGGACAGTTGGAAATTTTTATTCTGTGTATGTAGAGGGCCCTGGAAAAGTCTGTCTAGATGCCATTAATCATCTACCTGATGTTTCTGAAGTGCTATGTATCCAGCTCTCCATTGCAGTCAAATAGGTTCATTCCTTCCTGCTCATGTCCCAAGCATATATATAAGTCAGCGACTGCTTTTTAGACCCTGTTATAAAATTGATCTGACCATTTGCTCATAGAAGGTATCATGCCTTCTTCTAGCCTATTTGACCATTCAGCATTTGCTTGGATTTCTTTCGGAAATTCCTTCTTTCAAAAATATACAAATGTCTGAAAATGTATCTAATCCTTTATGTTATGTTGCCATTGCTACAGGAGCTAAGATAAAAGCTAAGATATGCAGAAATGGGCTGAAGATAACCAGACTGTTTCATTGGTTTGTAGCCCAGATGCTGATGGTGTGATGGCAGAGGCTTTGCTCACGTTCTGGTTCTCCTCCACGGATTCTAGAGAAGCATTGCGAGAAAGAGTTCAAAGGATCTTAAGGAGGGGCCTGAAAAAATACACAGGGCCTTTGCGAATAAATGTCAGATCTTCTACCATCTCAAGTAAGTATATTTACATCTCTCTTAAAGGTAGTTCTTGCCATTTTCTGATTGATGTGACTTGATTTTCCCCCTTTTTATAAGAACTGTTCCTGAGTCTGAATGACAGTCTTAGCAGCTAATTAAATTAGAACAAAATCATCAGCAACACATAACCTCACCCCCTGCTGCCGAAGTCTTTCAAGAATGTCTTAAATATGGATAAATGGGAGAAGTTTTGTGGCTTTGCAGTACAGCCTCAGCCCTCCTCCAAACTGCAGTACCAGCTTTATGTTTATGTCATGGTAATGAATAGGAGCCTTGCCACAGTGCTTCGGCACGCCACACCAGTAGCACAGCTCCCTAGGTCTTTGCCTCTCTGATGAGCCTGAAACTGCAGTAAGCACACTTGGATGCCTGTGGGGAAACAGCCAATGCCCTGAAAAAATAATATTTGGTGGGAGGATCAAAATCTTTTCCAATTCCCCACGGGAAAAGGAAAGAAAGGGAAAATGTTCCTATACACGTGATGTCTCATCTGGGGATTCTATCCCCTTCTTTGCAATCTGCATCTGCAGGACAAGAAAATTAACTGCACTATCTTCTACAGTTCAGTTCTGCTACTGAATTTTTGTGCAGGCTTGTCTCTGCCTTCGCTCCAGTTACATGTAGTCAGCAATTTTTCTGGGTGTCAGACTTTTCAAGAATGAGTTGCTGGTTGACAGGAAGTGTCAGATACTTGCTCCATTTGTTTTTGCCGGCTGCAAAGTGCAAGGGTGACAGTACAGTACATGGGTTGGTACTTTCTGCTTGCTTTTCCACACTGGACTACTTAACCCAGCAGAGATATGCAGAGGTTAGACAGCTGTATTTAGAGAACAAGAAACCTGGGCAGGATTCCATGCTGGATGGATCCAGACTTCCTCCTACTCAGAAATAAGCAGGAGCAACTTCTTGTTCTGCCTCTTGGTGCTTTAACTGGGCACATTGCATTGTGGTAATGCAATGAAACTCACATACGAGTTGTCACACACCCATTTTTTCTTGATAGGCCAACCAGTCTTCCTCATTGGAATGGCTTAGGAGGGTAAGTGACATCCCTCTGGGCAAAGAATCACCATTTGTTTATATGCCAGTAGCTCCTGTTCGACAAAGTGCACATGTAATTTCTCCCAGATAGAAATAGTGTGTGGGCATCAGAGATATTCAAAGAATTTGGAGGTTTTTTTAAACAGGTCATGGGTTAGTGAATTTTGAATCTTCAGTTTAATTTGATGCTTTACATAAAGAATAAAATTGGAAAGTACAAAAATGCTTGTTAGAAAAGGACTGTGATCTTATTGAGTTATCTGATTAGCCGCTTTTATTCAGCCTGGTATATGTGGGAAGTGACTCAAAACTGTTTTAGTTGATCTTGAACTGCACCAGGGCTGTTACAGTAATGCACTAGGAGCTAGTTAAAAAAATTGCTAATATAACATTTAAATATTAAATATTTAAATTTAAATATTT
>VXBX01006883.1:0-32632 GCA_013400415.1 Scytalopus superciliaris
GCAAGGATGGCCCTCCTGGCTCCTGGCACTGCTGATTCATATGCTGGGGGTGTTTATGAGTCTCCACCACTCCCTGCCCACCAGGGTAGGCACGTCTCCACTCTGAATCCTCATTCACAACAATTCTCTGCAAGTGACTTCAGCACTCAAAGGCAAACCAGCTCACCAGGAGCATCTGGGCTGCCTGCATTTAGCATGGAGCTGGACAGAAGCTCGGTTGGAAAGGCTCCTTTTTGCACAACGTGTGTCATAGTTTTCCATCCAACTCAGAACTGAAAATATTAAAATGCATAGCAACTTTTAAGCAGGACTACAGGCCAAAAAGATAGGAAAAAATCAACCCTGAGGGACCATGAAGCATCTGGGGTTGGTGACTGACACACTGGAGGTGACAAAGACCTCAAGGGCACCTCTGGATCTGGAATTTGAGACATGGGAGAAAGATCTGCTGAACTGCTTCTCTAGAAACTGCAGAGGTGGCTTTTTTTACCTTTCCCATTCCATCTCCTCTCCCAATCCTTGTAATACAAATACTAACACAAAGGAAAGTTTAACTCTGGCTCTAAGAACTACTGATTCTTTCAAACAAAACTGTGCCTTTTCTTTCTGTTTCAACAAATAATCCCACACAAATATTCTGAATGGCTCACAACACCAACAATGGCAAAACCAAGACATGTTCTTTATGCATCTTTCAGCATCTCAGTTTCCCCATCAGCACCTACTGACAGATTCTACACAATTCATATTTTATCCCCTCCAAGAATGGCAGAAAAGTTAAAAATATTTTTTAAAAAACCCATACAGTGACAATGTATGACAGTTTCAAAAAAACCTTCAATGTCTAAATCATCTTATTAATCAAATTTTATATTGGCCACAAGTGTCTAGTTGGAAAATGTACATTTTGAGGGCACACAAGACCACACCACAGGATATCACCTCCTGAACACCTGACAATTGCACAGGTTTTAGGGAACTCTCTCATCTTCTCCAATAGCCAGAACCTTCCCTTTATTAAAATTAAAAAAAAATAAAAAAATAAAAAAAAAAAGGTAGACAAATAATTTTTAAGGCCAATTCTTGTTCTTCAAATTCTCCATCAGGCAGAGCCATACCTTCCTTTGAGGGCATTATCACAGGATCACAGAATGGTTTGGGTTGGAACAGACCATAAAGATCATGTCATTCCACCCCTTGCCATGGGCAGGGACACTTTCCACTAGCCCAGGTTGCTCCAAGCACCATCCAGCCTGGCCTGGGACACTCCCAGGGATGGGGCAGCCACAGCTTCTCTGCCCAACCTGTGCCAGGGCCTGCCCACCCTCACAGGGAGGAATTCCTTCCCAATATCCCATCTAACCCTGCCCTCTGGCAGTGGGAAGCCATTCCCCCTTGTCCTGTCACTGTATACTCTTGTAAAAGGTCTCCAAGATTATTGTACAGAATTACAAAGACCTTCTGCTTGGTCAGAGTTCAGTAACAGAGTGGTTGAAGCAGAGATCATCCTGCTTAGAAAACACCAAAACACAATTTGTTTTGCTCTAAATTACCATTGACTCCAGGAATATGCAGCCAGTTGCTCATATAAGAGGAAGCTCCTCCCTCTCATGGCCCACTGTTCCTGCTGCAGAGCCTTTGGGATGACACTGCAGAGCCCCCCCAGCTGTCCAAGATGTGCCCTTTGGAATAACACTGGGGAGCATCTGCTGCCATGTGCCACCTCAGAGGTGCTGCTGCCATCACTGCCTCCTCCCCACCCTACCCCTCACACTACATGCAGCACAGGAAATGTATGTTGATATGCATGACGTGAGTTTACTCTTCATGTAGACACACCTGTCACTGTATTTTGTACATTTAAGCCTCTTTTAACAGAAACAGGATTGTGTTATGTAGACAAGACAGCAAAATCAGCAGAGGACAAGGCACAGTGACCGCTCTAGGCACTGCTCCCACCACATTCTGCAGCTGCACTCAGGCAGAAATAACCTCCACTACAATCAAACACCATCCAGTCAAATCACTGCAGTTACCCTGGTGGAAACCCAAAGAGAGGATGAAAGTCAATACCATTTTTCCCTCACCATGTCAGCTTTGACACGGTTTTTCAAACAGCATTTTCACCAGCTTGCACAGGAGCAAAAACTGCTGGAACTGATGTAAAAACCTGGCTCAGCATGAGGGAAGTACCAGTGCCTTTCTGTAGCAGGCAGATGCTCTGCCTTGGGGTACAGCAGCTGTGGCCACAGACACAGTGCCAACAGACAGCTCTCAAAAGCTACATGATCATGAGGCCACTAATACACAGATAATACAGCATGAAAAATACATTGCCTTTGTGTAATGCTGTGTCAGACCTTACAGTTGCCCAAAAAGCAGATACAAACTGAAAATTATATCAGTTTTGGTCACTGCAATGTAAGAAGGATATTAAGCCATTTGAGAGCGTCCAAAGGAGGGTCAAATGAGAGCAGAAATGAGTCAGTTGAGAAGGAAAAGCAATAGTACAGCTTGGGAGAAAGTATAAAGGTGCCACTGGAGGAGTATTGCACAGGATGACATTACAGAGCACCATGGCAATCCAGGCTGAGAGCAGCTGGGCAGGGAAAAGCATCCCAGAGGATCTCATGGCGAGTGAAGGAACTGGGATGGCAAAGCTGGTTCAGTTGGAGAAGAGGAGACTGAAGGGTGACCTCATTGCAGGTCCAGCATCCTAGAGAGGGGCAGAGGAGGGGCAGGCACTGATCTCTGCTCTGTGGGGAGCAGGGACAGAGCCAGAGAATGGCTGGAGTTGTGTCAGGGCAGGCTCAGGTTGGATCTCAGGCAAAGGCTCTTCCCCCAGAGGGTGGTGGGCACTGCCCAGGCTCCCCAGGGCAGTGGGCACAGCCCCAAGGCTGCCAGAGCTCCAGGAGGGTTTGGATGATGCTCTGGGGCACAGGGGGTGACTCTTGGGGATGTGCCTGTGCAGGGCCAGGAGCTGGACTGGACGATCCTTGTGGGTCCCTTCCAACTCAGCATATTCTGTGATTCTGTTCTTTGTCCTGCCCATACACAGTGATAAGCTGACACGGGCAGGGTACATCCTTTATTCCTGTGTGCACACATTTAAGCACCTGCAGGAACAGACATGTAAACTACCAACATTTACATTTTCATAGTGCTGTTGATCTTCTTGACTATACTGACAGTGAGATTTCCTATCAAGCAATGGGATCCTTATTCCCTGTCATGCAAAAGTGAGAGCAACATTTGTGTTCACTCCTCTTAGATAGACACTCGACTGTAACCCATACAACAAATGTTGGATGCTCACAGCAGCTGGCAGCTGCTTTCAGAAACATGTAATGGGCCTCACATGTTGCTGCTAATGAAATAATCTGAGGTCAAACCAATATTTGTATAGAACAACTATGTTTATCTCCATACGTCAAGATAACACACACAAATATTTATCTTTCCTGAAACCATTTTAAACAGAGTATTACTACCAATTGGAGTTTTGCCGAAATATTTAACAGTCACTTCCTGAAGTATCCTACAACTTCCAGTACAGCCTGCCTCTGTTAGGGCTGAGAGAGCCGTCCTCGCTCCCCTCTTTAGCCGCACAGCCCTGGTTCCCGTCTGTCTCAGGACGGCCTTTCAGCACATCTTGGATTGTTATTACCAAGGATGCCAAGTCCACAGACCTGCTTTGAATTTTGGTTCCTTGCTGCAGCTTACAAAGGTTTCCACTGGAATGTCCCTCGGATTCCCAGGCTTTGATGATGTTTCAACAGCACAATGAAAGGCAGGTCCTCACCACAACAAAAGGCAAAATACTCTGAATACACGGAATTCTTTGGCCCCACAGAACATGTGTCACTTGGATGTTTTTTTCCACAGATTCAGGTCTCTGTATTAATGGCAACTGGTCTCGTGCATGGGATCTCTACAGGAACAGAGTTAAAACTTACTGACTTAGTTACAGAACTGAGGTATAAACTTCCTAAATGAAAAGCTGTAAACTCGTGAGTAGGTACTCCAACTGTTTGCCACAACTACTCATCCACACCACAGCACACACATTACATTTTCCAAAGCCACTTAACTTCGTTTTTTCAAGTGGGTGTTAGGTACTTGAAATGAAGCTCCCACAAACACCCCTCCAAGAGCACTGGCTGTTCCATGTGTTAACCCTTCAGTCTCAAAAAGTCTTCAGTAATATTGGTCTCTCAGAAGTCTACACATCATCAAAGAGATTTTCCTAGGCTGAAACTGATTGATAGTTTTGTTGTACATAAGCATTAATGCACAGCTATATGTGTATGTACAAATGTAGGCATCAAGGGCAGTGCACTGAGAACCTGGCAGAGGTAACCTGGCAGCAGGGCAAGCCAAACTAAATACTGAAATGAGTTTACAGATTTCTAAATTATATCTGTTGTCGTCTCCTTCCCAAATCCAGGCAGATGGTAACGTTAAAAAATGAACTTGCCTCCACAACACCATTCTCTTTCCCCCAAATTCAGGGTATTGTGCACTTAAGATTAGGATTGAAAAGAGTGTTAAAGGAGGGACAAAGGGAAAAACTGGCTGCAGTTGCTTCTGGAGTATTCCAGCTGTCAGATACCAGCAGACAACCACCCTTAAGGTAAGAGAAGGAAAATACAGGGTCCCCCTACTTGTGTTCAGAGACATCGGCAAGTTCCAGGGTGCTGCATCTCCCTTGCAGCACCACCCAGGTGAGGGGGAATCATCCCCAGTGCACATCAGTGCAAGACAGATTTCTCCACAGAATATAACCAAAATAAATTCAGAGATGAGATGGTTCCTGGGGACAACTAAAGCAATTGGTAACCAGCAGTCAACCTTTGGGTTTTACTCAGTCCCATGGTGCAGTGAGTATTCTTGTAGATGGTTCTGCTTGTTCTCCTGACTGAAACAAATATGCCCCTGGTTTAGCTTTCTTTTCTTTTTTTAAATTACAAAATGCCTTTAAAAGCCATTTTTATACTGTCATGCTTGCTTGTGAGAGACTATCAAGAATGTGTGGGGAATTCAGGGCTTTAAAAGAGATGCAGTAGATCAAAGAATCACAGAATATGCTGAGCTGGAAGGGACCCACAAGGATCATCCAGTCCAACCCTCAGCCCTGCACAGGCACATCCCCAAGAGTCACCCCCTGTGCCCCAGAGCATCATCCAAACCCTCCTGGAGCTCTGGCAGCCTTGGGGCTGTGCCCACTGCCCTGGGGAGCCTGGGCAGTGCCCACCACCCTCTGGGGGGAGAGCCTTTGCCTGAGATCCAACCTGAGCCTACCCTGACACAACTCCAGCCATTCCCTGGCTCTGTCCCTGCTCCCCACAGAGCAGAGATCAGTGCCTGCCCCTCTTCTGCCCCTCCTGAGGAAGTTGGACCTGCAATGAGGTCTCTCCTCAGGATCCTCTTCTCCAGCTGAACCCCCGAAGTGCCCTCAGTGCCCTCACACGCTGCCCCTCCAGGCCCTTCCCCACCCTCATGTCCCCCCTTTGGCCACTCCCCAATGGCTCAATCTCTCCCTCCCATTGTGCCCCCCAACCTGCCCCACTATTGCAGCTGAGGCCGCCCCAGTGCAGAGCAGAGCGGGACAATCCCCTCCTGATGCCCCCCAGGGCAGGGATGGCCCTCCTGGCTCAGGCACTGCTGACTCGGGGCCAACTGGCCCCTGACCAGGAACCCCAGGGCCCTTTCCACAGAGCTGCTTTACATCCTCTCATTCCCAGTCTGTCTGTACAAGTGGGATTGCCCAGCCCAGGGCAGAATCTGGCACTTTCTGTTGAACTTCATATAGCTGGGTTTTGTCCAGTTCTCTAATTTACTTTCAAGGCCCTACAATAAAATGCAGGTCTTTTCATCTATACCAGTTACTTTTGTCTGGTCCACCCTACAGGGCCATCTCTTCAATAAAACATCAGCAGACACCCTGAAATGAGCTAAACAGAGTCCCTTGAGCACTCAATGTCCAGCAGGTACTGCTGGAGGGTCTGCAGGAGGCAGCAGAAAGGCAGCAAACAGCCCTTTGGCACAGGATTTCCCACAGGATTTCCTGGAGCTGAGGAAGTTCAACAAGCACCAAGTCCTTGCTCTGCTTGGGGACACCCCAAGTGAACAGCCAGAGGGTCCAGTACAAGCCTGGATCAGGCCAAAAATGTCTTCTTACACCCAGAGATGGTTCAGCAGCAAGGCAGGAGTTAGGGGTGAACACTAACCTACAGAGACACTGCAATACACACAACTACAACCAGAATGATCAGTGGCTGTGAGAGAAGGGGTTGGACTATTTACCAGTGTCAAACTGTATAAATATCCCTGTACATTTGATTGTTCAACCTACTGTGCATGGGCTCATGTATTAAACAGCAGCTTGTACTTTACACAAATGGGTTTGGGCTTTTTTCCTTCTTTTTAGGTTGTCAGAAAGGATTTGGATGAGATCAGTCTCTGAACACAGAACATTAAGTCTCAAGGAAGGACACAAAAGCTACATCTTCTACTGTACGGCATTTGCCATACTGTGCAGATCAGTTTGGTTTGTTTTCTTAGTAACAATTAACAGCTCCAGCCAGGGTGACCTGCAGAATGAGCTTTCTGACACAGGCATTAGTCACAGTTCAGTGGACATCATGATATAGTAGGATTTGGAGTCCTGTAAAGCAAAGGACACTTATCAAACAGTTGAAAACCCATAGACTAAGCACAAGCAGCATCGTGGCTGCCAAGGGGGGAAGAAACCTCATGAAATCTGGAATATGTTTCTACTTACTGTCCATCCTAGTAAAACAAAATGATCTCTCATTTGAGCATATGGTTCTGCTTAGACAAGAAACTGTATATATTGGTCTAAATCCAGAATAGCCTTTCTGACATATTACTCAGTATTAGAAAATCACTACAACCTGCGTGCTCTGTAGCAATTCCTAATGCTAAAGGCAACAAACCTACAGTGATCTTTCTCCTCCCTCTCACCTCCCCAGCTTTCTGTGCTGGACCTGTTTCTTCCTTCTTTTCTCATCTTTATACCTTTTCTATAAGGCCAGTTACAAATGTCTTTCCTCTTTCTTTTCCCCATGCTGCTTCTGTCCTCACATGCATCCCTTCAAGAAGACATTTACGACTCTTCCACGGGAGAGGACTGTCAGTAGTATCTCAGAGTTCCCAGTTTGCACTGGCAACGTCCTCCTTGCACAGAAGTTCAGCTTTCAAATGGCAAATGTCTCATGGATAATGTGCATCAGTATGTTTTAAGGCCTTTACATATTTTAACAAATTGCTTAGCTTTTACTTAAGCATAGGCAGAGCACAGCCTTGGGGGTGTTCAGGTGGCAATGGAGATGGAGTCCTGGATTCATGGTGCTCTCCTCCCACTCCCAAAAGAGGGCAACTTTGGCTGGAGAACAGGTCAGGCTTGTGTCCATGCAGCTCCCCAGATAGGATTAAGAGCACATGGCACAGTACAGCAACATCCTCATTCTCCTGGAGCTTCCCATGAACTGTCGGGCCACAGAAAAAGAAGTAAATTTGTCTGAGAAGGAAGGAGACTTTGCAGACCTTGGACACTGAATGGGACCTCTCTGAAGAGGAGCTGGTTGACATTTCTCTGACTGTATTTGCCAGTTGAGAATGTACTGTAGACATGATCCAGTATTTCCACGGGAACATACTGATTTTCAGAAAACAGAATTGCAAAAGAAATATTTAACTGAAACATTTCAGTGAGATCAAAACATTTGAATGGGGAAAGCTCAGTTTGTAAGAATGGATATGGATGGGAAAGGAGACTTTGCCAGAAAACCACGCAGCCAACTGGGCCTGGGATGGATCCAGATATGTCAAAGATAGATTCATTACTGCTGAGCTCTTCTTCAGCTTGCAGAGCTGTGCAGCCACGGGGAAGAAGGATCAGTTCCAAGGCACCTGAGCTGAATGAAGATGAAACAAGAGCTCTGACCCCCAAGGTCCCTGAAGTGTTCTGTGCTGCACAACCACTGGAGTGAGCTCAGAGAGAACTGCAAACACAGTTGCAAAAAACACAGCCCAGAGCTTTACATCAACCAGCACAGGGTGGAAATCCAACCTCAAGGTGAGTCTGCAGGTTACAGCCTCCCTGAACAGAAAATATCAGTTTTGAGGACCTGCAGCACTACAGCTCATGACACTCTTGACAGCCTCCCTGCCTCTGTTAGGAGAGCTTTCCCATGAAAAGCATCTTCTCAGCTGAGTAAGAGACCATTTACACACACTGAGCAACAGGTAAATACAACTGTGTAAAGAAAATGCAAAAATAATTTTTTTTTTTTTTTTTTAAAACAGAGCTCATTTGGGAAAGCATTGGCGAGACTGGCAAAATCCCTCCCACTGCTCATAAGGCAAACATTACTTTGGGACCATGTTCATTTCTGTGGACTAAGAAGTTACTTCATGAGTTCCATCCTGACTGTTAATACTGTCATCCACCAATTCAAGCCAGGCTGTCTGAGGAAATGGGCAATATCATCTAAAACCTCCCACTATTTCAAGACCCAGAAGACAGAGGCAATACCATCGTGCCATTGGGTCTGCACCCTTCCTGCACTCCAAAAAGCTCAGTCTGTGCCAACAGAATAGACTCTTTCCATATATAAAAGATTCCTATAGACCTCAGCCAAGATAAGGATTTGTGCCAGGGATGAGGAGCCTCAATTATTGTGTAACTAGCACAGCTAGAACTGCTTCAGTTAATAACAAGGCTTGCACGTGGACTGCGTTTAGAGGAAGTAGCTTCATAACCTCCTGAACAGGGAAAAAAGGGTACTTTGTAAAGTAGACACCTTAACTGAACTAGATCTGAAACTCAAACCTCACAGAGAGCACCATCAGCTGCAGCAGGACACCAGCTGGGATCACGGAACTGCATCATCCCCCCGGACAGGCCGGTGAGCACAGGCTGGGGGTGCCCTGCTGGAGCAGCTCTGCTCCAGGGCCTGGGGAAACCAGCCTGGACTCAACAGCCCATGACATGACAAGGAGCTCCTTCTGCCCTTTAGTATTCAGAAGAGGAAGATGTTCAGAGTAATCCAGTACTAGCCCTACAATCCAGGCTCTTTCTGCATGCATCAAATTTCTCAAAAGGAGCTTTGCACATCAGTTCTCTCACCCACATTTACAAAAACACCCTCACTCCATATACAGACAAATACATCTAGAGATATAGATGTACATATAACCTTTGATATGTTATTTTTAAGTCATAATGAAATCTGATTTCACAACATAAACTCCCACCCAAACCTTCTTCCCACAAAATTCTATAAAACAGGAATGACAAAGTATTAAAAGTATTGTACTTACACTTCTGTGTATGCCAAGCACGAGTTCTGTGATGCATGTGCACTCTGCAATGAGAAAAAAACAGGTTAGATGAAAATCTGATATTGTCTTTCTTTTTTTAAATTTTTAATTATTTGGGGGTTTTTAATCAATCATGTTTATAAGAAGTAATAAGTCTACTGTATGGTATCAATAAATTCAGCTTTGGGAGAACCTCACTGGGGCTCTGGACAGCCCAGTGACTGAGCATTTGGAGGCTGTGTCTAATTCAGAAAGCAAATAAGCTCATCACACCCAAGGGGAGATGTGGGAGCCTGTCAGAGATCAGACAGTTTCAATACACAAGGTAAGAATTATATTTGTAAGATAAAATCATGGTTTGATGCAAAATCTTTTTTGAGAAAACAAGATAATGCCAGTGAAGGAAAAGCAGTCAGTGCCTGCCCCTCCTCTGCCCCTCCCAAGGAAATTGGACCTGCAATGAGGTCTCTCCTCAGTCTCCTCTTCTCCAGCTGAACACCCCAAGTGCCCTCAGTGTCCTCACATGCTGCCCCTCCAGGCCCTGAACCATCTTTATGTCCCTCCTTCGGACACTTTGCAATGCCTGAATATCTTCCTTATATTGTGGTGCCCAAAACTGCCCCAACATTGCAGGTGAGGCCACCCCAGTGCAGAGCAGAGCAGGACAATCCTCTCCCTCACCCAGCTGACAATGTGGTTCATTGACTGGAGATCTTCCTTCTCCTTGCTCACCCCAAGGTGCCATGGGCTGCTCTGTGCCTTGAGTAAAACCCTGCCATTGCTCCGAGCACACACCCCAGAGCAATTCACCCAAACACAACCCCTGTGCAGAAACAAATCGTTCACACCAGGCCCCTGGCACTTCAAACCTTTCCCCGACACCTGCTTCGATTGCTCAGGTTTGTGTCCTGGCCGCCGGCCAGGCGTGAGCTCACCCCGTGCAGCTGGACCCCCCGTCACACATCACAAATCCTGGCACTGCCGCAGACACGGCGCCTGGGGCACGCGCGGCCCCCGCCAGATGCTCTCGCTCCTGGTCCACCATCTATCATCCAGAGGGAGGCAAAGCACAGAAAGAGCCAGCTGAGAAGAAAAAGGAATAGCACAGCTTGGGAGAAAGTGTAAAGGTGTCACCAGAGATGCATTGCAGAGGATGAGGTTACAGAGCAAGGTGGCAACTCAGGCTGAGAGCAGCTGGGCAGGGAAAAGCATCCCAGGGGCCCTCATGACAAGGGAGGAAAATGGGATGGCAAAGCTGGGAAGGAAGGAGCCAGAGGAAAGGAGCAGGACTGGTAGGGAGTCGTGTGGCCTCACCTGCAATAGTGGAGCAGTTTGGGCTGACACAATGTAAGAAAGATATTGAACCATTAGAGAGTGTCCAAAGGAGGCAGCAAAGATGGTTCAGGACCTGGAGGGGCAGCGTGTAAGGGCACTGAGGGCACTTCGGGGGTTCAGCTGGAGAAGAGGAGACTGAAGGGAGTCCTCATTGCAGGTCCAACTCCCTGGGGAGGGGCAGGCACTGATCTCTGCTCTGTGGGGACCAGGGACAGACCCAGGGAATGGCTGGAGTTGTGCCAGGGCAGGCTCAGGTTGGATCTCAGGCAAAGGCTCTTCCCCCAGAGGGTGGTGGGCACTGCCCAGGCTCCCCAGGGCAGTGGGCACAGCCCCAAGGCTGCCAGAGCTCCAGGAGGGTTTGGATGATGCTCTGGGGCACAGGGGATGACTCTTGGGGATGGGGCTGTGCAGGGCCAGGAGTTGGACTGGATGATCCTTGTGGGTCCCTTCCAGCTCATCATGTTCTGTGATTCTGTGAAAACAGCAGAGCTGTATCTCTGCACAACCCTGGCAAAGGGACAGGAGAACATACCACAGCACACATGTAGATGTGATGCCACCTACTACCACAGGAGGGATGCTCAGAAGAGGGCACAGGCCAAGGCGCTGCTTCTGTCTGGGATTCAGAACGTATTCACCCTTCAGAAATGTCTGCTGGGGATATCGCTGCTTTGTAGACTAGCAACAAATCAAATCTTCCTGTGACAACAGCCAGAGCTTGAACAGGGACACTGAGAGGTCAGTAAGATGTGGGAAAAGTCTGTGGAGATGCTTTCTCATTTCATGATAAAAGCCAACTCAAGTTGACTGTCCACAGCAGACACGTTGTGGATGTGAAAGCTCTTGCACCAACCAGCATGAATATTGTGGCAAAGCAGCCTTGAATTACACATAACTGGCTTAAACAAATACAAGGATAAAAATGGGCTTAATTGCTCCATGTTGCTCAGTTTTTTCATAGCTGTAGTGCTAAAGGTGCAATAACAGAAACAGAACATATGAAAAAAACCCAAACCTGATTTCTTTTAAGGCAAAGTGTGAGGAATTCACATAGAGAATGCTGTTGTGTGTTTGCCTCCACCAGCAAGGGACTGGACATGAAGAATTTGTTACACATGAGCAGAAACATAGCAGAGAAAGTTACACAAGAAGAGAGAAGATGCTGAAGTTTGAAAAATAAACCTAAAACTAAATAAAAGAAAACAACCCCAAAAATAGCCCAAACCTTGGCCAATGCCCTCAAAGCCATCCTTTCCCTGGCACAGGCCACAGACAGACCGCTCTGTTCCAGCCCTACAATGAATGGATCAGTCTAGAGATTCTGTGGTACCAATTTATATGAACAGTGAAAGAGAGGCAGAGAAGAGGGGCCTTGCCTGGCAGCAGGGAAACCACAACACCAGGAAAACCTTTGTCTGTAACATTCCCACCCATGTCGTTCTCCACATGAGACCTAGGGTTCCATCACTCCCAAACATAAAACTGGAGTGCACCTGCACTGAATGGAGCCCCTGAGCTGCCTTTGCTTCTGCAACTTCCATTTATTTTGTCTTTCTTCTTTATAGGCAAACTCCAACATAAAGATGAAGACAATATGCAAACTGTGGGTGGAGTAAATATAGAGCCAAATTAGCACAAATCCTTTCAATATGAGACAAAAACCATATGTGAGACCATACTGCCTGGATTGGAAGCACAGGGAATTTCATTTATATGCCAAAATGTTCGAAAGTGAATTTTTGCCATATTTTAGGGTTTCCTGTTACATAACAAGAAACTGAAGCTGTGTGGGAAGCTCTGGGATGCCACCCCAACCAGCAGGCACCTCACTCCTTCTCTCTTGGCTTTAGACAAAGAAAGAGGAAGACAAATACCACATAAAAATAGGTTATTCCTTCTTATTTGTCTTAAAAGCAAGAAAATCCTGGATTACTGAAATCACTGGGCCTGATCTTACAAATCAGGATCTGATGTTGCACCCTCATCTCCAGCAACCAGAAGGAATGAACAGCAGGGGAGGGGTTGACTCAGAGACCTGTAAATAGAATATTTATGTATTAAGAGCATCAAGACAAATCCAGTGTAGTTCCAGTCTAGTTCAGACACCACTGAAAGCTCTTGCCAGTCAAAGTCTCATCAGCCACCTGAATACAATCAAATCTATATTTAAAGTGTTAATTTTTAATATTAAACAGGGTGCCTGGCATTTCAAAATAAATCACTCATTGCTCTTGTTTGAAATAAAAAGGAAAAAAAATAAAAAACAGGAGAAAAATCCCTTGGAAAGGAAATTAGATTCAAAATTTCTAAATTATTTTTTATTTAGCAAAATGCTACTCTCTGCATTCACACAGCTCCCAAACAGAAGCCCAAAACTGGATCTGCCATCCAGCTCCCCACCTATTTCCAATTATTACTCTTAGTAGATCTATTACCTTCCTTATTTAATTGTTTACATATTTATTATCCTTATTCATGTTTATCAGCAGTTCTTGAGGCTCCTAAGGGAGAGAAACAAAGATGATTCTTCCTTACTGCTGCTAACAGCAGGTCACTCTTTTGGACTCCTCTATATCAGTGACACTTTTGGCATATTCATGACTCCTTCCATCTGAAAGTCACTTCACTGGTTTCACACACAATCTCAGTGCTTGAGCAGTTGTTCTGAAGATGCTGCAGGAGACATCTGTGATGTGGCTATTCACTGTCTCTCACTGAGATTTTTGAACAGGGCAGTATTTGCATTGCACAGGCTGATCTTGCAAAGCCTGGCTTAGTGTCAGACGCTGAACTGCCAAAGTGTTCCTATGGAAGAGACGCAACAAGCTGGGCCTCAGCACTAACATCTGCCCCAAAGTGCTTTACAGCGTTTCACACTCGGAGGTCTCTGCATCAGCAGTTCCTCTCTTCCCTGAATGTGGGCCATGAGAGAATCCATGCCATGGAATGTGGATCTGCTTGCTATGCATCCAGCTTTTTTAATAGATTTTTGTAAGGCAGAAAATCAACTGTTTGCCAAGAGCCAAGGATACAATATCTTTCCAATTCCCTTGAGGTGCTAAACGAATCATTAATTACACTGAAGACTGATTACATTTGTTCAGTGCAAGTGAGTTGTTAACAAACAGCTAGATCCTCTCCCATAGCTTTGCTCCCTGAAATGAGTGAATCCTCTGTCTCATACACCAGCTATCCCAGCATGGTGTCCTTTGTGTTGAGAGGATGGTTTGCTCCCATTTTAGGCTTCTAAAAGGTTTGAACAAAGGTTTAAGGAGCACACATGCTTTAGAGGGAGAAAGAAAACTGCCTTTTCCGTTTTGACATCTCTTCTAATTTTTGTTTAAAGGGTTATTAAAACACAGGGTGAATTCTAGGTTCATTTTGCATTTCCATTCTGCACTCACCAGATTTTCCATGTCACTGGGATCAGCGTTTAGGGTCCCTGTGTTCAGGTGGACCTCATCTGTCTCCCTGCAGTCCCAGCACAGCCGTGTGCAGAATTCCTGCTGCATCCTCCTCTGTACATCTATAGCTGACCTGCTCTGTAAGGAAACTCCTGCAAGCTTTTCACCGCAAATACACAGACCAGGCTCTTACAGCTCAACGAACACATCATGTAATTTCTATGCCAATATTCTGAAAAACTGACCTAGCAAATTTTCTTTGTGAGAAGACTTATAATTTAAGCATGAAAGATTTCACGTGGCTTTCCAACACTTAGGAAGCCCTCACAGTTCTTCAAACACGGTCAAGCTCCTGAAGCAGTGTATCCTCAAGGAATAAATCACAATGGGAGTTATTTATGGAGTAAAGCAGTTTGTAGGGAAGAGCACCAAATTCTGTCAGAGAGGTGCAGCAGCTCTCACAAAGCCACACGTGAAAGTGGTGGTGGCAGGAACAATGCAAACCTGGGAGCCTCGTTCCAAGGCCACACCTCCAGACACAGGAACGTTGCCTGTACTGGAGGCATTCGCTTTTCTTCACATGTTGTTTTCTCTTCCTATAAAGTAGAGCATTTTTCAAGTTTCTTCTCCTCACTCCCAGTCACAGGGTTTCCTCACCTTTCATGAAAAGGCTGGAAAACATGCACCAACAGGACTTACTATGGACAAGCCTATGTATTCTCATGATTTAGTTCATTCATTTGCTTAGTCTGAAGAAGACACTGGTGTTCTCTTTCTTATTCCAGGCAAATTCCTGAAATACTTAGAAGAAACAGGGACTGAGAACTCAGACAGCTAAAGCTGGGATAAAGGCTTTGTCATAAAATCTAGTAGGTGTCCCTGAGGAGAGAAGGAAAGACTTTACGTATTCCAAGATGTTCAGTATTCCGGTCGGCACAAAGAGTGAGGAGAGAACACGTGTAGTTCAGTGGTGAAGGATCTGTTTCTGAGCCACAGGAAACCCAGCCAGGACACATTAGTCCTTATTTAAGTCATCTTTCTCCAAATTATTTCTAACCAAAGGATTAAAAAAAGAAAGGCAATGGATCCACACACAAAAGTAATGTTTGAATATCCAAACAAAGACACTGACTGACACAGGAGGAGTGAGACCTGGGCAAACCCACAGCTTCAAAGCTATACTGAGCTTTGCTGAGAGTTCCCATAGAGCTGCCTAATACCTCCTCTGCCCACCCACCTACAACAAACACTCCAGCACAGACTCTTTCATCAGAACAGGTTGTGTTTGCTGAGCCAGACTCTGCTTGCAAACACCACAAGCCATGGGCTCTCTCAGCAGTGAGTTATAAGAACTACAGTGTAGTTACTGCACAGGAAAATGCAAAGGGACATTGCAGATTATTTCACTGTATCTGTCTGGGATTGGTGCACTAACATCTAATGGGCTGTGGCTTCATTTCTGTGGGAAACAGGCTTAGCCTCTGGGACTGCTCCTGCTCTTCCAGGATCTCCCGGACGTGCCAGATTCTGCTCTGCTGAACTGGTGTAAATGAGAGTAAGTGATGAGGAATTTATTCCAGGTTTGTCACCATGTTCCTAAAGGCGCTAAAGCAGAAGGAACTGCTTCTGTCATCATTTGGCTGGATGTAATGAAATGTGCCTGGGCATTCCTGCTCCAGCTTTGAGCGATCAGAACAATTCTTCTGCTCCCTCCTGGACTAAGAGACATAGTGACAGTGTTTAATGAGCTGGTTAAAGTTCTGGAAGCCCAAGAACATAATTTTGAGTAAAATGAAGGTTGTCAGTCCTCTCTACTGTCTAGTGCAAGAAACAGGACCAAGTGCCAAATGCCGGCACATGCACCATAACCCAGACAGATAGTGACCACCACTCGGTATTTTAAACTCTGTTTTAAAGTGTGTTTTCTCTGCGATTTATCAACATCTTTTCTGTGTGAGGATACCAACCAGGCACTTCTCTGGCAGTTAATGTGCAGCTGACAACATGAGCTTGGCCAGAGCTTCAGCTAAAGAATAAAGTTTTTAGATGAAGATGAATAAATACTGGCAGGTCTGTTTTGTCCTTTCTGTCTCAAAAAAGAATGGGATTTCTTAAGAACTCCTCTGTTTTTAGAGTACAGAAATTCTATTACTGAAACATTTCATTGCTGAGCATCTCCCAATGTTTATTTGTATAGTATTTACTGTACCAGAGTCACATCAGAAAGGATTCATGATTCTGGAATAATTAAAAAATACATAGCAGAAGTAGCAAATGTTCAGAAAGTGTCATTTAGTGGTAGGCAAAACTACAATGAACTGATATGATGATATTTTAGTTGACTTCTACCTACATTGATTGAAAAAAATTGCTACTAAAGACTTATTTTCTTCCAATTGATTTAGCAACTTCCACCTTCTGGAACCTCACCTAAGATGTCTGTTCTATTTTCTTCATCTTTGCAATGCCACAGAAACTTAGACAGAGCACCTTTTAATCCCAGCCAGGTCTGAATTTTGCAGATCTGTGGAACTGCAGAGTATAGACAGAATGACAGAATCACAGACCATGCTGAGTTGGAAGGGACCCACAAGGATCGTGGAGTCCAAGCCTTAGCCCTGCACAGGCCCATCCCCAAGAGTCACACCCTGTGCCTGAAGTGGTGCAGTATCCTATGGCAACTGCTTAAAGTGATTAACTGCTCTGCAAAGTTAGTGATTCTATATTCCAATTAAGAAGAAAGAAGCTGTGAGTTGAGATGTGAAGATGGTTTATTTTATGACCTCCATCCTTCAAGTGTTCCATAGAATTATACACCACTTCTGGATGTTATAAACCTACTTGCCTTGACTGTGCCTCCAGTTACACCAGAGCTACATCACTGCCCTGTGACAGGGACTCCCTCACATCTCCCATGTGCCAGGGCTGGAAGACCCATTGAGCCAATTCAAACCCACTGACACAGCTCAAAACCCAAAGGTCAGAAACTGGCAATACATTTCCAAATTTTATGAAGAAAATTAGGGCAAATTATGGTCAAAATGAAAGTAGACAATGAACTTCTCTTGGGTTGTAAAGCTGAGTGGTGTTGCTGCTGTACCTGAAGGGTGGGGCCATCTAGAGCAACCTGAATGGGACGACCTCTGGGAATATCATGAGGTTTAACAATGCCAAGTGCTGGCACTGCACCTGGACTGGGACAACCCCCAGGATCAATCCAGGCTGGGATGAGCAGATGGAGCAGCCCTGGGGAGAAGGACTTGGGGGGCTGGTGAGAGTGAGGCCAGGCCTGACCCAGCCCAGACCCTCCCAGTGCCCTGGGCTGGTCCCACAGTGTGGGCAGCAGGGCAGGGGGGGATTCTGCCCCTCTGCCCCCCCAGGGGACACCCCCCTGCAGAGCTGCCCCAGCCCTGGGGGCAGCACAGGGAGCACAGGGAGCTGCTGGAGAGAGGCCAGAGGGGCACCAGGATGGTCAGAGGGCTGGAGCAGCTCTGCTGGGAGGGAAGGCTGGGAGAGCTGGGATTGTTCAGCCTGGGGAAGAGAAGCTTTGGGGTGACCTGACTGTGGCTTGCCATGCGTGAAGGGAGAGGACAATACGGAGAGAGAACCATGTGCAACTCCAGCACTTGTCTTTGTTAAGCCTCATGAGATTCCCATGGGCCCCTTCTCGAGCTTGTCCAGACCCCTCTGGATGGTGTGTATACTGTTATACTGTATAGCCACACTATCACAAGAGTATGTTACATGATGTACACAGTTACACCCATAACAATCTCCTATAGGATATATTTTATACATAGGCCTTTTTACAACCTGTGTTCATATTGTATAGATGTGAAACTATGGGCACTAAATTACCCTATAGCTCAACATACATTACTATGAAGTTATAGCACACAATATATATTCATGCACTTACCATTATAGCAGTTGCATAAATACTATGATAAAATAACTGCTATTAATTATTAGTAGTAGCAATAGGTATTGTAGGTAACTGAATACAGCAGCTTTCCAACTCCTTGTAGGGGTTGCACTATGTATAGCATTAAGTGGAACTGAATCCCTAGGGAGCACTTGGGTTTCTTTCTCCTGAGCAAAGAATAAGTATCGCAAGAGCAGTCCCTCTGCTTCACTTCACATCCCTATTCACCAGAATATTCTTTAGTTTAGTGGCCTTAACTACCCACTCTCCATTTTGCCTTTCAGATCTTCCATTTGTGTAGCAGCTTTGTCCTTAGAAACCCCTCCAACAACCCCAGATTCTACTGCTCCCTGCACACTTTAGAGCTCTATTTTCACTCACAATCAACTTTAACAACTTATCACTCATCCACATTGGGCTTAAAGTTTTATGTTTAGTTTTATGTAAAGTTATATTCACTCCCCCTGAGCCAATTCCAGCACCTCTTTAAAGTTTAGCCAATTTTCCTTCATAGACCATTTTCTAATAAGCAGTGCCAGTCTACTTCACTTAATATGTTCCTCATTTTATCTGACTGGAAGCTTTTGAAGTTTAATTCACCTGTTTTTACATCAAACCTCCTACCATAGCTAAGAGTTGAAACAGCAGTCTCTCTCTTCTTTGAATAGATTACACAATGTCTTTCCAGCTTAGGACATCATTACATATCTTTACCCATTGTTTGCAAGGTGACAGACCTGCCACACTAAATAAAGGTAAGAAGCATAACATACCAAGAAGTTCTATGTAAATGCAGTGCAAACCATGTCAATATGGCAACCTTACCAAGTCACTGTTCTGTACTCTTATGATCCACCAGCTCTAGGCAAATCATTTCCCATAAAAATACCGGCATTGCAACATCATCTCTAAATGCCCCAGAAATCTCCATCAAAACAGTGAAATACTCAGACAGGGGTGCAGCAGCCAGCAGTTAATTCTGCCTCTCTGGAAAGCCCCTTCCACTGCCTGACATCTCTTTCTGTGTAAAAATTCCTCCTGCTGTCCCCCCTGCCCCTGCCCTGNACCCCCAGGGCCTTTCCAAAGGGCACTTTCCAGTCCCTTTGCCCAGGTGACATGCCCTGTTCACCTGCTGAAGCTGTACATGGGGACAGGCAGCAGAGCCCCCTCCAGGGCCAGAGTAGCAGAAGGCTGAGGCCACAGCCCCATGAGCTCAGCACATCCCAGCAGAGGATGGCAGCTGGTTATTCCAGGGAGTTACTGGGCTGCTCACAAAGCAGGTGGCTGTTTTGGTACACCCAGGTGGGAATACTGAAGTCTGGTTCCTTCAGCAGGAAAAAGAGCTTATCTCAATTAAGAACATAAAGAGAATTTCAAAGATATCTTTATTTTTCCTTTCTCTGGACATGTGTGGGAGATAAAAACTATTTTGCATGATGAGCAGAGGGAATGGGATGCTCTCTGCATCATCTGCTACAGATGAAAATAATCATGAAGTTATTTACTGTGCTCTTGCTTCAGTTGTGCTTCACTGCTGAGAGGTGACCTAATGGCAGCAGAAGAGAATGTTCTGCTTGTGCAAAACACTGTTTATGTTCTTGAGGTAACAATCTCCATGGGAAATAGACTGACAGCAGGGGAATGGGGTATTGGCTTTAGATGAGACTCCAGAACCAGGCTTGCCTTGGATAATGCAGATAAATATACAGAGCAAGATCCTCCAGCATATCCAGTTGATAACAAAATATCTCATTCCCTTTGCCACTTACACACGGCTGCTCTGGTGGGTGAGATCTTCACTCTCACTGTCACCACAGCTGTAAACTCTGCCCCTGTGGGGACTGGTTCCCATCCACTCTGAAAGGATGGCACTGATGCTGGAGGGACTGGTGGTGGGTACTCCAACAGCTGTGAGTGCCCACATGGGCAGACAGACTGATATTCACGAAATGACCCACAGGGATCATCCAGTGCAACTCTCAGCCCTGCACAGGCACATCCCCAAGAGTTACCCCCTCTGTGCCCCAGAGCATCATCCAAACCCTCCTGGAGCTCTGGCAGCCTTGGGGCTGTGCCCACTGCCCTGGGGAGCCTGGGCAGTGCCCACCACCCTCTGGGAGAACAACCTGAGCCTGCTCTTACACAACTCCAGCCATTCCCTGGCTCTGTCCCTGCTCCCCCCAGAGCAGAGATCAGTGCCTGCCCCTCTTCTGCCCCTCCTGAGGAAGTTGGACCTGCAATGAGGTCTCCCCTGCTGATCGTACCTGAGGGATCCGCTTGACACCAAAGCACTTTTGTATCAGGACGGAAGACACAAACAAGCTCAGCATCTCAGCAGCCAGAAGAGTTTGGTAAATAGTCTACCCTTACCAAATGAAGTGCAGAGTTCTCCAGCTTGTAAAATTAACAGTCTCTAGGTAAGACTGGTGCTTAGGATTAAAAAACATCAAATCCTGCTGTGCCTGCTTTTAAGACCAGCATGTTCTGGATCTTTCTGTAATAAGGGGAAGATATTTTGGACGTGCCTCTGCTCCCATATGAAGGCATGAGATCCAGTTATCTTGTCCAGAGTGCACTTGTCTCCCTGGACTTGAAAGGGGAGGTGGCAGCTAGGGGGGTGAGTCACTGAGGGGACACCTTTGCTGCAGGACCCAGCTCACTTGTTCCCTGACCACACAGCAAAGTGGGTTTGCTCTGCAGCCCCACAAACCCACCAGCTGGGCAGTGTAAGCCAGGTAAAGGTTTGCATCAGCACTTTTCCCTGTTTACCCTAAAAACTTTAGGGCCATCTAAAATGGCACAAAAATAGTTAGAAAATGTTAAATAATCACTTCACTCGCTCCAAGTGACTGTTACTCCTAATTGCTTCAGACAAGCTAGCTGAGACTGAGAACCAAAATACTGACCATCTACAAAAACAAAAGAGCTAGAAAGGAGTATCTTACATTTTCCAGCAGTACCTACCCCAGGAGTTCCAAGGATGGGAAACAAAATTGTCACATCCAGGCCTGCTTCATAGGAGGACAGGACATGTCAGATGGGATTGTTGTAACTACCACTCACTAGGACACACAAGGAGACAAAAGTCACTTCCTGGGAAAATATTCTACTGTGAAACGATTTCTGATATTTTTTGTTCTTTTTAGTATTTTAGCTCCAATATTGATCTCTATGAAATAATCAACATAATTATGATTTCAGGGTCTACATCCACTCATTTGAATTGGAGGGTTGGAGCTCCTCTACTATGGGAAAAGGCTGAGAGAGCTGTGGCTGTTCATCCTGGAGAAGAGAAGGCTCCAGGGAGACCTGAGAGCCCTTTCCAGTGCCTAAAGGGGGCTTAGGAGAAAGATGGAGGTAAACCTTTTAGTAAGGCCTGTTGCAGTAAGACAAGGGTTAATAGTTTTCATCTAAAAGAGGGTAGATTTAGACTAGATATAAAGAAAAAAATTCTTCCCTGTGGGGGTGGGGAAACACTGGAGCAGGTTACCCAGGCAAGTCATGGAGGAATCCCTGGAAACACCGAAGGTCAGTCAGACTGCTCAGAGCAACCTGACAGAGTTGCAGACGTTCCTGCTCATTGCAGGGGGTTGGACCCCTTCCAACCCATTCCATGATTCTATGATATTATTTGTCTTTGTTCTCAGTGAACAGATTTTACTTTCACAGAGCTGGCAAGTCAATCTGTGCCCAATAACTGGTGATCCATAACTCACAGAGATAAGGAGATGGTACAACTATGGAATTTGTCACCGACAATAAGGTAAAATGGCCTTGAGCACCACACTCCACCTCCGTAAGTCCATGAAGCCATCACTCTCTTTAAACCCCTAAATGTAAAAATGCTAATGCTTTCCAGTTTATCATCCATGTTCCAGGACACCTGACAGGAACCACAGCACTTGGCAGGGATTCTTTTGTCATGTTACGGTTCTGTACACACAACACTTCACCGGGGCCCTGCACTGACACATTTGCATGATACAAGTGCACTGGCCCCAGCCATACAGGATGAGAAGCAATAGGTACAAACTGAAAGCCAGGAAATCCCCCCAAAGACAAGAGAAACCTCATTTTTACTGGGAGGTGGTCAAACACTGGAAAGCTTGCTGGAGCAGCTGTGGAGTGTCCATGCTCATGCTAATTCAGGCTCTGATTGGACACAGTGGAGAGCCACATGTTGTAGATGACCCAGCCTGAGTAGGGGGGGCAGAACAAGGGGACCTTTGGGGGAGTCCATGCCTACTTCAGCTCCACTGGGAATCTATGTATGGGTAAAATAGCAAAATGTGGCTTTACAGAGCTTGAGTCCTCTGAACCCATGACCTTCCATGGATCTCATTTCATACTCCACCATGTACTATGACCTTTTCTGCTCTTTAAAAAAAACATATAACCCATGGGAAGATCAGGTCATCGTGAATCAGTGTGAATATAATCTGGCTGATGGACCCACTTCACAAAAGAGAACAGGGACATGAGCTGTCCCAGCTTCAAAGCTTGAGAAAAGCAGCAGGAATTACATTGGAAGTTCATACTTCTGCTAAAAAGTATTGCATTTCAATTTTTTTTTTACCAAAGCTTGAGGAGCAATTGGAATATGTTGCCCTGTAAAAAGCAGCTTATCACTTGCCTTTTTTAGAGGAATTAAATCCCATTATATTGTCAAAAGGTACTTAGCTCTAAAATTATTGTTACCAAATCTATAATTTGTATAAATTGATGATTTATAAATAGTTAGAATGATAGCTCACTTAGAGGGACCACACTCCATGTCAGCCTGGTGTGATGGGTTGTTTTTTGTAGGCCTTCCTTAGTAACCAGGGTCAAAATCTAGGAAGTATTCCATCCCATCTCTTTACGTAATCAGGTGTATATGAGCCAAAGGGGGAGATGTTCTCGGGCTCTTTTGCTTTCTTTTCCTTCTCGGGCTCACACGCTGACAGGCTCTCGGTGTTTGGGCCTGGCTTATCTGTGTTAGGCGAGGCCTGCTCTGAGGGTTGCTTGCCTGGGCCTGCGGCAAAGGTTAAGAATCTGCTTTTCTAAGGAAAGTAGTGAGTTTACTATTGCATTTGTTACTTACTGAGTTAATTTCTGAATTTAGATTATATATATTTTTTTGTCTTATTTTCCCTCTTTTTGTCTCCCTCTTCCCTTTCTCTTCCCCTTGTCCCTTACTGGGGTGGTTTGGGGGTCCCTGTCTCGTTGTACCTAGTATATAAATTTAATATATGTAAATATATATATATTTCTTCAATTTTCTCTTGCTGCTTTTTGCCGTTTCGGGAGAGGGAGGGGGGAATCTTTCTTGTGAGGTTTGGCCGTTGGCAGAGAGCCAACCCAAACTTTCACACCTGGTCAAGGATTACTCTTTCACAGCACCATGAAGAGCCAGAAGGGAAGCACAGCTTGTTAAGAGGATTCAGAAAAGGTCAGGCTTGTGTCAAAATCCCTAATCCTGCAGTGGTGTCCCAGTGCACCTCCTTTCCCAGCCCTGAACACATTCACAAGTTTGGGCTGCTGAACTTCACCTTGGCTCTTCCCAGGGACCTGGAGAAGGAAGATCCTTCAGGACATCGGCACCCCATTCAGTAACAACCATCACCATCCTGGATGTGTGTGATGTGGGGACAAATGGACAGGAAGGGGGGGAACAGGCTGCAAGGGGACAGATAGGAAAAGGAGAAAGGCTGAGTCATTACAAGTTCATAAAAACTTTAGAACAAGAGAAGATGTAGTGGAGATTAAAAAAAAAAAAAGTAAACCAAAAACCATAATCCCAAATGTGTCATGTACAGCACCTGGCCATGACACCTTTATGACGAGTCATCTTTCCAAGACTGGGATTCTCCATCTGAGTCATAAGAGGAGTCATCAGATCCCACTTGCCAATAGTGGAAAGGGAACATTTTCAGGGAGCAATCTGCCTCAGCTCCATGGAGTTTGCTACAGTAAATTAAATTATCAAGTACTGACATTGTGATTTCTCCTTTCCAACTACAAATGCAGGCAAAAGGGACCTGACAAGATGTAGCTGTTGGGAATTCAGGAAAATAAATCCCATTTTTAGCACCTGTTTTATAATATTGAGAATATTTAAGATCCGTGAACCCAATTGAGAGGCCGTTTAAGGAGGAACCAGAATTCAGCCCTAAATCAAGAGACTTACCTGCACATGCTGAAAACAGTGTTATTTAATGTTCTGGATCAGAGTAGCAAATATCTGTGTATCTTTTACTCCTGAAGAATATTTAAAGGCTTCAAGAGAAGACAGTGAGATCTTGTGTTTACTCCCCTATCAACCTCTGGGTCAGCAGAGACCTATATCAGCACCAGCAGAGAAGTCACTCTCTCTTCTGCCTTCAGATTTGCTCTAATTGCCAGTAATACAAACTGGAAAAGGAATTTTCAGTTTTTCCCCTGTGGAAAACCTTCCCCTAGACAATACAAAAGCCCCAAGTGGATTTGGAAGGGAAAAAACAAATTATAGTTTGCTAAAGAAGCAAATAAATACCTTACTGAAAATTTATGCACAATAAACCCTACACATGCTTAAAATACACCAAGACAGACATGGGACTCAGCCCACTAATTAGGAATTAGATCTCCCAGAGAAGCCAATAAGCATCAGACAGAGCTGTGGAAAGAGTTTGTTGCATAAGAACACAAAAAGGTGAGTTGTGACATTTGTATTTGTTATAAAAGTCAAGAGACATCACATGAAGAGGGCCTATCATCATGTTACAAGGTGCAGTAAAAGCCAATATAAGTTATGACTTCAAATAGGGCAGCCATTGAGTTGCAACACATAATTGGAGCCAGTAGGTCTTACATAAGGCCACAAAGTGGGATTTATCTTCCTAACAACACACACACAAGCTGCCAGACTGCAGAATGACATGAAATGGGGCTTCTGGATTTTTCCCATTCATGTTGTGTTATACGAGAGAAGCCAAAAGAAAATTAATCACACCGTGTGGAAAGGGACACTTCCTAACCATCTGCAATAGCTGTGAAATATCCTCTGAAATGGGATGGGATGGAGGCAAAATTAGCAGCACTACAAAATCAGGCCCAGTAGTTCAGTAAGGAAGTGGATTCACTCGAGCTGCATGTTTGTCAGAAGCCAACATACAAGACAAGGTAGTTTTCAAGCCATATGATGTTTATTTTGAGGAAAAGTTACTACTTGTGCTTCTGAAGATAATTTTTGTAAAAACTAAGCGTATTTTCCAGAACAAATGGAAAAGAGACACTACATTACCCAGCAGAGAAATTCCTCATGCAGGTATAAATGCTGGCATGTTATTTTAGCAATGACACTCCACATGCACCTGCTAAGGCTGATAAGGCTAATTTGACTGTACTCCCCATACCTGGAGCTGCCCCACCTCGGGATCCTGGAGCAGGGAGCAGACAGTTGCCAGATGTGCTCCTTGACTCACCCTCATGCATCTGCAGTGCCATCTGTAAGAGCCAGGCAGGATTCCCCAGCTTGACTGTCTGCAGACCCCACAGCCCCTGAAGCACAGGCATTGTTGAAGACTCACAGGGTACCCCTCCCCCTACATCACTTTACTGACCCTCATGGCAAGGGGTGAGAGCAGCAGGTTGAGTGGGAACATATGACATTTTGTTGACAAGTACTAATTATAGAGTTGAAGAGAGCAATGCAAAAAGGGAAAACAGGCTGGGATGGTCCTACTGTACCCATCCCACCAATACAAACTGGGACAGGCCTAGAATGTCCAGTTTCCCCCTCTGCTCTTCCCAAAGTTGCCCTCAAGCCTGTCAGCATTATCAGTGCTCATTACATGCACTCACAGCAATGGCTGAGCTCAGTTCTGAGTTTCCTCCCCATGAATATCCTTCCCTGTGTATACACCCGTAGTTTCCAGTGTGAACCAGGTATGACCCCTCACCCTGGCACAGCCCAAACCTCCAAGGTAGCACAGGACCTCTAGGAGAGTCCTGGAGGGAAGTGCAAAGAGCCAAGCAAATTGCTGAGCGATGCCAATCACAAACTGGCATGAGGAGTAAAGCTGCCACACAGAGCAGTGAAAGAGTAGGAACAGAGTTTGGAAAACAGGAGCAGGTCTTTCCCCAGCACGGGGCAGGGCAGCAGCTGCTGTCAGTGCTCAGCCCTGTAGGGGTCCTTCATTTGTTCCCAGGCTTGGAAACCTGGGACCAAAGGGGCTCACTGGGGCTCCACCATGGACAGGAGGAAAGCTCTGGTACCTCCTGCAGCCTGTGGTAACCCAGCAATTATCTAAATCAATTAGCAAGCTTCGTTTCCATTTCGACATCGAGCAATGTCAGAAGCTTTCCAAGAGTCTGTTTCTTCTCATGGCCTTTTTCCTCCAACATGTTTTTAATTACAGCCAATGCTAATTTTAACGAGTTGTCTGCCTTCAGTTGTGCGTGACTATAATGTTCTCCAGCTGATTTTTAAAAATCAGAAGGTTTTAACTTTTCAAGCTGCCTTTTCAACAGAAACAGCCGCCTGTTAAATGGCTTGGCAGCCGGCCCCGCTCTGCAAACTGCACCGTGCCGCATTCCAGGCGGAGCTGGTCCCTCTGCATCCCGGGATGGATCCTGCACCGGCTGCAGAGAAGCCCTCCCGTGTGTGTTAACCCCTCCTCTGCCGGGCTCACCGGCACAAGCACACCTGAGCTTCACACAGTAGAAGTTTTCACCTGCTTCTTCATTCCCAGACCCATTAAGCACTGCAGTCTTTCTGAACTGTAGGAAGCATTAATAGATTTTAAAGCAAAAAAGGAAAACTTCTGGTCATCCATCACAAGGGTTTGGAACTAAATCACAGAATCCCAGAACATGCTGAGTGGGAAGGGACCCACAAGGATCATCAAGTCCAGCTCCTGGCCCTGCACAGCCCCATCCCCAAGAGTCACCCCCTGTGCCCCAGAACAACATCCAAACCCTCGTGGAGCTCTGGCAGCCTTGGGACTGTGCCCACTGCCCTGGGGAGTGCCTGGGCCGTGCCTGACCACCCTCTAATTGATCATTAGGGTCACTTCCAACTCAAAGCATTCCATGATCTAATCCCCTGCACAGCACAGCCTACAGAATTTCATGTATAATTCACATTTCAGGCCAAACCTTTTTGGTTCAGATAAGATATATTTTCAGAAAAATGTTCAGTCTTTAAGTGATTTACCCAAGTTATCAAGAAATGGCTTATCAATTTTTCACCAAGTTATGAGTAGTTCTAATAAAATACAGATAAATTAATTAGGAAATCCTCATTTCTTCCAAGAGCAGAGTGTGGCACTTACCTTGGGATTCTGTTCTTTAGAAAAGGAGACAGATCTGTGAAACTCATGTAAATGGCTCATAGGTGAGGTTGGGGCTGGCAAGGCAGGTCACACAGAATCCCACAATTCTGAGTTGGATGAGATCTACAAGGATTATCAAGTCCAGCTCTTAAGTGAATGACCCATAATGGGGTCAAACCCAGAGCCTCGGCATTATTAGCAACATGCTCTAACCAACTGAACCCACCTCAGGACTCCCCTGCAGTTTCCCACCAGCCCTGTGCCACAGAGGTGTTAAACACCAGGAATTTCCATCCTGAGTATATCCTTGAAATATCACCCAAACACTTGGCTCCCAGCCCAAAAGCTTCCTCAGAAAGTCACATTACAAATCAAGAGCACTTGGGAATCAAACTGACCTTTAATCTCAGTTCAACTGGCCAGATTTTCCATCTCTAAAATAAGTACAGCATGTGCAATCTTCTGCCAGTTTCGTGTGGCAGCTCCTCAGCAATGCAAATTGTCACTGCTTGCTTTGCTTGGTTTTTTTTAATTTATATCAGTTACTGAGGAAACCTGAAAGGAAAAATTGTAAATATCAACTTATTTAACACAAAACTCCAGGTCTACAAAGTTAATCTTGTGCTACAAAAGAAGTGCCCTCCTATTCTCTCTGAGTGCCTGCTCTGAAACTGGATTTTGTCTTATTTAAGCCTTGTGCTATCCACCTGAAACTTGCCTTTTTTTTCCTTCACAGCAAAAAGTAAAATTGAATTTTTTGGAAAACAAAATAAATTTTCAG
Source organism: Scytalopus superciliaris (assembly GCA_013400415.1). Classification (NCBI taxonomy): domain Eukaryota; kingdom Metazoa; phylum Chordata; class Aves; order Passeriformes; family Rhinocryptidae; genus Scytalopus; species Scytalopus superciliaris. The sequence goes on from VXBX01006883.1 coordinate 28,090, forward strand.
ACTTTCTAACCCTGAAGGAATTTTATATCTCATTTTAACAGTTAAAAACCTCTGATTCTGAATAATACCCATGTGTTTTCACAATGGGGCTGATGGAAGGTCGACCATGACTGCTCAGTAAAGTAAATAAAAATGTATATTAATGTATATACAAACTCACTAACACAACAGACCACGCAAAGCTGTGATGAAATGGGGCTGTTGGCCGAACTATTAGTTTAATCTGTGCACTTACTAATTACCTAAGATTTCAGAAAATTCTGTGTTAAGTACCTTAGAAGACAGAAGATGTCCTTCCCAAGAAGACATCATTTTGGCCTCCAAGGCTTAGATCATCTACATTAACCCTACACTGGTAATAAAGAAAAACCACAAGAAGATTGTTGCTATTAAAATACAATACATCTTGCCTCTCCGACCCACAACATCAGCCCTCATGAACCTGTTTTATTTTGCACTTAAATCTTAGTCAGCATTTTGTTTGTTTCTTTGCAGAAATGGCACAATTTTGTTTCAAAGTCACTGTTTTCATTATTTTTTGCACACTGAAGGCAAATTCACACTGTAATGAAATTGTACAGCTTGGGCACGTTCACAGAATCCCAGAATGGTTCAGGCTGGAAGGGCCCACAGTGGCTCAGCTGGTCCCCCCTCCTGCTCCAGCAGGGCCAGCCCAGAGCACAGGGCACAGCATTGTGTCCAGAGGGGGCTGGAATATCCCCAGGGAGGAGACTCCCCCCTCTCTGGGCTCTGCTCAGGGCTGGGTCACTGCCCAGCCAAGAAGTTCTCCCTCCCGGGCAGGTGGAACTCGCTGGGCATCAGTTCCTGCCCGTCCCTCTCATGCCATGGCTGGGCCCCCCGAGCAGAGCAAGGTTGCTCCAAGCCCCATCCAGCCTGGCCTGGGACACTCCCAGGGATGGGGCAGCCACAGCTTCTCTGCCCAACCTGTGCCAGGGCCTGCCCACCCTCCCAGGAAGGGATATTTTTCTAATCTCTAATCTAAACCTGCTCTCAGTTTGAAGCCATTCCTTCTTGTCCTGTCATGACATGCTCTTGTAAATAGTTTCTCTGCACCCTTACAAAGGAGAGGAAAGGGTCCCAGATGAAAATCTCACTGAATTTCACCAGTGTTGAAACAGACTTTATATGTGTAGTCAACTCCTGTTCCTGCAGATAAATGCCACCTGCCACATCCATTCCGTGCCATCGTTGGCTCAGATGTCATAAGGGGAAGCATCTAACATTACAAATTAATGAATGATTTATTGGCTTGTCATTATTCATGGCTATAAAACATTATCATGTTCTAAATAAGTAAAAACATTTTTGCAGCTGCTGCAAATGTTTCATTCCTAAATGTAAGCTTGGCCCAGAGCACAGGGCCCTCTGCCTGAGTGCCAAATTCACAGTGAAGTAATTAGCACATTGAAAATAAATGTATACCTAATGCAGAACACTGCAGCCAATGTTTGAACGTGACCAATGCTGATAAGTAACCACAAATACAAACATTTCCCAGGCTGCTCCTTTCCAGACAGGTAACATTATCCCTTATCCCAAAGGTGTGGAAGAGCAAGGATGAAGTGTTATAGAATTGGAACGACGCTGCACATTACAGATGTGTAAAACAGCTGGGCAAATGATGTCATTAAAAATACTTTGCCACCTCTGCTACTTGCTCTTGTTATTAAAAGCAGACATTAACTTTCTTTACCTAATCACACTGTGTAAACCTGTTGTGTCAAGTCCTCAAGTATGTTCTGCTCCTAATTACTAAAGACAACCTGCAGCTGCTTCCCATAAACTTCCCCCACTGGCTTTGAACTTGCCCTGCTGCAACACAGATGTGTTTTGCTTCTGAAATGCACATTTTTATCTGGACAACAGAGTCTTCCTCTGAAGAATCCATATGTGCTCCATTCCAAGCCCGAGACCCATGGAACATGCATGGACCACAACAGAAAATTAAATGGAAATAAAACCATAACACTTTCTTTCCATCTTTCCATCACAAGCACAGTGAAAGCTTCCAAGTCAAGTCTTCAGGCCTCTCCACTTCCCATACTGAAGTCAACCAAGCCTCTGATGGGCTTCTCGGAAGGCAGTTCCTAAAAAGCAAGAATATCTCCGTGGCTTTCAGTGGTGCCAAAATGCAGCTTCTGTTAATAAAGAGGAAATAGAGTATGCCCTTATGGACCTGAAATATGGCCATTGTCCTGGGTTCTAAGTGTGTCACCTTTCCAGTGCAGAAAATCCAAATTCTCCTGTGAGCCCACCAAACGGAGCTCTCATGGCTGCTCTCCCAGCTGCAGGTGGAGTGTTCAGACATGCTCAACAGGAGCCAGCCATGCTCTCACTGCAGCCCTTACTAACAGACTTGTCCACTTTAAGAGGGGCAGAGTCAGGTCTGTGTTGAGAATTGAGCCCCATCCCACAGACATGAACATTTTTTCTCGGTTTTTTTTTGGTTTTCTTTTTTTGACAGAAGCCCAATATACCCATGTTACTGATCCTGATTATTCATTTACAAATACCCAGTGCACCCTCACTGGCAGCACATGTGTTCATATCAGCAGGCAGGAGTTCCCTGCTGTGGTCTGTATCCATACACTCAATAACAGCATAGTTGTCCTGGAAAACGGTTGAAGAGGGGGGAAAATGATCACATAGTAGTAAACATGAGTAAAAGACTATTTGATGCTCCTATGAAGTATCAATAGATTTTATATAACCCCAGCTGATACAGCTCTTTGACCCAACTGTGCAGCAGAGTATCCACCAACCAGCCACTCTCTACACTGACTGGCAGTAGACCCAAAACATGCACTGGTAAAAAACTGATTTTACCAGCCTGTGTTGGGACTAGCAAAGAATGATGTGACTAAGATTGTAAAAGGAGGAGTAAGGAAGTATATTTATATTTAGAAAAACCCTCTGCTTGAAAATCACAGCAAGATTTTAAAAATTCCTACTCAGTTTGAGCTCATGGCCTCTTGGAGTGTCTCATACCCACATGGGATTATGTCTTTTGCTGACATAGCTCTGTTCAAGCCGATGAAAATTTACTTCCCTCTAAGAGCTAAAGAAGATGTACTTCCATTGCCTCATGCAGGGGATGCAGCAAGAGATGCTCTGTGATGAACACAGACTCTGCCCCTGCCTGTTCCTAAGCATGGGCTGCTGCAGGATGTCAGGCAGAGTAACCAGCTACTCCTCCCATGCTTTTTGTAAGGATGCAGTGCAGAAAACTCCAGTCCAGCATTTAACTCCTGAGGACCTGAGGGAAGTAACTACAGACACACAGCTCATCCCTTGGGTGATGGCAGCATCGGAACCCTCTTCAAGCCACCACTAGTCCAGCATGGCAGAGGTTGAAGACAACTCCAACACCTCACAGTCCTTATGGGCAGCAGCACCCAGTGGTACCCTCAGGGGTCTGCACTGAGACCAGTGTTATTTAATAGCTTCACCAACAACACAGATGAAGGGACTGAGGGCACCCTTAGCAGGTTGGCAGGTTGGGAGGTTGGCAAGTGACACCAAGCTGGGGGTGCAGTGACACACCTGAAGAACGAGGTGCCACCCAGAGGGACACGGGCAGCCTTGAGCAGAGGCCCGTGGGAACCCAAGGAGGTTTAACATGACCAAGAGCTGGAGCTGCACCTGGACTGGGGCAACCCCCAGGATCAATCTGATCAATCCAGGCTGGGATGAGCAGATGGAACAGCCCTGGGGAGATGGATTTGGGGGGCTGGTGGGAGAGAGGCTGGACATGGCCCAGCCCAGACCCCCCATGCCCTGGGCTGGTCCCACAGCGTGGGCAGCAGGGCAGGGGGTATTCTGCCCCTCTGCCCCCCCAAGGGGAGACCCCCCTGCAGAACTGCCCCAGCTGCTGGAGAGAGTCCAGAGGGGCACCAGGATGGTCAGAGGGCTGGAGCAGCTCTGCTGGGAGGGAAGGCTGGGAGAGCTGGGATTGTTCAGCCTGGAGAGGAGAAGCTTTGGGGTGACCTCATTGTGGCTTCCCATGCCTGAAGGGAATGACAGAAAAGATGGAGAGAGACTTGTTGTTGTGGTGGTCAAAAAAGCAGCAAAGCAGCATATTTACAGCAAGCAAACTAACACACACACACTTGATTGTTTATCACACACTGTTATATACAGTTGCAGTGGTTACTTGTCACTTTTTGATAGGTGTTTTCTCCTAACAAAACTTCTTATTGGCAACTTTCAAGTGTTGTAACTTGCAGCCTATCCCCAGGTATCTCTTTGTTATGGATTTAAAATCTTGGAATTTTTCTTTCATCTACCAACCCTGTGCCTCAGAGGGATCACCTCCTCTCTCTTTTTTTTCAACCATGGAACCAGGAAAGAGACTGCCTGCCCCATGGGAAAAAGAGTTCCACCTGGTCCCCTCATGAACTGCTAACAATGGATCATTTGCAGTAGCTGCCTGAGGCACACCCGACTCTTCAGGCTACAAGCTGGGTGTTTGGGAACTCCTGTAAGGTAAGAAAGGTTTCCTGTCTTCACATCAGTGACTCAG